>OY992532.1:178397082-178553814 GCA_963921185.1 Dasysyrphus tricinctus | reverse complement strand
GTTTCATCATCTCGTGCAGATCCTCGTCATCAGGTTCGCGATGTTCTTCGACGTGGTAGTTAACACTCTCGTAATCAGATGATCGCTTCGACCCAAACACTGACCATCCCAATTTACATTTGGTCGCAACGGGATCATTATGTCCAGCTAACCTTGTCTTGATAGGAACTGCCAAGTGCCAATCGCTTATACCAATCATTATTTTGGGCTGCATTGATTTGTATGAACAAACTGGTAAGCCTCGTATATGATTATATTTATTAGCTAACTCTTCATAGCACAAAGTTTGTTTTGGCAAGTTGAGTTCCTTAATGGTATGTGCTTCAGGGATTATATATTTCTTAGCACCTTCGTATACACCAGAGATATGTACGGAAACCTTCGTTGATTCTTCTTGTCGTCTGACATTGGCTGTCCACTTTAAATTCAAAATTACATTCGGACCTGTTAACCCCAACTGTTCAGCTACCTCCTCTTCGATACGAGTGCCACTGGAGCCACCATCTAAAAAGGCCATTACTTGTTGCTTTTTATTTCCATTCTGTAATATTACGGGCAAATATTGGAATTGAAATTCATCACCCAATCTTGCATGGCTATTCTGTAAAGATTCGACTACGGGTAAGTTATTCTGTGAGTTGTCTTCTAAATGCATGAGGGGGTGGTGTTTACGACTACAACCGGTAACGTTGCATTTAACTGCCTTCTTACAATTGAATGGATATTTCATCCTATGGACAGTTAAGCATTGACGGCATAGCTTAAGCTCCTTTACTTTTTCCCACCTGTTAGCTGTAGAAAGATTATTAAAAACTACACAAGAATCTATCGATTTACATTTATTAGAACAAACTATACATTTATTGAATGAATTATTTAACACATGAACATTAATTCTGCTTTCCTTTTTAGGTGGCTGCTTTTCTCTCTCGAACGATGTAGATGGTAATATTGAATACACCTTTTTTGCTTCTATTTTCAACCACGAACCAAATGCTAAAACTCCTGAGACATTCATATCGTAAGCATATGAAGCCCATTTCATTTTCATGTCGTTATTTAATTTCTTCAACAGTTCTTTTAGCAATAAAGGGTTGTCATATTGACTTTCTAATGACGATGCCTTCATTACTGCATTCATGTTGGTAACTGCTGTTGAAAATTGAATTATTGTTTCCAACTTGTCTCCTTTCACAGGTGGAAATTTACTTATTTTTTCAATTTGCGCATTGAGAATGACTGTGGGCTGCCCGAATGCTAGTTTTAGACAATCCATGATGTCTGGAACGCATGATGGTTCGCACAATTGACTTGCAACCTCGTTTCTTGCTTTCCCTTTGAGAGATTGTTGGATACGCATTAAATTTTCTTCGTTGGAAAAGCCGCATTCTTGTGTTGATAGCTCAAACATTCGTTTAAACACTGGCCATTCTTCTAATTCACCTGTGAAGGTTGGAAGCGATTTATAAATTTTACGTGCAGCTATCTGCCTCTGGTTGAATGTTGGTGTATATTCACAGCTGATTGTTGGTTCTTGAGTACGAGGATTTGATTGCTTACGTGTGTTGTTGCTCATGTTGAATTCACGTGCTTGAGGATTTAGCGTAATTTTGTTGACTTGCTCTGTGATGTCGTCATCTTTGTTGCCGCCTTCAGCCTCAGAGTCGAGATCCCAATTCGATGTTTGCTCCACAAGTTCATGTTGTTGCCTCACAATATCTTGTTCCAGTTGCAGATTTAGGCGCTGCTCCTTCAGTAGCTCACGTTGTTGCTCGAGCAAACGCATCTTTTGTCTTGCTTTTGTGGCTGAACTGCATCTGGACGTAGTCGATTGCTTTTCAGAAAATTCCTCGTCTGATTTTTCTTCCAGCCTTGGAGTTGGAAGTGGAACTCCCTTGCCATCAACGAAACCTCCAGTTAGGGAGATATACTTCTCTTTTGCTTGCAAAAACTTATTTAACGCGGCTTGAATCACTGTCTTTCGTTTTTTTGTGTCGATTGTTTTTTGCACCACCTCGTACAGTGTCAACACTTCCTTGCATAAGACCTCTACCCGCTTTGTATAACCCTCAGAACAATCATTGCATACCCATCTACTTAGCTCATCGGCCTGACTACTACTAAGACCTACACATAAAAAGTGAAACCATTTTCTACATACCCCATCACAAAAGATCATTTCCTCGTTGTAGGGCTCCTCACATATGTTGCATGTTGCTCGTCTTCTTGGCGCTGGTGCCTGCTGAACTTCTGGAGGGGTTGCTCTACCTGTCCTCGTGATGGATTATGTTCCTGGTTTCCTTCAGGTTCGCCTACTTCAATAGTTTTTGGAGAGCGTGTCACCGGCATGTTTAACTTTGACCAAAGATTTTTTCTTATAATTTTTAAAATGTCACTACTTTTTGTGACCCTTTTCTTAGAAAATAAAAACCAATCTTTAACTTTTCCTAATACAAGTGATTTTAATCATTAACTTGGATAAACTTGGTTGTGTTGTGGGTTAAAAATTATAGTTTTAATTTAACAAATCTTTTTAGTCAATCTTTATCTTAAATTCTTAAACGATGGGTGTTTTCGGTTGCGCTTCTCAAGTTTTTGTGTGCCCATTTGAAAATGCAGAGATACCAATCACAGGCGAAAATGTGAGATATATAGAAAATAGGTTTGTTCGATCAAATGGCAGTAGCCAGACCGATAAACCAAGTATCTGGTTCTTTAGGGTGTATGCAAAGGGATACTACGAGGATATTTTTATGACATTCTCCTCCCCGGTACATTGATCAATAGCCTTGCTTAAATGTACATCTCCGCCTATGTCCAACTTGGCTAGTTTTACAGCTGGTCGATCATATATTCCATCCGTAGTTTTGACTGTAGCGCTTCTAACTTGATTATCTTTAGACATATGAACTTGGAGTATCCTACCCTTGGGCCAAGACTTACGGGGATATCTCTCGTCGATAACCAAAACAATGTCTCCTTCTTTTAGGGGTGTAGTAGTCTGGTTCCACTTATCTCTTCTGGTTAAAGTTGTTAAGTATTGTTTTAAACACTTTATTTCATTTGAGTAACACTGAATTTGTATTAATTTAAATAACGAGATCTCAGCTCTCTTATATTCGTGTGACAGAAGATATTTAGTATATTTAATTTTTGTTTTCGTTTAATTATTACGTGAATACCTCGATGTACAAATGCTGTGAGTCGTAACATCTTGGTCCAACTAGAAAACTTGTCGAAATTAATAGCTGGTTCGAAAATTTGGTGAACTGCTTCAACGACTTCAACATCCGGATTTGGTTGCAATGAAATATCGTCCGGCCATTCGTTTTCATCGTCATACAGGAATTTGGGTGCTGTAAACCAACGATCATGCATATTGAGGGATGGTCCTTTCTTCCATTTAGTCGCATCATCTGCTGCATTCAGGTCTGAAGGTACATATCGCCAATTTCCAATATTACTTTGTTCTTGTATTTCTGCAATTCTAAATGCTACAAATTGTCCCTTTGTTGCTTTAGCATCCGATCTCAACCATCTTAAGACAGTTACTGAATCCGACCAGTAAAAGACTTTGGTAATTGGATTGGTCAATGACTGTCGAATGCTACACGCAAGTCTAGCTCCAATCAGTGCGGCAACTAACTCCAACCTTGGAATCGATGTAAGTTTGATGGGTGCGACTTTTGTTTTGGAACCCAGAAGTGTGCACGATACATTACCCTCAGACTGGATTCTCATGTATGCAACAGCTGCACTGGTGTCTTTGCTGGCATCAACGAATATATGAAGATGTATGTTTGCTTCATCCCTTATCGATGATTTTGTTGTGTAGCATCTAGGAATTTGTATGATTTCGACTTCATGAAGCTGTTGAAGCCACTTCAGCCATTGCTCGTGTTGCTCATCTTCGATCTCATCATCCCAGTCTACTTTAGAACGCCATATTTGCTGCAGCAGGACTTTCAAATAACTTGTGAAATGATTAATTAACCCCAAAGGGTCAAAAATCGACATAAGGATTCTTAAAACTTCTCGCTTTGTCGGTTTATGCTGGCCACTCAAAACACTTTTGCTGCCTTTGTTCAGTTTTAATGAGAATGTGAAGAAATCTGATTGTGTATCCCACCACATACCCAAAACCTTTTCAGTAGGTTGTTCCGCCTCCTTATTGAGACTAACAAGCTCAGTCTGCTCTTCATGTGAACCTTCTAGCGCCAACAACACTTCACGAGAATTTGATTTCCATTTATGTATATGAAACCCTCCTGCTAAGTGAATTTTCTTAATCTGTTCGGCTAATGTGATTGCTTCTTCTTTAGTGGCGACGCTGTCGAGTAGATCGTCCACGTAGTGGTTATCTACAATTGCTTTAACCGCCCTGGGATAGTCACTTTCAAATCGTTTAGCATTAAGGTTCTTCACATATTGAGCACTACTTGGTGAACAAGTCGCTCCAAATGTCATCACCTGGGTAACATATACGCTTGGCTCCTCATCTTCTCGATCGTTCCATAGAAATCGACAGGCTTGTTGATCATCTGATGTTAATCTGATTTGGTGGAACATTTCGGAAATATCACCACATATAGCTACTGAATTTTCTCTAAATCGAAAGAGAATACCAAGCAGAGATGAAAGCTGATCAGGCCCCTTTAGTAGAAATGAGTTTAAAGATGTACCATTAACTTTTGCGGCCGCATCCCAAACAATTCGCACTCTTCCTGGTTTATTCGGATTGACAACGGGAAATAGAGGAAGGTACCATAAGCGTTCGTGCTGGTTTTCCAACTCCCTTCGCTCCAGTTTTCGAATGTAACCTTTCTTTAAGTAGGCAGCTATCTGATTCTGCATCTCCATTCTTAATTGTGGATTTTTCTCCAGCCGTCGATTTAGCGTCTCCAATCTGTATTTAGCCATGGGGTAACTGTCCGGTAGATCCACATTGTCGTAGCGCCATAACAAGCCTGTTTCATATTGATTTTCTACTAGCTTTGTCGTACTTTGCATTATTGATTTAGCTCTGCGATCTTCTTGGGAGGACAAATCATCTTTGGGTACTCTGACTCCCAGAGTTTCGATGGAGAAAAACAGTTTCATCATCTCGTGCAGATCCTCGTCATCAGGTTCGCGATGTTCTTCGACGTGGTAGTTAACACTCTCGTAATCAGATGATCGCTTCGACCCAAACACTGACCATCCCAATTTACATTTGGTCGCAACGGGATCATTATGTCCAGCTAACCTTGTCTTGATAGGAACTGCCAAGTGCCAATCGCTTATACCAATCATTATTTTGGGCTGCATTGATTTGTATGAACAAACTGGTAAGCCTCGTATATGATTATATTTATTAGCTAACTCTTCATAGCACAAAGTTTGTTTTGGCAAGTTGAGTTCCTTAATGGTATGTGCTTCAGGGATTATATATTTCTTAGCACCTTCGTATACACCAGAGATATGTACGGAAACCTTCGTTGATTCTTCTTGTCGTCTGACATTGGCTGTCCACTTTAAATTCAAAATTACATTCGGACCTGTTAACCCCAACTGTTCAGCTACCTCCTCTTCGATACGAGTGCCACTGGAGCCACCATCTAAAAAGGCCATTACTTGTTGCTTTTTATTTCCATTCTGTAATATTACGGGCAAATATTGGAATTGAAATTCATCACCCAATCTTGCATGGCTATTCTGTAAAGATTCGACTACGGGTAAGTTATTCTGTGAGTTGTCTTCTAAATGCATGAGGGGGTGGTGTTTACGACTACAACCGGTAACGTTGCATTTAACTGCCTTCTTACAATTGAATGGATATTTCATCCTATGGACAGTTAAGCATTGACGGCATAGCTTAAGCTCCTTTACTTTTTCCCACCTGTTAGCTGTAGAAAGATTATTAAAAACTACACAAGAATCTATCGATTTACATTTATTAGAACAAACTATACATTTATTGAATGAATTATTTAACACATGAACATTAATTCTGCTTTCCTTTTTAGGTGGCTGCTTTTCTCTCTCGAACGATGTAGATGGTAATATTGAATACACCTTTTTTGCTTCTATTTTCAACCACGAACCAAATGCTAAAACTCCTGAGACATTCATATCGTAAGCATATGAAGCCCATTTCATTTTCATGTCGTTATTTAATTTCTTCAACAGTTCTTTTAGCAATAAAGGGTTGTCATATTGACTTTCTAATGACGATGCCTTCATTACTGCATTCATGTTGGTAACTGCTGTTGAAAATTGAATTATTGTTTCCAACTTGTCTCCTTTCACAGGTGGAAATTTACTTATTTTTTCAATTTGCGCATTGAGAATGACTGTGGGCTGCCCGAATGCTAGTTTTAGACAATCCATGATGTCTGGAACGCATGATGGTTCGCACAATTGACTTGCAACCTCGTTTCTTGCTTTCCCTTTGAGAGATTGTTGGATACGCATTAAATTTTCTTCGTTGGAAAAGCCGCATTCTTGTGTTGATAGCTCAAACATTCGTTTAAACACTGGCCATTCTTCTAATTCACCTGTGAAGGTTGGAAGCGATTTATAAATTTTACGTGCAGCTATCTGCCTCTGGTTGAATGTTGGTGTATATTCACAGCTGATTGTTGGTTCTTGAGTACGAGGATTTGATTGCTTACGTGTGTTGTTGCTCATGTTGAATTCACGTGCTTGAGGATTTAGCGTAATTTTGTTGACTTGCTCTGTGATGTCGTCATCTTTGTTGCCGCCTTCAGCCTCAGAGTCGAGATCCCAATTCGATGTTTGCTCCACAAGTTCATGTTGTTGCCTCACAATATCTTGTTCCAGTTGCAGATTTAGGCGCTGCTCCTTCAGTAGCTCACGTTGTTGCTCGAGCAAACGCATCTTTTGTCTTGCTTTTGTGGCTGAACTGCATCTGGACGTAGTCGATTGCTTTTCAGAAAATTCCTCGTCTGATTTTTCTTCCAGCCTTGGAGTTGGAAGTGGAACTCCCTTGCCATCAACGAAACCTCCAGTTAGGGAGATATACTTCTCTTTTGCTTGCAAAAACTTATTTAACGCGGCTTGAATCACTGTCTTTCGTTTTTTTGTGTCGATTGTTTTTTGCACCACCTCGTACAGTGTCAACACTTCCTTGCATAAGACCTCTACCCGCTTTGTATAACCCTCAGAACAATCATTGCATACCCATCTACTTAGCTCATCGGCCTGACTACTACTAAGACCTACACATAAAAAGTGAAACCATTTTCTACATACCCCATCACAAAAGATCATTTCCTCGTTGTAGGGCTCCTCACATATGTTGCATGTTGCTCGTCTTCTTGGCGCTGGTGCCTGCTGAACTTCTGGAGGGGGTTGCTCTACCTGTCCTCGTGATGGATTATGTTCCTGGTTTCCTTCAGGTTCGCCTACTTCAATAGTTTTTGGAGAGCGTGTCACCGGCATGTTTAACTTTGACCAAAGATTTTTTCTTATAATTTTTAAAATGTCACTACTTTTTGTGACCCTTTTCTTAGAAAATAAAAACCAATCTTTAACTTTTCCTAATACAAGTGATTTTAATCATTAACTTGGATAAACTTGGTTGTGTTGTGGGTTAAAAATTATAGTTTTAATTTAACAAATCTTTTTAGTCAATCTTTATCTTAAATTCTTAAACGATGGGTGTTTTCGGTTGCGCTTCTCAAGTTTTTGTGTGCCCATTTGAAAATGCAGAGATACCAATCACAGGCGAAAATGTGAGATATATAGAAAATAGGTTTGTTCGATCAAATGGCAGTAGCCAGACCGATAACCAAGTATCTGGTTCTTTAGGGTGTATGCAAAGGGATACTACGAGGATATTTTTATGACAATAGAAAAAATCTTTACCAAAGTGCGTTTATCCTGCAAAGTAAACACAATTGGAAGCTGACGAAAGTCTCTTCAATTTGGTAGTGACGAAATTTTTAGGGTTCACAGTTAAGTCTGGCTGATGTTACCTAAAAATTAAATTAACATTTCTCAAAGGGTCGAGGCTGTAGTTGGCGGTGCTGGTTGACATCAATTAACTCTATCCGGGGTAGCCCGGGGTGGAATTAAGCCTTAATTGGCAGGTGTTCACCTTAAGCTCGCCCTCAACCTGTAACGCGCCTAAGGCACCCATTAGAAATGAATGAATATATTGACATCAAACGCTTTAATTCAATGTTTTCATATTCAAATTATCAAAAAACTACCAAAAAGTGAAGGTCCCATTCTTTGACATCAACAAAAGTATGTTCCCGATAAGTAGCAACACTTACATTTTACCCTAAGCTGCATCTACTCAACACCCCTGTTTTCTAAGACCTTATTTTCTCAACGCTTTTGGCATCTGAGTCCGTCTCTTCAACACCTATCTTTTCAGACATCAACACCTATCTAGACATTAAGGGTTATTTTCCCAACATGCGTTTGGCATCTT
This sequence comes from Dasysyrphus tricinctus, assembly GCA_963921185.1. NCBI lineage: Eukaryota > Metazoa > Arthropoda > Insecta > Diptera > Syrphidae > Dasysyrphus > Dasysyrphus tricinctus. The sequence goes on along the minus strand of OY992532.1, from coordinate 178,545,371 downwards.
GGGGCATTTCCGAAATTCTGTTCATGTTCAAAATATTAAAACTAACAAAAAAGTGGAAGTCTCATCCTTTGACATAAAAATATATGTATTTTCCCGAAAAGTGGCGACATTGATATTTTAGCCAATTGTGTGTCTATTCAACATCTATCTTTTGAGACATCGACCGTTATTTTCTTAATACACGTTTGGAACCTGGAAGCGTTTTCGCAACTTTTTTCATATTCAAAGTATTTTCCAGCATTACAGAATCATTCAGTGAGTCAGTCAGTGAATCAGTGATCATCGTAAATACATAATTTAATTATATATAATTTATTATTGAATAACATCAGAGTACAATATTTCCAACATATCTCTGTTTTAGGTTTTTTTTTTTGACAACCCATTTGGACTTAAGCGCTAGGTACATGAAAATTGACGTGTTTTTACTGTTTCCGAAAATCCACTCTAAAACACTAGTTTATAACTTTGCGTGACAAAATTTAAATTTATGTCTTCAACATGAACCAAGATATCTTTTTCTGCTAGTCTTTGATGCGCTGTGTTTGAATCTAGCCTAGAAATTGCTGTAGCACGTCATGTTTTTGAGATATTTGAATCTAAAATTTAAAAATTATGCGGTTTTGATGCAAATTTGGGGACCTAAATTGTTAGGTCCCCTCCATTCCTGCCGACAACACGGACCCAGGAATGATTGAGAGTTGTCTTGTAAGAAACTAGGCCCTGGTTCTCCATGAGCTGTTGTGCTACCCAATTTATTTATTTTATTATGTTAGATTGATAGAAAATTTATGATTTCAAAAAATATCTATTTCAGTAAAATTTACATATGTATAGGTATATCGCATTGTTTTGATGATATTCCGCCCTGTGTATCTGAGGCCATGTATGGGAATTTGAAATTTATTACACGGTACATTTACTTTTTATTTTATTAATATGATTTTAAAAGGGTATGATTATAAAAGAAGAGAAAAAAAATGAAAAAGCCCAAATTTTAGAACGATTAATATTTTAAGAATCTCTACCCAAATGTTGAGACCATAATCATGAAGAATAAACATTTTGATTTTTCCCCACAGTCCTAATGTAATGCTTATAATTTTTTTTTCAATACTTAATACTTGTGTATTTTTACTTGAAGCAATTTGCCCGTTTTATAGTTTTGAGTAATAGTACGCATACGCCACAGTGTACGGTTTCAATAAAAGCCGAATAGCTTTTTTACAGAGATTTTTATAATTGTTGTGCTTAGCACCATTTATAAGAAAATTTAAAAAGTTTTAATTTATATTGAATAATTTTGAATGAACAACAACAACTTGTGTGTGTTACCACCAAGTATATAGACTGGAGTTATAGCTATTTCACGAGAGCCACCTCGATCATCAGACTCCTTTAGTGGTGCTTAGTCTGGTTATGCTCGTATTAATTGAAAAACTCTTTTTGCCGTCATATGGGAGCGAACCATGAACCTTGCGATACAGGGGCCGATGCACTACAAACCGCGCCACTGAAGCCACATGGTTAGCTCTATTCAGAGGCCGATGCAGGTTTCGTTGTTTATCAATTGCAACAGCGACTATCATTTTTATTAACACACACAAGCTTGCTATTGTTCAGTCGGTTTCAAACCCAACTTAAATTGTAAATTAATTCTTGACCAGTATCAACTCTTTCAACTCTTTCAACTCACCCAACCCCCCCCCCCCCTTGTATGACCAACGAATTGTTGGCATACGAATCGGTGCATGGGGAAAAAAGAAAGGAACCGACTGAACAATAGCAAGCTTGTGTTTATAAAAATGCTAGTCGCTGTTGCAGACAAGTTACCATTTTCGAACACAGATTTTGTGGCAGTACTTTGCAGATTTCTTAAATCTAAGCAAACCAATAAAACTTAACTGGTTTTTTGAATTAGATCCATGAGATCTTATGTTTTCAGATGTTTGCTGATGTGCCTGTTTATATCTACAACAAGAATCTTTAACTTACTGAAAATATTTTATACGAATTTAATAAAATACATGGTACAGCACTTGACATAAAGTCGGTAACTCATATTATTTCACGGTTTCAATTCGTAAATTTAGGGCCAAGCCTTTTATAATTTTAATATATTTTCAGCCATAAATGTTTGTTACTTGTAGAATATTTTGCAAAGGAGAATGCGCAAATTTGTATGAAACATAGGCGTGGGCGGCCAAGAATGGTTTTGTTGCTTTTGATTAAATTTAGTCCTACAACCACCGTACAGAATTTTTTTCATTGTGGTGTACTGCAAAAACGAAAAAAATGCATTTCTGTTTTAACAATTCAATAAAGTTTAACTAAGTATTCTTGCTTCTGACCAAAGCAAAAATAGAAAAGGAGACTGCAATGAGATACCTAAACGGTCTTTAGAATATTTTATATAAAAAAATTGCCATATAACATCATTAATAAGTACATTTACCATAATATCATACATATATGTACTACAATCTGCATAATATTAAAAAAAAATTGTTTGATAGGTATGTATGTATGTCTGTGTAAACAAAGTGCATATAGTCAAGCTCTTAATCGAACTTGATTCCGTTGCGTGTAAACGAATGTCCTCCGTTTGGTTTTTGTCAAAAAAGGGCTAATACCAGTGGTACTTTGTGTTGAAATTTACCCTTTGTTATATTTCTATTAAGGTTAAGAAATAATTGAAACAAAGATTTATTTATAACGAAGAAAAATAATATTTAATAAAGAATTTAAATGTTGCTTGTACAATATATATGAAAAGAATGAACAGAAAATTAAAAGCTATAATGAAAGTTTAATCAAAGTTTTCTATACAAAAATGTATAACTCAACACTTTGGAACTTTGCCTTTTGTCTTTTGTCTTTTCACATTATTACGAACATTATAGCCACCAAGTGGTTCGTTTTAAGTTAACATAATTAATGTCTACAAATGGGGATGTGCTTACCTTATCATGTATTGGCGTTTAAAAAGCTTCAATTTGCCAACCTTCTTCTTTAAAGCATTCAAACATGAAGTTTAAATCCTAATTAAAATAATATGTTAAAAGAATAAAAAAAGCTGTTGAAATTCGTACATTGTACTAGGTCTGTTTAAAAACGTACCGGGAACTTAGGGGGTTCTGAATTCTCCCAAAACACACTACTACAGGTCACGAGACCTTTGAAGTTAGTAGTTAATGTCATTACACACACTATTAATATAATTACTATGCGATATTGAACTATGCAATTGCATTCTCTTAATTTTGAAATATCTTCTTTTCAAAATGAAATGCAATGAAACGCCCATAGTAAAAGTTTGTCCAGAGTAACATATCTCTCATTTGACACTAGTTTCATTAATGGCCGCTAACGCCCAAAAATACCCATTCTCCTTTAATTTTCAAACTAGCAAACAATAGCAAGGGGGTTTTTGTCTTCATGTCCAATTTGTAATGGAATCACCCATATGTAGTTAGTTTTTGGGTTCTGAGAGGATAAACGAACAGCAAATATTTTTATATTATTAACTTACTGTACGGATTGGAACAGCCTTTTTTATTTTGGAGATAATAGTCTAAGAGCCACCGACATAAAAAGTCAAGTCAATTTGCGTTATATTGTAAGTCGTACGCATTGAATAGCTTCTGAGGTGTTGAACAAAGACCTAGTCCCTGAAAAGATAGGATAGAAAAGCATTGAAATAAATCAATGTAAAAAATGTACGTTAATATAAACACCTATTCGTCACGTGTTCAGACAGGAAGACAAGAGATTCTTGGTTCAACACCTCAAAACTAACCTATTAAATTTATGACTTACAATGTTACGCAAATGACTTGACTTTTTATGTCATTAGCTCTTGGTCTTTAAGAGCTTAAGGAAAACCAAGCGTCGGACGATAACCTGAGAACTCCCGTTGGATTCACCACCCTTGAAACAATAGGACAACATAATTGTTTTTCTCTCACCCCTTCCCTTGCACGAAGGGGGTGGAAAAAAGTCGCAACAAAATAAGCAACATTTCCGGATTTAAACAGGTAAGTGGCAACCCTTCTCTTGACCTTCTGACAGTGTTGCCATTTTGGCATTTTGCGCCTCAATTTTATTTTTTAAATATACTAGTTGCTGAAAATATTCCTTGGCAGAATCCTACTGAGAATCAAATTTGGTGTCATTCGAATCACGTATAGTGTATAGACGAATTTGATCATTGCAAGAAAATGACTTATTGTAAATCAACTTGTCTGAGTACAGCTATATGTTCTTGTTGAACACCTAGGCCATGTGCCGCAAATTAATGTATAATATGAAATATGCAAGTTCTCTTCTCCCAACCGCCTATATGGCTTAGTAATAAATTCAAATGTCCCTATATTTCAATTATTTCACTGTTCCATATCTACCAGAGCTCCATAAATTGCAACTCAAATCAAGTACAAATTTATTTGTCGAAATTACACCTTAGCTTCGCATCAATCCAAAGTTATATATACAGCATCGATCGATCTGCTGCCAAAAGTAGGGAAGCAAAAATGAAAAAAACAATAATAATTTGCAACAGAAAACTGCAGAATAATTCATCTAGCACATTAAGAAGAAAATTCCCGTAATGTCGGGATGCTGGGACTGTCTGATGGTGCAATCCTCCAACAGAGACGGTCAAAACAAAAGGGCACCTTCGTCAGCCTTTGTAATATTTCCCATGCGGCACTTCAATGATAGCCCCATCCCGCGCGCGCGCCGTCACCGACTGGGACTGGGACCCCACAAAACAGTATAGTAGTACCTCAGTATAATTTTAACAATTTATTTTCGAACGTGATCGGCGACGGGAAGACGCAATGCAGCCATTTTTCCTTATTTCACCCTTTTCATCATATATATCCATGGCGGTGGAATGGTTGTTGAGACGGACGTGGTTCTACCAAGGGTGGGGGGTGTTTTATGTTTAATGGCTTGGTGGGCAACAAAATGGCAAGTGTTTCAACACTGAACCGCGCCGAATGCAAGAAATCATCAAGGACTGTTGTTTTGTTTCTTTTCTTGTATTTTCAGGTAATAATTCAGGTGATTATAGTAATTATGCGATGGGTAACGCTATCGATGTAATTGAAATTCTGATAGACACTGATTGCACTTGGCCAGCAAGGGCTTCCCCTGTGCATGTGGAGATTGAGAGTCCATCTCGAAGACAGAATATAGTTATGGTGGACATGGGCCAATCAAAGATAAAGAATCACCGCCAATGCCGGCATTTCTTTGAAGAAGCTGCGTGTACATCTATTTTATTGCAGAATTATGAGTACACAAGAAATCAGGTGCAATTGATCGCACAAATTATAAGCAGATGTTTTGCATAGTTTGCCTTCACATTGTGGTATATGGTTTCTTAATGCAAAATGATAGAAATACGCATAAAAGAACGTTATTTATTAATAACTGTGATCTTTTATTGGGGCTTACCAGCATATTCAGTAGGAATATTATTTTAATAGGGATTTATCCTCACATAAGTAAAGTCGAAGTACCTACCTACAAATATGCATGTAGATATTTGTATTTATAAAGTGTGTGCTTTTGGACTTGGAAGTGCACTTTTGTGTTGGTATCTAGGACATTTCCTGTGAATGAAATTAAGCTTAGAACACAATGGTGGAAAGTCTAGCACTCTTCAATGACGCGTTAATCCAATATAGCAGGTTTTTAAAAATGGCTGCCCATTATTTTTTATTATTAGAACGGTCAAGTTAGATTTCAATATATGGAGCGCTGGGAACTAAATCCGAGGTCACGAGTCTAAAACCACATTTCTCACTACTGTACCTAGAGTAATTTGGCCGCCATTTTGTTTCTTATGTTCATTTTGATTTTTGCTTATAACTCGCGTATTTTTACCTTAGGAAAAAAATTGTTGCTCAAACTTGTAGAGAATTAAATTTTCTACAAAATATGTTGAATAACTTTTTTCGCTAAACACTCTTGCTTAAAAGTAACAGTCCATTAACAAAAAAAAAAATAAAATTTTTGTTTCCAATTGCCATATTTTTTTTTGTAAATCAAATAAAAAAACACCATAGTAAAAGTTATAGATCTTTTAATTATCTACATTGTTTGCCTTTACAGTTTCTTAATTGAAATAACGGTTCTAACTTCGGAGCGAATATTCGCTCGAGCAATCCGCACGGAATAAGTTTTTTTATTTATTATTTTTTTTTATTTAAATACAATGCTCGAGACACTGAGTCTAATTTATGCTTCGAGTTTCGAAATGGTGTTTAAGGTTTTGTTACCACAATCAGAAAAACGAGTACTGTGACACGTGCATCACATTCGTTTTTTTAGCCTTAGTGCGTTATTTTTGTGTGTGGTTTCTCCAGGAGATAAGTCATTCAAAATATTCTAGATATTGTAATACTTCATGGTCAGATTCGAACTCAGCGCATCAAAGAAGATCAGAAAAGTATATACTGTTACAGACAAAAATTCAAATTTCATCACACAAAGTAATTTCTTAGAGCTTTCGAGTGGATTTTCGAAAACAGTAAAAATACCTATCGAGCTACATTTTTTTTTTCCTAATATCAAAAATGCGCGAGTTATAAGCAAAAATCAAATTGAACATAAAAAACAAAATGGCGGCCAAATGACTCTAGGTACAGTTGTGAGAAACGTGGTTTTAGACTCGTGAACCAATACCTTATCGAATAGTGAAGTCAAACCTGACCTCGGATTTAGTTCCCAGTGAAAGTCTTACTTGACCGTACTATGTTTCTGATGAAAATTTAATAAAATAATCAAGATTAAAACAATATACAAGTACAAGCAGTGGCGTATTTACAGATTTGGCGCTCCGGGCCAATAAGTTTTGGCGTCCATTAATTAACGAAAAAAAGCTTAAATCACTTCATAAAGCAATAATGTCATTTAAAATAACAAATAAAGGGTGTTTTTTATGACGTGTGGTTTTCAATCTGGCAAACTTTTTTCAGAGTTGGTCTTTTTGACAGCTGTCACTTGATTTATGCTCAGTTTAGTTTGCCATTTCATAATAAATAGATTTACTCTTGAACAACGTTTGCAAATCGTGAACATTTATTACCAAAGTATTGGTTCGGTTCGCACGCTGCGATGAAAAATTATGAAAAATGAAGCCGGCCATAATGTTACCGTCAATGGGGAACACTATAGAGCCATGATTAATGACTTTTTCGTATCTGAATTTGAGGATGTTGATGTTGACGACCTTTGGTTCCAACAAGACGGTGCTACATGCCGTACAGCCAACGAAACAATCAACAACGCGTTATTACTGACATACGGCCCCAATCGCTGTAAAAAGTGGTCGAAAATTGGGCCTCTCGGCTGGAATTTAATCGAGCCAGCCGCGGCGGCCACTTGCCCGAAATTATTTTTAAAACATAATGGCAAACCCTTTTCTTTATAATAAAGCTAAATTCTTGGCCATAACATTAAATTATATGCATTTTATCTCTCTTGAAACCCACACGTCTAAAAAATACCCTTTACTTAAAAGATGTTTGAGCGTATTTGTTGTTATTCGGGCCCCCGTCTTTGATTTAACGAAAAAATTTGATAAAAAAGTTAAGGCAAAATTGAAAGTAAATTAAATTTTATTCAAATATAGCATAGCCGTCCGCAAGTTGGGTCAAAAAAGGTCACTTGTTGTCGACTATATACCACTCTAGCAGTAGTTTTTTATTGTTTTACATTTATAGGGGCACATTTTTTCTTCCGAATTTGTATTTTTTTTATTTTTAATATCATGAGAAAGAATGTCAAACATAAATTAATTTTTATAAGATACTAGCTGACCCTTGCCCGCCTTGCTTCGCGGTTTTTTCGATTTTGTACACCATAATCTTTCAATCAAGGGCACTGATTTTTTTTCATTCCCAAAATAAATAAATGCAAAAGTTTATTTTTCAAATTAGCATCCGCCACCTAAGCCCCTGCGGGCTCATTGCTTTCGGACAACTCAGCCCCCTCCTCCCTAAATGGTACGAGATTGACCCCTCTTTTAAAGTAATACAAAATTTGCCTTGTGTCCATCTACAAGTACATATCTGTTTTTTTTTTGCAGCACCGCACCGTACGAATCAAAAACTCCCCTAAGGAGTTATTTGCTGTGTGTTAGCAATTTTGTTACACTGTTTTAAGACATTTTTTGTTTCACATAAAATCTGAATATACAATGTAGGAAATCAGGTACTCTTCAAAAAACTATTTAATGATTTATTCCTTCAGACAACCAAGAGGTGAGATAAACGGTAAAAACTAGTTTTTATAAATAAAATTTGACATTTTTGAAATAAACTTTTTATATGAAAGATTTGTCAAAAATTGTGAGCAAGAATTTAAAAAAATTTTGTAGCCTACAAAATCATACCAAAATGTCTACTTTAAGTCCAATAGGAACTGAGAAAATCGCATTTATGTTATTCAACACACTTTTTTTTAAATGTTAAATGGCGGACAACGCAAAATTTCCTACCAGCCACCCACACTACCCTTACGCAAATCTAAGGAGTTAGAGCGAACATACATACATATATTAAAAAGCCAGACTTCTCGAAAACATTGCTAGCTCTTAGACTAGAAGGTTTATTCTATTAGGCCAAAGGCCAGACGAAGGCAAACAATGGGCTCCGATAGAAAGGCACATGAATATTCTTGTATTTTTCAAGGTACCCAAGAAAAAATATAAAAAATTGTACTGGAAGAGCAGCCCAGAGCCAGATAGCCCCCAACTTGCGTACGCCTATACGAAATTTGAACACAATCAAATTTAAATTTAGTGTTGCTTTAATTTTGTTGTCAAAATTGAAAAGCTTAGGAGTTTTTCTTAAAAACTTTGTTTTTTTATTAAATCCAAGGTGGCGGCTTAAGCTCTAGCGCAATTTTCCCAAAAAACTCCAAAGTGAAGTCGTTGAATGTAATCTTTTAATTGAAGTCATAAAATATTGCAGTAACAAAAGATTGCATTCTTTTACAACCCTGACCTTATAACTTTATTGAAAACCGTGTGATGGACATTGGACCTATTACAAAATTGTACCATATACCTAAAGAGTTTTCCAATAGAGACGGGTTGATGTTGATGTTGACAGTCCCTACCGGCCATGTTGTTTTTTTGGCGGTGGCGCAGCGCCTGTCATATCTATGGTTTATTATTAAGTCACTGATCTAAAATCACCATATAGCAGGTTACACGTTGGAAATACGTGCAAACGATTAAAATTTAATATGAAAATGAGTGTTTTCTTGTGGCACCAAAACACTCCAATTTGACGGATTATATAATCATCCTTTCCAAGAGTGAATATTCAACGTTTCAAGTCGAATGGTTTAGTAAACTATATTAGCTTCAGAGTTGTAAAGTACTTAAGTACATTTGTACTTAAGTACTTTGTAAGTACCCAGTACCTTGTACTTGTACTTGTACTTGAAAAAAACAAGTACAATGTACTTGGTACTTGAAAAGCACCAAGTACAAGTACTTTTCCAAGTACTTTGTTCCAAGTACATGTACTTGGTACTGTAATACTGCCAAGTACATTTTCAAGTACAAGTCCATTTCAAGTACTTTTCAAGTACAAGTCCACTTCAAGTACTTTTCAAGTAAAAGTCCATTTTAAGTACTTTTCAAGTACAATTCGTTGATTGTTCTGGCTGGACATAGGTGGGTCTGGATTCTGTACACAGGTGCACAGGTGGGAATCTTTTTTCGGTTTGGGTGATGGGGAACGGTAGTCTAAAAGAAGACAGAGGTGGGTCTGGATCTGGACAGAGGTGGGTCTGGACAGAGGTGGGGTTTTTTTTTTTGAAAAAAAATTATATAGAAATATAAATTTTTTGGACATTTTTTTTTTGAAAAATATAAAAAACAAAATTTTTTGAAGAAAATTTCAATGAAAAATTAAACTTTTCTCAATTTTTTTCGGTTTTTAATTTTTCTTCGAAATATGAATGAAAATATTTTGTTTTAGAAAATTTCAATCAAAAATTAAACTTCTCAGTTTTTTTTTTCGTTTTTTAATTTTTCTTCTAAATATGAATAATACTGTACTGTACTGTACTGTTGCTCAAGAAAACTTGACATTAGCGCTCAATTGATGCATCGTATAATACGAAAATTCGACTTATATCTATAAACGCGATTTGCGGCTAAACTAAGCGTCCTAGAGGCATCAAAGTTGACACCTTTAAACTTGATTTGCGGCTAAACTAAGCGTACTAGCGACCTATAAAATGCATATTCGTAATCTTGGAATGTGCCCGTTTCCAAAAATCAAAATAAAATTGGTAAAAAAGTTTTTTCCAAAACTTTCAAAAAAAAACTTTCAGTGTTTTCGGCTAAACTTAATCAATTTTTTATCTTTTTTTAATTTTTCTTCGAATTATGATGAATGATATTATTTTTTTTTAATTCAAAAGAAACTTTACATACACCCAACCTCGCACCCACCCCAAATTCTATAGTGAGCCCAAAAAATAACAAATATTAATGAGCTGTCGCATAGTAGTAGAAACGGCGGGATTTCGATTTCCGGGATTTTGAAAAACGAGATTTTGACACGCGGGATTTCGACATACGGGATTTTGATTTGTGGGATTTCGACCCCAACCCGATGACAGTGCATGGTTTGCTTAGTAACGTCACGATTAATCCAAAATGGTGGAAGGCCCAAGATGGCGGACTAGATATATCGTGTACATTCTAATGATATGGGAATCAAATGAAAGGGTTTTCTGGGAAGAAGACATAAAATAAAATGAATTCACTCTAAATCCAAATAGTGGACGGCCTAAGATTTCGGAATATTTATTTTTACGAACTGCTATGATAAAAAAAATTAAATAAATTGGGTGGCGCAACAGCTCGAGGAGAACCAGGGCCTAGTGACTTACAACTCACAACCATTCCTGTGTGCGTGTTTGTTGGCAGGAATGGAGGGGACCTACAGTTTTTTGCCGAGTCCGAACGGCTAAATGAGAAGCACTTTTTCATGACAAGTATACTCTTGGAGGATTTGTCAGTTCCTCGCAAGAGGCAGTACCTCGAATAAAACATTTCTGTTTTTAGGTGGCACGGCTGGGAATCGAACCCACACCTTCGGCATGACAGTCCTACGCACTAACCATCAAGCCACGAGGTACTACCTGCTATGATATGGGTATCAAATGAAAAGGTTTTCTGAGAAGAATACGAAAATCAATAGTAAAAACATTGTTTGAAACATGCTCTAAAAAGAAGAAAATAAACTTTAAATTCAATCAAACCCATCAATTATACATTAAACAAACTTTATGATATAAAAGCTTGTCGCGACACGTTTAACCAATTAATATACAAGTAAATCATGAATTAAATGGGAAATCGTATAAATTGTTTAATATAATAAATTCATGCACTCGAATGAATTCGAAGTTTATTTTCTTCTTTTTGGAGCATTTTACTTAAAGCTTGTTCTAAAAAATGTTTTTATCTTTGATTTATTTAAATTAATTTGTATTAATAAAATATTTTTATTACAAAAAAAAAAAAATGATAGGTAGGTATGCCACTTTTGAATATTAATTTAAACCTATACATTTTAAAAATATGGCTTTGTTTTCAAATTGTTTACTTAGTTTAGTTGCTTTTATCAGAATTTTTCTGAATTAAGAACTTGTACTACTATTACCTTTACCTATCAATTTTTATATATCGCTAGTAAAAAGTCGTTTTTTTATTTGTTTGATCTTTTTTCAGATATTACCTTCCATTCAACCATTCCATTCCATTCCATTCCAATCCATTCCATTCTATTCTGATCGATTCTTCAAATCTCGATCTCAAGCAAGAATGACACGCACTCGCACTTGCACATAACCAAACCAAACGTTAACTGATACAATATTTGGGTCTTTTATTTTGAACTTGGTATTTGGCTAATTTCAATTTAGTATACGTGAAATAGGATAAATAAAACAAAAAAATTAGTACCATCATGAAACTTGGTGAAAATGTTTAATGTATTATGAGAATGAAAAATCAGAAGAGTCTATAAAAATATTTCACATGGAAGGGTGTTTTTTTGATGGGGAGAGGGGGGAAGAAACAGAAAAACAATTTGAAAAAAATATTTTTGGATAAAAAAAAAAAATTGAAAACAAAGCAATATTTCTTAAATGTATAGGTTTAAATTAATTTTTAAAAGTGGTATACCTACATATCATTTTTTTTATATACAACAAAAAACAACAAATATAAAAAAGCTTTCAATTTCTTCATTTTTTTGTTCGTTGTTATCGTTTACAATTTCGTTGTTGAAATGAACGATTGGAAGGGAACGAAACTTTCCCATTTTATACGCATACAAAATTATTAAACACACACCAAAATGATTGAAAAAGTTAACGATTGAAAAGAACTAATCATTGAACTGAACGGCATATGAACGATTGAATCTTTTAAAATGAACGTTTGACGACACACCTCTAGTTCCACGTACTTGCAACAATGAACAACGTACATGGGCGATAAAACCGAACAACAAAGTTAACACATTTTTGGAACACCCTGTTGAAAATATTTGTTTTTTTTTTCATTCAGTTTCAGCTATCACCTGTGTCAATTTCATTGCAATCACTCAAGGGACAACAAAGTTAACACATTTTTGGAACACCCTGTTGAAAATATTTGTTTTTTTTTTCATTCAATTTCAGCTTTCACCTGTGTCAATTTCATTGCAATCACTCAACAAAGTTAACACATTTTTGGAACACCCTGTTGACATTTTTTTTTTGTTTTTTAGTTCTGTTTCAGCTTTCACCTACGGCAATTTAATTGCAATCGCTCAAGGAACAACGAACTTCCATGGGTTTCGAAACTTTTCAAAATTCAAGCAAAAATAAAAATGCTTACAGCTAATTACTCAGGAACAAGATCCTATCATAATTGATCATTTTGTTTTGCTCACACATGAGCAGCTCATAATACCAAATCCTTTGAATATAAGTGTTCAATTTTTCAATGCACAAAAGCCCTCATGTTAATTAAAATATATTTTATCGTTCCCTGACTAAATCTCGATATGATCCATAGATTGTTAGAAAGTGGGTGGCTGCCACGCCCATGAACGGAAAATATCAAGTTTTAAATTTTAATTTTTTTGATCAATATAATTACTACCGTTATACCGAATTTCATCGCCCTTAAATTATCGCAAGTGCTCCATTCAATAATTAATAACAATTCTGATAATGTGGGTGGATGCCACGCCTCCTCAATCCAAAATCTCAAATTTTAATATTTTTCCTTTGCATTCATTAAAAGCCCTACCATCCCGTCAAATTTCAAGGTCGTAATGGAAATGGACGTGCTCTTTATATCTATGAAATAGGGGGATGTATTTGTACTTGAAAAGTACTTGAAATGGACTGGTACTTGAAAAGTACTTGAATTGGACTTGTACTTGAAGAGTACTTGAAAAGGACTTGTACTTGAAAAGTAGGTACTTGAAATGGACTTGTACTTGAAAGTACTTGAAAATGTACTTGGCAGTATTAGAGTACCAAGTACATGTACTTGAAACAAAGTACTTGAATAAGTACTTGTACTTGGTATTTTTCAAGTACCAAGTACATTGTACTTGGTTTTTTCAAGTACAAGTACAAGTACAAGGTACTTGGTACTTGACTGGTACTTGTACTTGAAAGTTTACAGGTCTGATTAGCTTCCATACCAGCACGTCAATAAAATGCAGGATCTGCCGAAAACATCGCCGCTAGGAATGAGAGTATGCACAAGAACCAATAGGCAGGTAATTCCGTCAATTCAGTCAACGGAGACCCACATATTCCGATTGATGATAAGCATAATAATTTTGGCATTAAGTGGATAACATGTATGAGAATGATATATGGTTCCAAGCAGTGCTGCCAGATTTTTCAAGACGAGTATAGCCCTATTTGAAAAATCTTGGAGCCGAAAATAGCCCCCCTTAAAAATGATGTAAACAATTTAGTTAATTCGTTTAAAATTTAAATTTTTCTATCAAATATATCCAAATGCCAAAATTATAAAAATTTTAAATTTGATTAAAAATTATAAAACTTCTTTCGTCTTGGTGGCAAGCTTCACGGTGAAATAATGAGCTAAAATTATACAGGAATTTTGTATTTGTTTGGAACACATTAGAGGGTGCATCATTTAAATTCAAAATTTTCTTCTGTCATTTTCGAAGTCCTTGGATAAATGTTTTCATTAAACAAGCCAAACATATATATTTTTAGTCACCTCAAAGTTCTTACAGCATTTTCCAGTCAATTGAATTTCAGTTCTAACTCGAAATATTGCCTATCACAAATTATCAATAGTTATATATTGATAATCCTTGGTCCCGAATTATTAATTTCTTTCGTAAGTGTACACTGTAGGTACAGTGTGCAAATCAACTAAGAGTTGAGAGTTTTGTTACAAGCAAATACGGAAAAGTAAGTAGGCTCATTCAAAATAGATTTTTCAAAAGTTTATAGTTCTCATCTAGGTAAATGGAAAATTAAAAAAAATCTTTTTCTGTTAAAATTTTTAAGGATCCTCGCCCAATTTCAGAACTAAAAAGCCAAAATTTGGATTTATCACAAATCACAATTTGAATGAGCGAGTGAAAAGTTTGAGTTCCAAGAGGGTTTTCTGAAGTTGTCGCTACCGCGTCAAAGCCGCGAAGGGTAATAAGAACATACAAATTGTAAATATCCACAAACAGTTTGTATTATTCCCATTTCAACATCAACCCAGCCTTATTGGAAAACCCTTTATATTTAAAAAAAAATAACAGCATTTTGACACATCCAGATCTATGCAATATAAAATTCGTGTTTTATTCATGATAATCAGCATTACGATTAACCTAAGGCAATTTTCAACATTTCAGAAAAAATTCAAGTTTTTTTTAAATACATATATAGGTACTAGGGCTCTTGATTGTACCCGGGTAATACCCGGTTTCTCAACTTCCCGGGTACTCGGGTAGAAAAATACCCGAGTACCCGAGTGGCAAGTCTTCGGGTACCCGAGTATTCATGTGTCTCGGGTACCCGGGTACCCGTGTGTCTCGGAAACCCGAGTACCCGCGTACCTATGTATCTCGGGTACCCGAGGACCAGCAGCGCTGGACTATTAAAGGTGATTTTAAAGGTATAAATTCGACTGTAGCACAAAAATAAAACTTAGTGAAAGTGAATTTGTGCAGTAATATTTAAAGTATGTATTTTTAAATTTTCGCGTACCCGGGTACTCGAATTACCCGGGTACCCAAGTACTCGAGGTCTCGGGTACGCGGGTACCCGGGTACTCAAGTATTTCAGGTACTCGGGTACCCAGGTTATTCGAGTACCCGGGTACCCGGGCGGGTCTTCGGGTGGGGTGCCCGGGATTCAAGAGCTCTAATAGGTACATACTTATAATGAACACCCCTCCTAACCTGTAAAACAAATTTAATTTTGATAAACAGAAATTTAGGTAAACTTTGATATACCTAAGGTGTTCCCCGATAAATTAAAAAAGGTGTATTTAGGTACCCAGCTATCAGTGCTGTCGGTTAAAAAATTACCAGACTAATGCATTCGAAATTTCCTTGCATTGTTTTGAGTTGCATTGATTCGAGATGCACTGTGTTTCCAAAATGGCTGTTTTCATTGAAAAAATCATAGCTTTCTAACACAAACAGATGTCGTTTCAATTTTGTTCCCGCTTGAAGCCTTGAAGGAAAACTTCAAAACAACTCGAATAATAACACAGGTTTACAAATATCAAGTAACTTTTCGACACGTAAAAGTTAGAGTTGTTCAAAGGGTAGTTTTATACGCTGAACTCAAATCCGTTTTTCGCTATCAGCTCTGGTTTTCGAGATATTACCGTTAGAAAGTGCCAAAAAAAACCCTTTTTCGCCATTTTTGGGGTTATGAAACTATGCGAATTGATTTTTTTTAAGTATATATTTATGATAGTTCCTACTAATCTTTATCTTCAAAATTCAGCTTAATCGTTTCAATATCTCTTTTACTTTTTGAGAGATATTAAATTAGTTATTAGTACTCATCTCACTACAAATAATTTTAAAAATGCTTTCTCTTTGACTTACGTCGTTTTCGACAGTAGCAGGTAAAATATGTTCTAAAAAGAGTTTTTAGTGTAGATTTCAAATCTGAAATCCATGTTTTTCTATCAGCTCAAGTAAATTAAAAAATCTCCCGTTTTTGACCATATAGTTTGTTTTTAAATTTGAAATAACTCTTACAAATTAAAAAAAAGTGTAATGGAACTGCACGATTTATATAAATTTGGGTCTTTTGGTCCATTTCACGTAAAAGAAACCAACAATAGTCACCTAACATACTATCATCCCTAAACCTTTGTAACTTTTTTCTATTCTTTTTTAAATTTTGGTGAAGTCACTCTCGAAAACGCAACTGAGGATTTCTCAAAAAGTAAAAGAGATATTGGGACGATTAAAACTGAATTTTGAAGATTAAGATTAGTACTTTCAGAAATCTGTACAGTTAAAAAAAAAATTAAAATCAATTCGCTTAGTTACATAACCCCGAAAATGGCTTAAAAAAGGTTTTTTTTTGCACTTTCTAACGGTAATATCTCGAAAACCAAAGCTGATAGCGAAAAATTACCCTTATATCAATTCTTACTTAGCCGTGTCGAAAAGCTTGTAATCCTGTGTAATTTGGAACATTTAAAGAAAATTGCTGTAGAGATTGAGGTGTCCTTAGCTGAGATAAGATTTCCTCAGAAGCAGTTAAGGAAAACAAAATAACAGGAGAAGAGTAGAACTTGAAAAACAGTCAATACATTTTTGACAGACAGAGACACAGATTTTCGACTTTCACGCTAAGGGATTTGTGCTCAGGAGCTTCAATAACGTTGAAATAATATGCCCCTTCGCAAAAATAACGAATTTTGTGTCTAAAGTTCGGTTAAAATTCATTAAAAAAAATTGATAAAAAGGTTTTATTGATCCCAAATAGCTTTTTATGGCATTTAGTCCTACAAATTGGCGTTTCGTCCGGCTTACTTACTTGGACTCATCAGTGACATAGTGAAGGCCTTGTCATACGCAATTTGTATTGAGTTCAATTCAACTTACATGGATTTTTTAGCAAAAAACCACTGTAAACTATATCCAACAAGATTAGAATTCCTAATGATTCAGCTGGAAATTTGTTTGGCCGGAGCCAGGCATAGTTTCTATATAAGAAGGTTTTAGACCGAGAGCCCACAGCAGATTTTGGGTGTGAGTGATAGCAAAAAAAAAAGTATAGGCGTCGAAAGCTTCATTTAAGGCTATTCAAAAAATCAAAGTCTTGCAGTCCACAACTGGGGCCTTTGCGAGAAATAGTGCATCGAAAAAAATATGGTCCCAATTGTGGACTGCAAGACTTTGATTTTTTGAATAGCCCTTAATGAAGCTTTCGACGCCTATACTTCTGTTTTTGCTATCACTCACACCCAAAATCTGCTGTGGGCTCTTAGACTATTTTATAAAATACAAATTCTACATACTACTGAAATAAATCTAAAGGCCATAAAAAGCTCTTTTGAATCAATGATTCAACAAGTCCAATCCTTAATGCTAAGTCTTCTACTTGGCTGATTTATTTCAGTAGTATATAGAATTTGTATTATAAAAACTTTTTATATAAATAAGTTTTAGCTCAAATTTCAAGTTTAAGCTCCATAAAGTTAGCTTCCGTTTGTGTCTTCAAAAGTTTCAGTTAAGGTACCTTTAGCGCTTACACTTATAAGAAAAAGTCAAAGCCATATAGACAGAGGAGGTGCAATAATCCTGATATTTTTTTAGTTTGTAATAACTACTTGAAACAAACGTTAGCTATTTTGGAATAGCAATTGCTAGAAGACATGCATGAGCTTAGTCTTATGGCACCCGACACCTGGTTTTTGCTAAGAATTCCAAGAAGCTTCTTTTCAAAAAACCCATCGTTTCAGTCTTGTCTCGGTAAACCGAGTGATTTTGAATCTGGAGGGCACAAACGGTGAGTGATGGAGCAAATATAACACTGAATAATGGGATGAATATGTACACTTACAGTCCAGAAAACTGACCTAGCCATAAGAGTGAAACTCTAAGGACTTAGATGACCGAGTCATGTACATCAGATAAACCGACAAAACGTTCAAACGGTTTAAGTGAAATTTTGTTAGTACTATAATCTAACTCAGAACGCAACTGCGAAATCTTTAAACAGAATAATTTTGATGCCTAAAAATCCTTGAAGATATTTTTTAAAATATTACTTTTGTTCCCGTGCGGAAAATAAGTAGGTACATCTAATTTAACATTTGGAGTATGTATTTATTTAAAATACACATTGGACCCGTTGTATTCAGCCCGTTATGTTCAGATTTTTTTCACGAGAAAAAATAATTAATTCCTTAAATCCCTAGCCTTCAAAAATGGCCACAATGACAGAAAGAATATTTTATTTCCACTGAATTCCCAAGTCAGCGCTTAGAGATTTTTACCACCCTTTTTGCACACACAGAGATGAATTTGTCCTTGCTTCGTTTGAAAGGATGATGAATTTCCATAATATTGACAAACACAATCAGAATAAGTAATGATGTAAAAACTTATATAAAAACAGCCAGCGAAAAAAGCCATACGTATACGAATATAAATATAACATAAGGCAGGTAGGTACCTATAATAGGGAAATCCTTGAGGGACGTGTAAATCCATTGGCATCCCGTGGTGTGTATGATGGGGATGGTGATGATGATGAGGATGATGTGGATGATGGTGCGAATGGTGAGCAGCGGCGGCGCTATGGACATGCGCTGCTGCAGCGGCGGCAAAACCAGCATGCTCTGCCCCAGACGCCATTGCATGGTGGCCCAAAACAGCCGCCCATGGAGAGGCGGCGAATCCACTCCCATGATGATCCATAAATTCAAATTTATTTTTTTCAAATATACAAAAACACTCAAATTGCGGTTGTCAGCACTTCTTATCACTGTACGAACTCATTCACATCAATTGCCATTTTGATTTTTTGATAAAAAAAATTGCACACATTTCTAAAAGAGCTTTTAAAAACTTATATTTTTATTCCATCCACAGGCTTTTCAATTAAAATGAAACCGTGTCGATTATCCTTTTTGGATTAAAAATGCAACAAAAAAATAAAATATATCTCTCGATTTTGCCCGCTCTCTTTTTTGGGCGAAGATTAGATATTTTTCATCTGCACACGCGTTCCGAGTTCCGTTTCGTACTTCACCGAATGGACATCTGCGATAAACTATCAGGGAGACCGGTCCCCGAATGGGAGTGGGGTAGCAAAAGCTGCCATAAAGGTTGCACAAAAATCACGAAGCACACAGAAACTGGAGAAGAAGTGATTTGTATGTATTTGGATGCTGGAACTGTGGCTGCTGTCACAACACACAACTCGGAAAAAGTTGTTCTTCCAGGTAGCACTCAACTCACGGTTGCCGCCATCAGGAATAGGAGCCACGAAACGAATGAAAAGAGGTTCCCTCCACCAACGTCTAACCACCAATCCGCCGACATCAAGAGCGCATCGTTATCTCCGTCGAGGTGATGCTCAGTGTATGGATGCTGGATGCTCCGCAAACATCTCTGAGCTCAACTCGAGGATTCCCGATTAACGTTTTGCTGCTGCGAATGTGGAGCCCCATCATGCCAATACTTTCACAGACATTGGGCGTCTGCACTTTGTTGGGTATTGAACCAATTTGGCTCAGACCGGAGTGATGGGTGCGAGTGCAACCAATTGTTGCAATGGGATGCTGGTCAGCATCGGCATCAATCCATCAGGCAGTTCGATTTCGATAAGTCAATCACTCATTGTGGAGTGTAGTGGATAGTGGAGTGAGGATGAAGAAGAGGTGGGTGAGATAAATTCAGTTCTCGCTCATAAATCTATTGATCGATGGAACTTAAATCGGGTTTAAAGATTTATTTTGATGTGCGGCTGTTGTATTAGTGCATAATATTGTATTGTTCTTTTGTTTGCAGTTATGAATTATGTATGTAGTTATAATTTTGCAAATGCTATTGGATGGTAGTTTGTATAATGTTCATTCTTGAAATTTTGAAAAGTTTTAAGTGGCAACAACTCTGATCAATTAAAACGAAGTATTTTGTGCAAAATAAATACAAATTGGGTTTTAGTCTATAGAACTATTATAAATTGGCAGTAAGTAGGAGCAGAGCAATATTGCATATCCATATATTTGTTCTTGTTTTATTTATTTATTTTTATTTTTACTTCATTTTTCCTAATTTAATTTGTTTGCCTGAAGATCAGTTCCATCTGCAAAGCAGCCGTCAGATGAATATCGCTCCGCGAAACTACCTATGCCATCAGAGTTGATATCTGTTGATTAAAGAGTGATTTGTGGAAAATATACAAACAATTAGAGTGAGTTTAAATATTTTTTTTTATAATATAATAATTTGAACAATATGTCAGTAAGACCTAAGGGTTTTTAAAGGCAACCTGAATCGCACAGACCGAGTAAGAAAGAAGATAGGAAAGATTTGAACAAATATTTTAAACAAAACATTGGATTCAATCGGTGTTTTTTTCAGGCATCATTAAGAAATTGTTGACCCTTATATTAGAATCGTTTTTAGTTATTTTTGTTAAATTAGATTAAAATTGGAATATGATTTCTTCCAACTCTTACATGACTTAAATAAGAAAAAGGTTAGACATTTGTATATGTTCCTATACTTTTATTGGTAAGGAAAAATATACTTTCAAAGTTTTTACTATTTAGTAATGAGATAATGGTTACACTGACCACTGTTCAATATTTTTGGTGTAGCTGGAAATATTCAAATTTTTTTCTGAAAAAACTCATAAGTACATTTCCAAAATAGGTTAATAATTTTTCTTGAAAGTATTTTATGTATTTATTTTTAAATATTTGGCGACTATGTTATCATATGTATGCAGGTAGAAGGGAATTTTTGGATTCGTAAAAAAATAAATTACCTGACTAGATCGCACGTACTTGCTCTTACATATGTTCAAGTTGCTTGCAACTTAAGAACTTTTAAAATATCCAAGTAATTATAGAAAAACATTTAAGAAATATAAAAACATTTAAATCATTCTTTAAATTGAATAAGCAACTAGTAAAATATCTTAGCCCTCAAAACGAAGTATGCCATTTTATTACTTGAATAAATAAATACAAATTTAAAATCGTTGGATCGGTTTTCTTAAAAACAAATTTTTTTTATTTATAAAATTTTAGTAACATTTTTTAAAGAAAAATTTGCGATGTCAATTTTGAGTAGGTATGTATTTTAAAATACATTAAAAAGCCAAGTTTCAAAAATCATCAACTTGTTTTGAAATATTGAATTAAAAAAAAAATTAATGTTATTTTAAAAATTAAAAACTCTTTTTTTTTTTTTTAATTTTAAAGGATTTGCATAAAATTTTTATTAAAATCGGTTGAGAGGTTAATGAGAAAATCGAAAATAAAAAAAATTATGTGTCCAGTACCGTTAATAACACTTTTTGATATTTTTTTTCCCAGAAAGTACACCATACCTATATAATCCACTGATTTGTTTTATAAAAATCGTTGGAGCCGTTTTTGAGATGAATAACCCTAACGGTTGCATAACCAGAACAGCTATTTTTGAAAATAAAAAAATTCAATTTGCCCTTTAGAAAATTACAAAAAAAACTAAAGTTTAAAACAGTACAAACAGACCGTGCCTTTTTTGTGTTCTCTATCATCGTAATGTCATGTCTGATTGTTATCTCGACATTTTGTTTTTTTTTTTGTACGAAGCCAAAACTTGCCCTATAAGTAGTTCCTATATCGCAAGCAAACATTGAGACAGTTACGAAACAATACGATGATGGAGAACACATGAAAGTGGGTGCCTGTATGTCTATCTGTCTGTCTGTAGGAACCTCGATTTTTAGCTTAAACCAAATTTTGAACTTAAGCTTTTTTGGTGATTCCTTAGAGGGTAAATTGAAATAAATTTCTAAGATTAAAATAAGGTACTTGCCATACAAACTTTAAGCAAGAGCTTATTTTGCTCAAACGATTTCGATAAAGACAATTGAAAACTATTGCTAATATAGTATCTAGTGTCCTGTTTGGTAAAAAAGATTTTTACAAAAAACTAAAAATTAACGGTACCTGTTTTCAGTAGTGGATCTAGGATTTGAGGCTCCTATTTTTGACACATCATTTAAAAAGGCTCAAGGACCTTTGGCATCTCATATGAGGGAAATTTGATAAAAAAGATGCCATCTAATTGGTCAGAAAAGGTCAAGTGGTCCCAGAAATTGGCCCTAGATAACTTGTAATAAAGGTTTAAACTTTCTCAAGGTCACTCAAGGTCACGCGCGAGTTTTGGCACCTCATTTATGGGAAATTTGCACAAAATGTATACCATCCGAAATTTCTAGATCGTGATGAAAGGTCAACTATTTTCAGTAATTGGTCGGCTATAGATTTTTTTCTACGAATTTTTGAACTTCGTTTCAAGGTCACAAAAAAAAAACTTTTGGCACCTCATTTGGGTCATTTTTTTAAAGAAAGTATGCAATTTGAAAGGCCTCCTTACGGTTTTAAAAGGTCAGCTATTTTCAGTAACTGGTGAGCTATAGATTTTTTTTAATGAATTAAAAAAAAAAATTCAAGGTCAACATGATTTTTGGCACCTCATTTTAGGGAAATTCGCAAAAAATGTGTACCATTTGAAAGATCTCTTGATCTATATAAAAGGTCAGCTAGTTTCAGTAATTGGTCAGGTATAGATTTTTTTCGATGAATTTTTAAAAATTTCAAGGTCATAGCGATTTTTGACACCTCATTTATGGGAAATTTGCAAAAATTTAATACCATCAGAAAGGCCTTGAGAACTTTATAAAAGGTCAGCTAGTTTTAATAATTGGTCAGCCATAGTTTTTTTTTAATGAATTGGTCAGCTATAGATTCTTTGATACGATTCTTTAAACTTAAAACAAAATCGTATAAAAGAATTTATAGCTGACAAATTACTGAAACTAGCTGACCTTTTATAAAGATCTTAGGGCCTTTCAGGTGATATTAAATTTTTGTAAAATTCCCATAAATGAGGTGCCAAAAATCGCGGGTGACCTTGAACAATAATAATTTAAAAATTCATTAAAAAAAAAACTATGGTTGACCAATTACTAAAAGTAGCTGACCTTTTATATAGTTCTCAAGGGCTTTCTGATGGAATTAAATTTCTGCAAATTTCCCATAAATGAGGTGTCAAAAATTGCTATGACCTTGATATTTTTAAAAATTCATTAGAAAAATCTATACCTAGGGTCGCTTAAACATCGATAGTCTGCTGTTTCGATAGTATCGATAGTTTCCAAAAAAAATATCGATACTATCGATAGTATCGATACTATCGATAGTATCGATAGTTTTTTCGATATAAACCTGACCTCGTCAGAACCACTAAAATCATAATTATATAAACTTCAAATACATTGACGAAAGTTCCTACAAAGCTTATCTTGATTATCAAAATGAGTGCCAAAATGCATTTAATCAGTCTAGTAAAATAACTACAGAATAGTAGTGTAATAAAAACAATCTATGTCGTTTTCGATTGGACGTTCGGAGTAATCCTTTTCCACTCCATTTTAATTCCTACTACTCCAAAAGCCTTCGATTGGCTGTTCCGAGTAATTTTTTCGGAGTCTTTTTCTTTTGAATATTTTTTTTGTTCAATGTTAATTCCCAAACTTATGTCGTTTTCGATTGGATTTTCTGACTATTCTACTCCTTTTTGATTCCAATAGAATATGAAAACATCGTGTTGTCAAATTTACACACACACTACTGAATGACGCCATATTATAAAATGGCTTCTTCAAGCATTCATCACTTTTGACAAGTAGTGCGACGAAAAACTGTATGTGTATGCGTGTGTTCCAAATCTACTCCTTCTTCAAATCGGGAACAGAAAAATACTCCGAAAACAGTACTCCGAACAGCCAATCGAAGGCTTTTGGAGTAGATGGAGTGAAAAAGGCGTACTCCGAACGTCCAATCGAAAACGACATTATTCACACAACAGAGCGACAGGCTTTTAATTATTTACTTTTGTGAAACCACTAAAATTCGATATGATATATATTTATTAAAAGAAAATTTAAGATTTTACTTCTTTCACCTAAAATAGAAAAAAAAGAGTTGAAAAACTATGCACCAACCGCTAAATTCTCTTTAGTTTGCCTCCTCCATTCTGATTTTGCATTCGCCCACTTACGAAAAAGCGGTAGGTGAGGTGAGCACTCTTATGTCTGACGGCAATTATGTGCGCGTCATATGAATTTCTTATTTTCGCTCGGTTTCGTACGACCACTTAAGTTGGCTTCCGACTATTCTAGTTCTACCTTCTACCTTAAGTTTGCGGATCCAAAACGGACTCGTTTGCTTGAAAGGAAAGAATCTATGGACGTTACACCAACGAGAATACAAGCATACTAGTGCATTTTGATGCCCATCAACAAAATCAAACTAAAGACACAACATAATTTGACTTTAGATCAGACATCAGAGAGACAGAGATTGACATTTACGACAGCGAGATAATCCGCAAAGAATCTATGGACACCACCGGTCGCACAACAATAATACACGCCACGCATACTAGTGCATTTTGATGAATTTCTGGTAGTGAGTTTCATGAAAATAGAAGAATGTGAATGACATTTATAACTAATAAACTTGTGAAATGAAAAACTATCGATAGTTTTTTAAAACTATCATTGTAGGCGATAGTTTTTTACTATCGATACTTTCGATAGACTATCGATGTTTAAACAACCCTATCTATACCTAACCAATTACTGAAACTAGCTGACCTAGTGGTCAAATGAGGTGCCAAAAATCGTTTTGACCTTGAATTTTTTTATTCATTAAATACTCATTAAAAAAATTTATAGCTGAGCAATTACTGAAAATAACTGGCCTTTTAAAACCGTGAAGAGGCCTTTCAAATTGCATACCTTTTTTCTTAAATTACCCAAATGAAGTGCCAAAAGTTTTTTTTGTGACCTTGAAACGAAGTTCAAAAATTCATAGAAAAAAATCTATAGCTGACCAATTACTAAAAATAGTTGACCTTTTATTACGATCTAGAAATCTTTCGGATGGTATAAAGTTTTTGCAAATTTTCCATAAATGAGGTGGCAAAAATCGTGCGTGACCTTGAGCGACCTTGAGAAAGTTTAAGCCTTTATTACAAGTCATCTAGGGCTGACCAATTTCTGGGACCACTTGACCTTTTCTGACCAATTAGATGACATCTTTTTTTTATCAAATTTCCCTCATATGAGGTGCCAAAGGTCCAGAGCGAAATCATATATCTACCTACTCGGAATTTCTCTCAATCCTAATTTTTTTCTCAGAATGTAGGCTGGTCACCAGAGTCAAACAAAAATTTTTCATAATCCAAAAATATACTCAATTAAAAATATTATGATTG
Organism: Dasysyrphus tricinctus; assembly: GCA_963921185.1. Taxonomy (NCBI): domain Eukaryota; kingdom Metazoa; phylum Arthropoda; class Insecta; order Diptera; family Syrphidae; genus Dasysyrphus; species Dasysyrphus tricinctus. Next base: position 178,519,797 of record OY992532.1, on the reverse strand, counting down.
GAAATAGAGCAGCTGTACCTAATTGGTGTGCTTCAGCGGCCATTTTGCAAAACAAACTTTAACCTATATATGCATATATCCATGGCGGTCGTGAATAACCAGGTAAGTCGAGATACCCGAAGTGAATTTTTATTTCTTTTAAAATTCTAAAATAAATATTTAACAATATTTTACAAAATTTTACCCTCATCTCATACTTTCCAAAAATATTTGACAATACATGATGAACACTTGTTTTGACATTAGCTAGATTTTGTGAGTGATATTTAACATAGACCCCGACCTTCTATTTTTTTTTTTTAAGTTAGAGATACCTGGTTCTTCACGACCGCCACGGATATGTATGTCAAGAGCGTCACACTGCATAAAAAAGGAGAAGGGTATTTTTAAATATAAAAAAAAGCTGCTTTCTGAAAACAAAATTTATTCAACCATTTCGAAGTTTTTTTTTGTTTCAATATTTCAAGTGAATCTAATAGATAATTTTTCTGGAATATTTCACGTTTTCGATTTTCATTTTAACAAAATTAAGTTTACCAGAATCTCATGAATAAAATAAGATGTCGAGAATAATGTGGCAAACAATGATTTCGTGCACTATAAAATTGCTAATATTGACACAATGTGTAAATGATGATGCATACAAAAATTTAATTTTTTAGCTGCAGCTGCATACCGCTTGGCAAAAATACTTGGCTAAATTTTGGAGAGAGTTTTGCATGGGAGCGAATTTTAGTGCGATCCAAAGATATTGGTTAAAACGGGTTTTTTTCTAAATGGTGGATGAAACAACAACGCCATTTTGTTTGAATGATCCTACCATTACCATTTATAATCATAAAAGACCCAGAGCAGAGGCGACAGCAGATTTTAGGATGTATGAAGGATTATAGGCATCGTGAAATTGAATACAAAATTCTGGCAGATTTTTGTCAGCCTTTGGTGGGGGTTGGGGAGAGTTAAAACCAGATTGGTTTCCTTAGTAGGATCATTAACACTTCAATTCACTTTTAAAAAATATGATATGATGCTCTGTCATTTTTCCTTTTTTTATCTACATAAATCGATAAATAGGAGCCATGATTTTATCTTTTCAAGCAAATCTTATCGGCGTTTTTGCGGAGACTTTGACTTTTTGATTTGTTGAAAATCTTCAAAAAAGGGATGATGAGGTTCACGTAAAATACTCCGATTTTGGTTATACATCCACTCCCGAAATTTGCTGTCGGCTCTGAGACTAGGTATAATAAATATTTATTATTTTAATAATTTATTATTTTAATAATTTAATATTTTAAAGAAAACTTGAAGAGAAAATTATATTAAAAATCGCATCGTGCTTAGGAAGCCTATGATATCGTCAAAATATCTTCAACCCGCAAAAACAGTCTGAAATTAAAGCTTTAGATACAATTTCAAGGTCACTGATCTTAATAAAAAAAATTGTTTGATTTGGTTGCTTGAAACATTTCATGCCAACTATCGATACCAAATTTCTCTGCGGGCTGTCAGGTAAGCCTGAAAGATATCAACAGACGAGCTTCGGAAAAAAGGTGACATTAACTCTTGTGGTCATATTCAATAGGAGGATCCTTATTCATTCGCTAAAAATAATATCATGCTTTACTGAAAATTCAACCTGAAAACGAATTTTCAAGACAAAAGGTACAATTTTTCACTCCAATGCAGAACCTATCTGAATTTTGGTTTTTTCGTCTACCTTGTTTTTTCCTGCAACTATCTAGGGGCTTGGTAAAACACAGTTTAGCTAGTCATAGTTAGCTCATAGTTCTTTTGTGCAGTTTCCATGAAGTTTGGGAAACCAAGAGCTTACAAGTTAAATTTTTAAGTCCCCGCCTCATTTTTTTCGTCAAATTTCCTTAAGACTTGGGAAAAAACATAGCCAACATGCAAATTTGTTAGCCCCATTCTCATTTCTTTATCCAATTCCTTTAGGGTTTAGCTAGAGCCAACTTCGATTTTTCTTCATTCTTTTAGGGCTCTGGACCTTTGGCACCTCATATGAGGGAAATTTGATAAAAACATATCCCATCTAATTGGTCAGTAATTGGTCAGAAAAGGTCAGCTGGTCCAAGAAATTGGTCAGCTGTAGAAAACTTATAATCAAGGCTTAAACGTTCTCAAGGTCGCTCAAGGTCACGCGCCATTTTTGGCACCTCATTTAAGGGAAATTTGCCATAATTTAATACCACCTGAAAGGCCCTAAGATCTGTATAAAAGGTCAGCTAGCTTCAGTAATTGGTCAGTTATAGATTCTTTTATACGTGAAGAGGCCTTACAACCGTGAAGAGGCCTATAAAATTGGATACTTTTTTTCTTAAATGACCCAAATGAGGTGCCAAAAGTTTTTTTTGTGACCTTGAAACGAGCTTCAAAAATTCATAGAAAAAAATCTATGGCTGACCAATTTCTGAAAATAGTTGACCTTTTATCACGATCTAGAAATCTTTCGGATGGTATAAAATTATGGCAAATTTCCCTTAAATGAGGTGCCAAAAATCGCGCGTGACCTTGAGCGACCTTGAGAAAGTTTAAGCCTTGATTAAAAGGTATCTAGGGCTGACCAATTTCTGGGACCAGTTGACCTTTTCTGACCAATTACTGACCAATTAGATGGGATATTTTTTTATCAAATTTCCCTCATATGAGGTGATAAAGGTCCAGAGCCTTCTTTTAGGGCTTGGAATAAATATGTAAGGCCTAAGTACATTCAAATTGCTTAGTCTCAACTTCGTTTTTTTTAAATATTGTAATGACTTTCATATTTGAACTATAACAACTCCGAATAGTAAACAAACGGGCACAATAGAGCTTAAGGTCGCAGTGCAAACATACCCTTGACTAATTATCTCAAACGAAGAAGCACCATCTTCCTGATCATAGCAGAAAATCAACTGTCAAATAAAAGCTTTAGAAAGCAGATACCAGAACATTCTACTAATTTCCAAAGTTTGTCAAACAAGTACAAACGACACAAATGTTTGACCGGCAGCGACACAGTTTGTTTTAAATCGTGAATTAATAAAGTTGGTTGTAATAAAAGTGAAAAGTAAAGTTGGTGGATTAATTTCATTAGTGAATAATAAATTGTTTTGTTTGTAGTAAGAGAAGTAAAGTGTTTTATTTTGTGAAAAAATAGTGAACGATCTAAATAAAGTAAATAAGTTTTATTAACGAACTTGAGAAAGTATTACAATATATTTTTTTTTTGAATTCAATATTTGAATATTTTTAAAATTTCGTTTCTTAGGGTGGTATTCACCGAACGCTCATAACTTAAGAGCTTCATAAACCTATTCACCAAGCAATAAAAGCGAATAAAAATTATGAGTGGTCCCGACGACTCATAAAGTTATGAGCGCTCTCTTCGAAAACTTTTTCGAAAACCTTTGAAGTAATCCTTCAAGAAAATTCACTGACCCATTTTGTCAGTACTTTTTGGATCCTTACAAAAATGAGTGTTGCACGCACAGGCACACATGCTATATTTCCTTTTGTCTTCAGGGGTTTTTTTTTCAATTTTTTTTAAGTTCATTTTTGAAATTCGCGCGGTGAAGATGATGGACTAAAACCGTTTTGCTGTGAAAACTTAAAAAAAAAAAAAAAAATAATAATACGTGTGTTTAATATATCTGCTGGTAACAGAAAATTAGAGAAAAAAGCAGAAAAGTAAAAGATGATGTGTAAAGACCTTGTCTCAAACTGTTCTACATTCTACATACGTCACCCATGGAGTTTTTCGGAACAGTTTAGAACAGTACTCCTGCACCTACTTTTGACGTGGAGCAAGTGAGTGAGAAATGTCAAAGTACCAGCTGATTTATTTGGGATAATAATTAGCAAAAATTTATCACAGAAGTACTTTTCCTATATTTTTGGACTTAACATGAAGAAAAAAACATACAAAAATATAAAAGTGTATATTCATAATAAAGCTGAATTGAAAAATAATGCATGCAAATTAGAATTGAAACATTTTTAATTTTGAAATTGCACAGCCGATAGACAACTGTCAATCTCGTCAACACAAAGCTATATTTTTCTGTTCTTTCTTGTTATGACACTTTTCACACATTTCTGCTCTGTTCTAATTTAGTTTTTTTTTTCATTAAATACAGCTTATGCAAACCAACGCGTTCAAGCAAAGGAGTCCATTTTGGATCCGCAAACGCAGTAAACAAAGTATGAACGAAATAATTAGGGAAACTAAAAATTATGTACGAAAATTTCTCTATACAAAACAAAATAAAACATGCAACGATCTTCACCCCGGGACTTACAACACTAAACTATAAGAAAATAAGTGAAAATAAAATAAAATCACTGGAGTCACAAAGAATTTATGTATGGGTATGCAACACTCATTTTTTTAAGGATCCAAGAAGTACCGACAAAGTAGGGTTATTTCTTAGAACAGTTTGATTTCCCAGTTTGGTGGTGTCTGGTGAAGAGAGAGTTGTTTTCATTTTCGGACTTCGAAAAAGAGCTATGAGTGGTTGGTGAATAGCAAAAATATTATTTGAGTTAAGAGCCTGAGCCGTTTATGAGCGCTTGGTGAATACCGCCCTTAATGTATATAAATAAATGCTTAAAATTGGCATACCAAACATTTTTTTTAAATTTTAGGTATACAAATTTTATACATACAAAATTATTGTTTTTAAAAGCTGCTGCAAAGATTTTAAATGTTTTGTTTACAAAATTATGGCTATCTTGTTTTCGAGCCTTAAGCTATATTTAACGAGTTGTTTATACAATTATTTAGGAGCTTAGAAACGAAAAGTGATATTTTCATTTTGTTTCAGATATTGAGAAAAATTAAATTAAGATAAGTTTGCGTCTCTTAAGCAGACGGTATTTGTTTTATTTAGCTTTATATAGACATTATAATAAAATAACGAACCTAGTTATTAATGTGCTTTTGAAATTTAGGCCGATCTATTCAATTAAAATATTCACCCCGATTACAGAATCCGACGAATGGAGCTGCGGAGGGAATCAATTTTGACATTTTTAATAGCGGAATGTCAAAATTGAGTCGGATTCTGTGATCAGGGTGATTGAATTCGATACATTTTATCTACGCGCAAAATGGAATTTACACATTTCAAGTCACTGCAATATTTTTTGATAAACAACGTTGTTTGTTTTGTTATGCGGTGCTAAAACAAACAAGGCAGGTGGTTTTTCAACACGCCACTTACAATTTTCCATGCGAAAAGCAATACAATTCATGACTAGGCCAAACACTTGCAAAGTTTGCCCTGCGATTGCGAGTCAAACGAATGCCTAAACTAACAGCAAGTCGGTTGGTGTGATCGGTATTCTTGGAATGTGAACTTTCCTCTCCTTCGAACTTTCCTTTGAATATACAGCCCAATTCTAAATGACAATTCCCGGGGAAATATTTCTCTTTTCCCTTCTCTCTCATTGTAAATTCAATAAGAGAGAAGGGAATAGAGAAATATTTCCCCGGGAATTTTTATTTAGAATTGGGCTGATAGAGTTTCGTCACAACCTGGTTCGATTGTACATTTTCGGTTGGTTCAGATTGTGCCACAATAGAGCAAATTTTGATTTGCAAAATGCGCGGTGGTACAGACCGGGAACATCCAACGAATTCAAAAATCAAAATTTCAATTGGATAGTTTGTTGCTTCGTCATCATTTGTACGCGATCAACCGATTTTAATGAATACAATGCGGCTGCATATTATCGTCGTCCTTAATACTCACAGCTAACATCGTGGGTCCACTCAGGCAATCTTGGTTGAAAAAATTGCGACAGACGTTCTTCCTTGGATGATGTGAACTCACAAAAACTTCGCGGGAAGGAAATCCGGCCAGTCATAGCATCAGCTAGAATTTGGCCATTTACAATTGCTAACAGTAGTTTTGAGAAATCGTCAGCTGGTGGATCATTCTGCTACGCAATTCACATGTTCGTCATCGACTTCACCTTCTTTACATATCGCTATAAATATGATAACTTCATGCTAACTTTGACTTTATCTGCAGGCGTTGTCGGCGGGATAACTTGTAAATTTGATGGAAATAGCCAGCCTGTAGTACCATTGCTCCTCTAAAGCGACACGAATTTTTTCTTGCGTTGCAGTTCTCAGTTAAATGCATCCTACATCGAACGATTGGGGGCTGATATTCCCAATTTACTCAACAGAATACCGCACATGAGCAGACAAACATCTTCGATCTCATCGTTCATTTGAATTTTGGTACGATTTCGCTCTTCAAACTCGCGATGCAAGAAAAGTCAGCCATTTCGTCCTTGTATTTGTCGAACAAGGTACGAACTTGAGTCGCAGACGCTAGAACAGCTTTGGTGAGTTTTGAGTCCCAATTATTTTTTTGTTTGAAAGCAAAAATCATCCACTGATAGTCTTCTCGAAATTTGGTGCTCAGCACACCATCAATAGTTCACAGGTTTTGGAACCAAGTTGGATCCAGTACGAACAAAATGTACATTGGCCGCATTATATCGAGACATTTATAAATGTACAACGCACATAGATATGTGTGCATGTATGTATAGCGAGCTTTAGAAGAAAAAAATGACACAACTCAATTAAACCCATTGATCCAGGAAGAAATGAAGAATTGTTTTCGATTTTTTTTAATAAATCTGATTTCACAATCAAATTAATGGTCATTCAGTGGTCATATTGCATAGTTATACTCTAAAGCCCAGATAAATCATTCGTGTATGAAGGTTCCTCCTAAATGTTAACCACTTGACCTATTCGTATTCAATCTGTTTTGTGGCTTCCTAGCTCATGGGAACTTTTACAAATTTCGCCCATAACTCTCAGCCAAACAATCATCATGACCGCGCTTTTCGTGCATCATGCGGCACAAAATATCCAACAAAACAACCATTCATCCTCACCACAGCCTCAGAATCAGCAGCACCATCGACTAAGTAAATTGAGAGATCAATACATCACGAAACACACACGCTCTCTCGCACATCAGCAATACTACCACACGACAAACCCACCTGAATCAGCTCTTGGAGCAGTACCAGCACAGCTCTGGGAATCTGTGACTTTTGTCGAAAAGTAGTTCCAACATCTCGATTGCCCATCGTATGCCTAATAAAGTCATAAACTACTGCAAATGTTGCTGCCGCCTTGGGATTTGAATTTGCTGGCTGTGCCAGCAATCTGAGCCTTGCCAGCTTTTTTTCTTTGGCTCTTCTTCGGGTCGATGGGTTTTTTGGGAGCACGATTTAATATGTGCAAATATCATTGATAGAAGTAACAAACAACAGCCACCAGGGGACCGACCGACAACTGCAGGCGAGGACGACGGACGAAGAGTCATGTGCTGGATATAGCCTGGCCTGGTCGTAGTCACGTTGGCCATAGTATTTGTCATCTCTGGTTGTTATAATGTGACCTACCACGGCAGCATCGTTCGTTGGCGGCGGCGGGCGCAGTGGAGCTGGTGTCTTTGCCCGATTCCAGCTTCAAGCTCAAAGGACTTTTGTACTTTGTCATGTAATCACGAATTTATTATATTGAGCTGGCGACAGGTCTCAAACATTTTTATTATTTCGCTCGTTTTGTGGCTTTTGTTTATCTTTGCGTTTTGTTTGTCTTTTTTTTGTTTCTTTCTTCCTTGGCCCAGGACCATTCTCACATGATGACTGTGGCTTCCTACCAGCAGCATGATTTTTGGTTAGTTCATGACACAGAGGTGAGTGCTCCCGGAGAGACGACAATCATGTTTCGGGGGCAGAATATGAGAGTCCTTCAGATGGCTCGAGAAGGCAGGGGGGTAGTTTTGGCAAACGTTCATATCTATACACATTTATGCCAGGTGAATCTAAAACAGTGATGAGAAAAGTTCTTGTGGAAGTTTTCAGGATAAGCATGAAGCAGAAAAGAATATACCAAACAGACAGACAGACAGACAGGGTAGTTTTTCGCAAACCATCAGAGAAAGTTCTGCTCTCTGCATGCCCTCCTTTAGGATGTGTTGATTAGGTTTTCGGTATTGATTCTGAGCTGATAGATAACGTGACTGGAATATTTCAGGAAGAAAAAACTTCATTATATGAGTACCCCGTGTGTTTTGGATGGGAAAGGACTCACTCATCAGACGTTTTGCTGTTATGGCATTCGAGATCGGGATAGGTGTGTTCGAATACAACAAAAAAAATCGAAATTTCATTATCTAAAAGTGTCGGAAGGCGGATGCTTGTACATAATTGAACACACCATCACGTCATTTATTAAAATAAGCAGGTTTATTGTATTTGTCTCAGCTGAAGGTTTAGCTTTGATTAAATATTTACGTTTATATTCTTTGGAAGACAATCAATGAAAACATATTATAGTGTCAAAATCTATACCTAGATTATTATTTCTGTGTGGTGTGTCTACACATCTTTTAGTTTGGATGAAAATAACGTTTGCATTTTTTTTAGCCTAGAATGCAGCTGATGCAAAAGTAAAAATTCTATAAGAAATGAGAAAGAAAGTTTAATCGAAATAGTTTCGTCTGAAGTATGTAGTCCGTTCGACGAGTCATATTATATAGTACCAGATTTCTCGGTACACTATTTTTTCGCTCAAATTTTATTAAACTGTGTGTGAAAGTATGAGATTTGAGTTTTGGTCATGAATGTTTTTCGATTTCGTCCATGGAATCTTAGGATTGGTTTGTGGGGCCTGCTGTACGGAGAGCGTGCTCAAAATTGGGATTAACGGTTTCTTCCAAAAATAGTGTTTTGCTGCATAGTTGACATAGTTGTCTATCATTCTGTTAAAATTTGAAGGTGGGAAGGAGAGCGATGCAATGCAGAGCTTACTGTATTTGTCATTATACTGTTAATTATACTACTTGTTGTTAAAAATTTATTGATTCATTTTGAAAAGCTTGGAAACTCTTGGGCCCACAGAGACGATTTTGGACTCAAATTGATGTTAATTTAATTGGTTTCAAATCGTAGAGCAATGCTTTAATCAAAAACTAGTCTTTGAGATATAAAATCGAAGATTACTGAAAAAAAACGCGAAAATTTCGCGTTTTTTTTTAATTATACCATGATGCGTTCGGCGCTCGAGGTCGAAAACTTGGATTATTAACCAGGCTAATATCATAAACAATTCAGAAAAAAGCCAGGACTGCTGGATCTGACGAAAGATCTTGTAACGGTATTGATGGTCCTTCTTCACGTATATGCCACGTCACTAATCCCTTTGATCCACAGAATTCACAACAAAAGGACATGCCTAAAGGACAAACCTAAATTAAAACAAAACTCAAAACTAAACACCTGAGATATCCCTTATTTAAGTCACCAATAAATCCCTCATATTTGAACCATGGTTGTATATGGTATATGGTTCTGTTCAATACCCATCAGGGTAGGAACTCCTTGGCTAACGCACCACTCATGATTTTATTGCGGCAGCCCCAATTTTGAAGCTTTACTTCACCTTACTTCTCACTCATCACCGACGAAACTCCACTTCCGAGCTTCACAAGTCAAACCACTTGAATCCAACCTAACCAAATAACCTATCAGAAACTTCAAAGGAGCAAAAGTTCAAATAAATATTCGCAGGAGTTCAAACCCCCCCCCCCCCCCCCCCCCCCTCGAAATTTTTGGAATACAAACCAAATTCATTAAAAAAAAAAGAAAAAACAAGTTCTTTCATTGCTTCTCAAGAATAGTTACCATATTTCGATATTAGTTCCGAATTTTCACGAATTTTTTAGAAAATTACTCTCCATACGTTTATACTTCCACAAACTCCTTATTTATTGAGAAGTCAGAGTCCCAATCGTATAAAAACAAGCGATATTCCACTCAATTTGTGCTCAAAAAGGATCTTTGCAAGTAAATTGTTGGGTAGTTTTGATTTTTTTCCTCCTTCATGTTTTCGGGGGTGCAGAATCAGAATCTGAGGTTTGCCAACCAAATTTCGTGACGCAACATGGAAAAAACGCAAAAAATGATGCAAATTCGGAAATTACATCAAACTATGATTGAATGTATACACAATTTCCAATAAATCTCTATTCAAGGTTTTTTTCCGCGGCAACCGATTTGGACTCAAGCGCTAGTTGAAAATTGACGTATTTTTACACTTTTCGAAAATCCACTTGAAAGCGCTAAGAAATTACTGAAGTATGAACATTTTACTTCAAAATTCTTTTTGAATCTTTCAAATACCTCTGTTTCGGAGCACGAGAGGTAAAACAGATTTCTTCCAACGAACTTATAAGGAAATAAAAAAGACTCTAAATTTTGATTTGGGAAAAACCTTTCGGTTAAAAAACCCAACGTTTATTCTTCACTATCGTTCGCTAACTAACTACTGAAAAATACATTTCATTTTTACAAAGCTGACTTGCTGTCCCTTGTATTAGTATTAGTAACAATGTTGTTATATAAGAAATATAATATAAGTAGTTATAGTCTCCTTTCGATGCAGCTGTCCCATCTGATGGTTTTTCTAAATTTGTATTGCTGTTGCAGATTATAGGTAGGTTGTTTCTTTTACTCGTATGGTTCCATACGATACAACCTCCATTCGTCTTCGAGAAATCGTTGGTTTTTGTCTTACTATATTATTCGAAAAATCCAGTCAATTCGTGCTCAAAAGGGCGAAATGTGGGATTTTTCGAATTAGAAGTTGAAGTCTCCCAATGTTTAACAAGATGTCATCTGATCAACCTGTCCCAACTGGATGTGAGAAACTTCTGTAGGCTGGTGAATTGCTCACCCATATACATACATAAAACGTAAACGTCAGCACTATAGTCTTTGACCTCTATAGGTTATGGGGCATCCACGGATCAACATTTTCAAATCGGATCTTGTCTGCTTCGAAAGATTCTCAACGGGAAGAGGCAGTCAATCCGTAGCAGGGTCAAACAAATTTATTGTGAAACTCCCAGAGGGCTCCATCATGGCTGCTTAACGAAACCAGGAGAACCTATGGGAAGCATTTCAATAAGTTCAACCCGTATATCTACTCAACAAATGTTCAAGAAAAGACAGCTGGGCATACAACGTTCTAAGCTAGATAACAAAAAAAAAACTAGTCTTAGTGCACAGATGATGATGATGCTGATGAACAAGCATCACCTGCCGCTAGTTAAAATCTGTAGCTTTCCAGTCTTGTTCTCCAGGTAAAGGAACTTCAAATGTTTGATAAGAAATCACTCTGAAATTCAGTGGACCATTCTTTAAATTATTTTATTCACGCAGACTCTTTCCATTGAAATATTGGGGCATGGTCCATAGCCGGCTTAGCTTTAATTCCAGCCCTTTTGATATCCTCAACTCTAGCTGTTCTGTGAATACTTCACCCATTTTCTTCTAGATTCAAATAAATCGAAAAAGATTTTTCAAATGCATCAAACTCCAACAAAAAGTAATGAATGACTGATGAATAAATAAATAATAATTAAATAACCATTGAGTGCAAGCAATAATTGTTTCAAACCATACACCCTAACTGCTGTCATCACAATCAGCTTGCGATAGCTTATACAACAATTTAATTGCTAACAAAACCAGCTCCTTATCGAACTACCATAACCTTCGGCTCCTATATTCAAAACCAACCGCCTTCCACGCCTTTTCCTCCGCTTCCTACCCAAACATAACCCCATCCATGTTGATATTATATGACATTCAGACTTAATGGAACAACCAATTCCTCTTTGCCATACCAAACAATTCCAGCGATGAACATGATTCCACAGATTCGTACAGATATTCCACTAAGTAGGTGTCGGTGCCTCCCTAGCCCCTGTCCGTGTGCCTACTGCTCGTTTTTGTAACTCACCACACCGCGCCAAAGTGTTACAATTCACCTAATTGGCGGTTAATGTTATCCTCCATTTCTTATGCAAATTACCATCGCATTGCACGTGGATTCCGCGTATCTGTTTCGCGGACCCAGACACACAGTGGCCGTCTCGTCTGCTTTCGAAGGGGAATCTTCCATCCATGCAAACGGGAGTCTAATTAGCATTTTTAATGTCAAAAACTTGTAAGCTTGTAAACAATATTGCGGCAAACACCAACACCGCCTGCAGCAGAGCACCAAAGTCAATGTGGATCATGTCTGGGGAGTAAGTATCAGTTACACACTCCAACTTATTAGGCTCAGGCATAGAGTCAGCGCATCAAGCACCCCATTTTCAATCCCACTCTTGCACTTAATTTGATTCCGTTTTTAGTTTTAATTGGATTTTAAATTGTAACTCGCATTAAGAATCCTCGTTTCGTTATTTTCCTGGATGTTGATGTTGTTCTTGCACACCTTCTTCTTCTGCGTGCTTCTTCGTATAGTATCGTCTATACCTAACTTTGGTTCAGTGAATCCTGTGATATCATCGGCTTCCCTGACCAACCTCAAACATATTTGTTATTTAAATTTCTCAAACGTGGAGGATTTCATTAAGGCCAAATGTTCGTGAAAGTTTAAGAGGAAAAAATAACAATGTTTGGATTAATTTCTCAAACAAGAGAAAAATAAAAGAAAGTCTCAAGGATAATGTCGAGTGCAAGATGGCTAAAGACATTCTATGTTTTTCGGAATTTTTTGAATAATTTATTTCTTATTTTATGCTTTGAAAGAAGAGCTATTTGGCAGCAACTTAACTACATATTTCAGATAATATAAACGCAAACAAAGAAAAGTGTGAGAAATATGCATTTTAGGACCCTAATCTTATCTAAATCTATTAGGTTTTGAAAGCATTGCAGAAACTAAATAAAGAAATAAATTAATAATGGATTTATTATTGATTTTAATGTTTTTTTTTTTGCATTTAAGGTCAATTTTTCACAAAACTGCCCCCCTGCCTCAGGGAGGGGAGATACAACTTTCCCCCTATACAATTTTTTTCTTAGAATAACCCCATGAACCACACCCTAAAATACTTCCACTCAAGTCCGGGACACCCCGTATAATTGATTTGCAAATTCTGCAACTTGGCTTTCTATAAAAGTTTCTCGATCAATTTCATCGAACCCAATATGAGCTGGAACAAAACGTTGCATAAAAGATTGTCTACTAACCATACTGATAGCCTAGCTTGATTGCAGCCGACTTGAATGTTGGAGCATGGCACATAAAAATTAATCGGAAAGTCCCTGACGGATTTAGCACAAAAACAATAGTAAATCTCTTTTACGTACCTGCAAGGGAAGGGTACAAAATCCCGAGTGCCAAAATCCCGAAAAGCAAAAAATGAGAATCCCGAATGCCATAATCCCGAATACCCAAAATCCCGAATGCCAAAATCCCGAATGGACAAAATCCCGTATGGACAAAATCCCGAATGGACAAAATCCCGAAAGCCAAAATCCCGAATTGACAAAATCCCGAAAACATTCGGGATTGAATCCCGAATTTCAATACTATTTTAGTAATATTTCATTACTTTCAAAGAAAACAAAGTGTTTTGTGTGGCTTTTAACTTCTTCTCGCTTTGACATCATGACATTATTTATGTATAAGAGACAATTTAAAATAAATAATCACTTATAATAGGGGTATTCATTCAAATTGTGACATAATTTCGAAGTTTTAAACTTTACACACTTTTACGACGGCTGTACGCTATTGTATGAATACTCTTAGTATATTAATTGAATTCTTCTTTGACAATAAAAAAAAAAAAACAATAGTTTCCAATCGTAACTTTTATTTAGTTTGAGTTTTATTCAAACGAATCTATGTATGTGTACTCTTTACAAATAATGAGAAGAAAATGTTTTTGTTCCGTTTCCGTGTAATATCTCCTGTTCTTAAAAACGCATCCCCTACTTGGACTGATTGATTTTGGGATTGTGACATAAATTGTTCTCAGCATCTGTTTGGGTAGCTACCCACTCTTATTATGAGTGTCAATTATCAATTATATAATTGATAAACATTGAAATATGATAATTCCAAAGTCAATTTATTGTTAAAAAACTGACCAACTATTCATTGAAAGTAAATAATATTCTTTCAAAACATTATAAAACGTATGTACATAGATTTTCAAGGCTAGAATCTCGAATGGCTTAGTACTTTTTTTGGTATTAAAAATCGCGCGCGCGATTCGGGGTTTTGGCATTCGGGATTTCGGCATTCGGGATTATGGCATTCGGGATTCTGACATTCGGGATTTTAGCCATTCGGGATTTTGTCTTTCGGCATTCGGGATTTCTTGCCATTTCGGAATTTTGGCATTCGAGATTTCGAACCCAACCCACCTGCAACCGCCTTCCCAGCGAGAAATATCGTCCTCAATGAATTTTATAGCTGAAATCATCAATGAGTTCACTTGCCAAAATATAAGAGAAACGACATGCAATGATTTAGTAGGTGAACAGTAATGCAAAGTTTCCTCAGTTCGTAACTTTGATTCCACTTTCTGCTTAGTGTTTAGAAAACAACCCTTTTTTTCGGTGAATTTCAAAAGGAAAATTATGTGATGAAAAAACTGTGGAAAAGTAATGTTCAAGTTCATCAGTTCATTGTTTGAATCCACTCATCTGCTTTGTAAAGTGGTCATGGTGAGAACAAAAAAAAAATCACATGTGATTGAAATTAATGGTGAATTGTAATCGATGATTCCAACAATGAATAGTAATGCACCAAGTCCTGAGCTCATTTTTTGGCAACTATGAATTCCCATTTTGTTTAATACAGGGGTGGAATCGCGTAAGGCGATAGTTGATTGTTGATCTTCAAAATTAATGATTTTGCTCCACGTAAGATGATTATCAAATTGACTATCACTTTTTTGCTATGGTTTGTTGGTGACAGCTATTTAGGTGTCACTTTCATACATTTTATTCAATTTTGTTTGGGCAAGATAAGTTGTGTTAGCTTCAGCTCCACTATAAATTGAAAGTTTAGTGAAAAAAAGTGAAAAATATATTAAAGTTAATATAAATATATAAAATTAAGGGAACAGTAATGTATACTTCAATGCAAATTTTCTTTGAGGCGAAGAAATGATTTCAGAAAAGTTCAATTGCTGAGAATCAACTTAAGGAATAAAGTAGGACCTCGCCAGCTCGGGATGTTATGTTTTGTGGCAGTCCTTAACAAACGCAAACATTTTTCTTAGTTTGTATTATAACTATTGTAAGGTATGTATACTTACATTTTAATAAGAACAATATTTTCAGCACAATTGAAATTAATTTTCACAACAAAACACAACAGCTGATCAAAATGACATTTGTGCCTGTGAAATTGGGCACGTTCCGCTGGTTATTCTCAGTTATCCGGATAGCTTTGTGTTGTTGTAATCCCTTGTTAAAACAGCTGATAACAGCTGACGCAACAACAACTCAAGTTATCTCAAAATTTTTCGGATAGCTAGATAGCATAGCGAATAAACATTGGAACGCGAGGATTTTCACCAAGTTTCGCAAACTTGGGTAAGTACTGCCAAGCAATCATAAATTTTTAGCGATCACTTTACGCAGAGCAAAGAAAAGTTGATAATCAAAATTGACTATCAAAACAGTGACAGTCAACTATCGCCTTACGCGATTCCACCCCAGTTCACAGTGGCTTTCTGTAAAATAGTCCATGTAATGCTACATTTCCACCTAGCGCTAATCTGAGATTTAATGAGATTAACCTTAAATCTCCTTTAAATCTCGTAGATTTACCATACAAATTTATTTCGTAAATCTTGAAGATTAGAAATTAATCTTGTTAAATCTTCCTAGGACAAATAGTTTTACAAATCGAACTAACCTATTTTTACATGGTGCTGAACGATTCATTCAAGACTCGCATTCAGTTCTTCATTGTTTCACACGAATCAAACATTCTGTCTCATTCGCACTTCATAAGAAAAATTGGAACGCCATTTGCATTCTTGAAGGTGCTGTCAAATTTAATCTTTTTTAAATCTTTTTGTGCGGTAGAAACACCAAAAAGATTAATTAAATCTAATCTGAGATAAACCTTTGGTGGAAACATAGCATAAGACTAACTGAACTCAATAGAAATTGCGTTTGCCGAAACGCCAATAACTTTTTATTTGTAATGGAAACTGCTTTTTGGTTTGTTTTCATCTTAAAGTAAAGGGTACATTACAGGGGGCCAACTATGTAATTCGATTCTACTTTCAATTCTACTCGAAACCTATTTCCGATTCTACTTTCAGTTTGTACTACGTATTAAATTAGAATCGAATGTAAGTTATGCCAACTTTTTTATTTGAAATTTTCGACTTTCGAACGAGTATCGATTTTAAGTTGTCAGATAAATTGAAAAAAGAAAAAAAAATTCCTAGCGATTTGAAGAAAGTTTTTAAATAGGTACCTAATAAAAAAAGTAAGCAAAATGGACTCAGTGGCAATTTGGTTTTGGTCCAACGAAAATGAAGAAAGAGAAGACAAATTGAACGCAAGAGAATCCGTGATTCGTCCAACATATTGGAGCTAAGTGATAGAAGGTTTGTGAAAATAAATATTAAAGGATTTGTAAAGATAAGTATTCCAGTTTAAGCTTTGTAAAAAGCTATAGGCTCTCAAAAGAAACTTTTATCTATTTGGTTTGGTAGATAACATTTCAAGCGAGCTGAGCATTCGACGATTGCAAACTTCTGTGCCAAATACCATCGCGTTGCGGTGGACCTTGAGCATTCAAGTCCTTTGAATAATTAGTCCATAAATGCTTAGATTTTTGTCTCGCTTCGGGTGTTTTTAGATATCCCTTGCACAAATCTGGATGCTTGCTCATATATTGCACGAGTATCTCGAACTGGGATGCTTTCGTATTTGCACTTTTTGATGATTCCCTGCATAGAAAACACTTACATAATTATATATTACTATATTTAAGAAATGTAGTACCTCGTGGCTTGATGGTTAGTGCGTAGGACTGTCATGCCGAAGGTGTGGGTTCGATTCCCAGCCGTGCCACCTAAAAACAGAAATGTTTTATTCGAGGTACTGCCTCTTGCGAGGAACTGACAAATCCTCCAAGAGTATACTTGTCATGAAAAAGTGCTTCTCATTTAGCCGTTCGGACTCGGCAAAAAACTGTAGGTCCCCTCCATTCCTGCCCAACAAACACGCACACAGGAATGGTTGTGAGTTGTAAGTCACTAGGCCCTGGTTCTCCTCGAGCTGTTGCGCCACCCAATTTATTTAATTTTATATTTAAGAAATATTCAGAAAAGTATTAATTTTTAACTTCTATTTACTTACATTTTGAAAAAAAATTTCTCGACGGAATCTATTCGCAAACACATTTGATGTCGAATGAAAATTTGCGATTTTGAGTTGTTTTGACAATTACTTTCGAGATACGTAGTTTCCTGATTATGCGAAAGTTTAGTTGGCACTACTAGAGCTGTTCGATTATCGTATATTTAAACGTTCTTAAAGAAATACATAGTTCCGATTTTGCGAATTCGAACATTTTTATTATAGAATCGAATTACATAGTTGGGCCCCAGATGTAAATAATCTCACTAAAGATTAAGCAAGTATTCTTTGTGTGTAGCTTCTATTCCTTGAGGAAAAAGCTGGGGATTCCTCGAAGAATTTTTGAAAATTTCCCAATGAGATCTACTAAACAATACAAATGGGAGGATTTAATTGATGAATAAGAAACTACCACTAACCTTGTGATTTCATAATTGAATTTTCATCACATTTTTCATCAAAATTATTGAACTGATGAATAAGTCAAATACCCGTATGAAGTGAATTCATAGATTATGCAATCACCATGTTTTTCATCACCTGGGTCGGTGAACAAACAACTTCCATTGAAGTAGTGATTTCGTTAGTGAATTTTCATCGAGAAAGTTGCATGTGCTTCCCGCCAATGACATGCCCTAATAAATTCATCAAAGCAATAAGCTGAAAAGTGGCAGGTACAGCTTTAATTCCTCAAGGAAAAAGCCGGTTTTTCCTCAATGAATTTTTTAATTTTTCCCCCTGGGCAGTGGCGTAGCGTGGGTTTTTGCCGCCCGGGGCGGTGTCTAATTTTGCCGCCCCCAAAATGTATTCAAAAGAAACAAATTCAAAACAAACAAAAAATACAAATTACATATACAATACATAGACATAAAAATGCTACAAAACTTTTCATGCAAAGTTAAATTTATTATTGTCACATATGTATACGAGAACATATCATTATTTTCTAATGTCAGTCAGAAAAAACATTATTATAACACATTTTTTTTAAGTAAAGATACATAGATGGTTGAAAATAAAATATAATTTTTATATCCTAACAGTGTTGGTGAAATAGTCGAACACAGAAAAGTGGTGGAAAAGTATAAATTATGTAGTTTTGGATACAGTTTGTATGTAACTTGAACGAAAGCCTTTACAATTTATTTTGGAAAATATAAGTATCATTTTTAGCCATAAAATAAAATAAAAGTCATCTTGATTCAAAACAAAGTAGGTTATTATTCTTTTTTTATATGGTGGCTTTTCAAAAATGGCAAAATGTGGTGAAAAGCGAGGCGCACATCTCTAGTTCTCAAAGAATAAAAATAAGAATAGAATAAACAAACAAAAAATTCTTCTAGTGTAATTTGCTAGGAAGTCAAAACCATAACTCATAACTAGTCAAATAACAAATACCTACATATAATTACATTATTGTTATAAAACTATTGGTATTTCGTTTTGGTGTAAAAATTTTTGACTAGTGCACAAATTTTAAAATAAATAAAAATAAATTGTTTGAAGTGCTGTCTCGGCAAGTTGCACTCGAAAACTCTTACTTCGAGGACGTCTAACAAAGAAATGATAAATGACCCATATACAAACATTTTTATAGGTATCAGGAAAAGGAGATAGCTTCATGATAATAAACTTTTTCTTCATTCAAAAAAATCAAACATTTAAGAAATCAAACACTTTGAGAATCAGAATTTTAATTAGACTTACGTGGATGTATATCACAGTACACATATTAAAAGTAATATCATAAGAGTTTTGATTTTTGTTTCTTCTTATCAAAATTTGTGTGAAATGTCAATATTTGTTGTTTGTACGTGTATTTAAGTCATCACATTCCCAGCCATTTTTATTTCTGACATTTTCAATTTTAATTTGTTGTTGTTTTTACGCGTGTTTTCTTCCTCACGTTCACAGCCATTTTTTATTTCCGACTGACAACCTGCGCAGTATAATTCCTTAGATTTGTGTACTGTGGATGTATATGATGTGTATATAATAGCATAAGAACTTAAAAAAAATTTCAAACTTTTCACATGAACAATTTCCGATTACTACATTTCGAGTAGGTAGGTATCTTTACAGAAAAGCAAAGTTCAAACGAAGTTTTTTCCCGTTATTTTATTTTGGTAAGACGGCATAATGTTTCAGAATGTAAAAGGAAGAGCAGTCTACTCGTTTTTGTTTGTTTTTTTCTCCGCCTTTCACGTATACTATATTTTCTCACTTCATCTCACAATCTGAAAAGCGCTATCATTGTATGTATATCCACTCTATAGTATTCTCATGAAACGAGATTTTGTAGGTTGACATTTGGTCGGTGTTTAATGAGTTGTTCGTCTGGCGAATAATTTATATGAAAGGGCTGTGTTCAGAAAAGTTTTCAATGTGCTACCATTGGGAGTCCAAAATTTAAATTTAAAATATTTAGTTTTATTTGTGGACTTCTTCATTGTGGTTTTCATTCAATAACTTTCTTGAACCGATAGTAGGACTTAACCTTAGGGTTTTTTAATCCGACGAAATCGTAGCCATCCTTTGATGGAATTTGACAGTTTATGGCTTGACAAATTCTCCCTTTACATAAAAGAGTCCATTAGCTTTCATAAGAAAACATATTAATACAAATAATTCTTTCTATTGAAAGGGTTTCTTGTAAGATAAATTGATGAGAACCAAAACTTGACATATCCAAGCCAGAATAAACACTCGTCATAACCAAGCGTGAAACGTAATAGTAAAATTTCTTTTTTATGGAACTTTAAATATTAATCCTATATTTTTTTTAACAATTAAGTTTGGCTATAGTTTATTCTGGTCCGGGTTCCGATTGGTTCCGATCACATCATACATACTTGCCGGAAGGCTCCAAAGTTTTTTGCATGATATAAATGTTGAACTTGAGTTCAAGTTGTTGTTGCTGCATTCAAATATTCAATATTATTCTTTCTATTGTTTAAATGAATTTGATAATAATTTTTGGTTGGTGACATGATTTTTGATTTCAATGCCACCCCGGATATATTTTGGGAAGGGCAAAATTAATTATCATGCTTATTACGGAATTTACAATGGGAGCGGAAGCAAGGTGGTTTAGCACATTGCGTCGGTATTACAATTGAACGGATAACGATCGGGAGATTCACTTATTGAAATCTGATGTAAAGCATTACTGATCGAGTAGCTTCCTGCCCAGGCGCGGATACAAGGGGGGGGCAATGGGTGCAATTGCCCCCCCCCTGGGCAAGAACGAACGAAGCATAAAATATGACCTCAATAAAATTTAATCAAAAAGATAGGTTATTTCGTTATACGTTTATAAAAAATTTTCTTGGCAGCTCAGCGTTGCAGCAATTAGTAGTTGTTCGTTGGCCGCTGGCTGACCAGGTTAAGTTAAGAAAAGTTCCACTATGCACAAATAGCGCCTTCAAATCGACTGAAAGCTTATAACTTCAGCTTTTGATCTCGATCTTAAAAGTTAAGGTCTTTAGACATAATAGATAATTATTTTTCGGATTAGCCGCGTTATGAAAGTTTAGAGTGCACTTTGGTACTCACCCCGAACGTTTCGCATCAAATTGCATTGAGCGTGGTCGCCGGGACTGCACTCTTTAAACTTTCATAACGCGGCTAATCCGAAAAATAATTATCTATTATGTCTATTTACAACCGCGAAAGCCTAAAAAGTTATAAGGTCTTTAATTAAAATATCAATGTCAGGCTACATTACTGTATAACATTTTGTGAGAAAAGTCAATTTATTTCATACTAGGGAGCAGATTGAATCCCAAATCGATTTCACTTTCACTTTTCAATATGCTTTGAACGTAAAATTTCACAATTCGGAAAATAGTGTTTTAAAAAGGTATTGCTCAACCTCCAGCCCTACTCTACAAATTATTAAGTATAAATTAAATGTAACGGGAGAGGCGACAGGGGCACTCATCTAAATTTTCAACCTTGAAGTTGATTTTAATTTCAAAACAAAATTTAATCTTTAAAGTACGTCGATTTACGAGTAATTAGGTACACTCAAAAATTTCTAATTTTGCTTCAAATGCTCGGATCTACAGGATAAAGATATCTAATTAAAGTTAAAATAATAAATTACATTTATGTATAAAAGTTATTGAGAAATACCAAAAATTGTCATACTAAATGGGTGATAGAGTTGTTTTTGTGATAAATATTAAAACGTGCGTTTCCATTGAGGGAGTACTTTCACTAGAAAACTCTCGAGAGCGACTCTCGCATATTTGTCTTCTTCTCTGGTGAGCTTATTTCATGACTGTGTCTGTGTCCACTTCCGAGTTTTACTCTCGAGAACTTCTTCAGAGCTGCGCACCGCCTTTTTACTCTGAAATGGATACGCACCTTAAGAGTATGCACATGTGTTTCGAGTTCGGCACTGTACGCAGCGATGCGTGCAGACGTGCTGCACATCTGTTTTAGCCATACGATACGTTTTCGATATGAGAATTTTGTCACTTTTATGGATGTGTTTTGGGAACTTCCGTGTTCCATATTATTAAACTACCGAAGAGTGCGAATGCAACGATGAAGATTGGAGGGAAACCAGGAAACGACTACAGCAATCACTGCCGAAGAGAAGTTGGATGGAACTTTTATACCTAAGGAAGGGATAGTTGTTTCGTCAATTCGATTGTCAAATGATTGCCATTTTGCGACGCAAATATTGCTATTTAATCGACCTACATGAGTCTGGCAACTCTGTAAGTCGATGGTTTGAGCTCATATGAAACATTTATATTTAAACTTAACGAAGGTCAAGTATACTGTTAATGAAATGTATAACGAAAGTTAGTCACAATCGAGAAGGTCGGACGGAAAGTTTTAATAAAGAGTGGTATATTTGCTCTGTATTTTCCACTATATTTATTGTGTTTTATTTCAATGTCAGAAAGTTTGGTTTTGTATCGATGGACGAAGGCATCTGAGCAAACGATACGGTTCATCTCGGTTTCGATCTTTAATTTTAGTTCAACTAAAATACAGACATTGTCAAATTAATGCAATGGCTTTGTTTGCACAAAATATTTTTATCAACATCCTTCAATTTTCTTGCAAATGCATTTGACGTTTATGAACACGTTCTCCGGCTTCTCAATATTTTTCTTTCCAACTCGATTTTTGACTGGAGAATTGCACCACACATGATGTTTTCGAACATGTGACTTATCTTGGCACAGGCATTATCGAACACAATGCTTATGCTTATACAGTAAAACTTGAATTTGCCTTTTCTAACAACAAACTTTTGCCATTTGCTTTTGAGAACATTCTGCGGAACGCATTTTTGACGCTGGTGACGTTCTCGAAAACGGCCTTTTACAAGCAAGGTTAGGTTAGGTTGGGTGCTAAAGAAGAGGCTTGAAATGTCGCTCAAACTCGAACGTCAAGTGTCTGAATAGGAACATACCACTGTACCATTATATTTTTACGAACATAATTGTAGAGTTACGCAGATCCAGAGGAAACTCAAAACCGCTGTAAAGACACCATGCTATAGCTACAAACCGCAAAAAATTCATTACACAAAGTTCAGAGTACCCTCTGTTCGAGAACTGTAACAGTTATGAAAGAGTTTATTTGCTTTCTTCAAATTTCAAACTCATCAACTCACGTTGCTTTGTGTGACCAGGCGTGTAGAGCGGTATGAAGTGTACTTTCTGTAGACCTCATCAAGATTTTGGAAACTCACGAAAATTGCCCCCCCCTGAACGAAATCCTGGATCCGCGCCTGTTCCTGCCTGGATTGAGAATTCGATAATAGACATATGAATAATTTTCTAAGAGCGCCGAAATTTCACAGTAAAATTTAGTTATTAATTAAAAAAAAAAATTAAAATTGCCATCAAATTTGCCGCCCCCCAGCAAGTGCCGCCCGGGGTGGGCCGCCCCCCCCCGCCCCACCCACGCTACGCCACTGCCCCTGGGTATATGATGTACGTATACATGAGTTTTGAGAGCTTGATAAAAAGAAAGGTAGATTGAAATTGAACTGAAAGGATTTTTTCTTAATAGTAGGGCTTATATGAAATGATCAAACATCAAATATCGATGGTCGTAAATCTATGTTTGGCAACATGTTGTTCCATATAAACCCCCTAACCATGTGGCCTCGATGATAATTGTACTGACGGAAAAATGGTTTCAATTAAAGGACCATGTAGATAGGTACTAACTGTAGAATCGTAAATACGTACATAAAATAATGTCTAATATATTCCTAGATGATTCACACTAAAAACATATTTTAAAGTTTTTACTTTTAACTTATGAAAGACGAATACTATTTGCTTCTGAGCGGTTTGTCCATTTAATTTTTTATTCAGAATAGTATCAAGTATAACATGCTAAAATTTCAGCCAATTTGACCGGGAAAATCTTTTCATACATTTAGTGCGGGGTTCTTTTGTATATAATATTTACATACATGATTTTCCGCATTTGACAGAATGCCCAGCAACAGATTTCAAATAAATGGTATTCCAACAGAATGGAAATCTAGCGCTAAGTATCTAGGGTATACAATTAGATAAAACACTGACTTTTTTCAGGGATTAATAAATAAGGTTATCTTTGCTACACAAATGTTAATTCCATTTATCAACAGAAAATTGAAGCTCAATACCGAAAATAAACTTTACAGTCGTATTTATAAACTGTTTCCAACTTGAGACATCCGTCCAACTCCTTATGAAGATATAAATTAACTTTTTTCACTAAAGTTATGTAAATTAGACAACGGAATTGGCTGTCTTAGATTTGACTAACTTGACACTTTATTTAACTAAATAAATAAATCATATTTAAAACTATCAAGAACTTTAAAAAAACTGTCTTACTAGTCAACCATCTAAGAAATCTAATAAATAAGACTGATTATATTTAAAGTTCATCTGTCTATCGCCTAGGACAAAACGTCACTGTTGGTAGCAGTAATTTCGAGGTAGTCAAGGAGTTCACCTACCTCAGAACAAACATCAATTCCACGAACGACACCTTAGTGGAAATCCGACGAAGAATTACCCTAGCGAACCGCTGCTACTTCGGTTTGGCCAAACAAATGGGTTCAAAACTCCTTTCTCGAAAGAGAAAGTGCGCGCTATACAAAACGCAAATTTTACCAGTTCTACTCTACGGTGCCGAGTACTGGACGATAAGTAAAAAAGGTGAATTGATACTGGGTACCTTCGAGAAACAAATTCTTCGGCGGATATTTGGTCCTACATGCGAAGAGTGCGATTGGAGGAGAAGATTCAATCGTGAATTGTACGAGCTGTACCAAGATGTGGATGTAGTCCAAAGAGCCAAAACACGTCGACTACACTGGCTCAGCCACAAGAGGGAATGGACAACAACGCTCCAGTCAAGAAAATCTTCGAGTCCCAGTCCCCAGGTTCAAGTCGAGCAGGAAGACGAAACCTATGCTACAGGGACCAGAGGCGGTCACAGACGCAAGAGCGCTTGGTCTCGACGACTGGAGGGAGCGTGCGAGGGACCGCAACCGATGGAAGACCGCAATATCTCAGGCAGGGACTCTTCATGGATCGGGAGCCGGATAAATATGATGTAGAAATTTTTGCACCAGTATTGTTGAATTTGTTTTAAGGAAAATCAGAAAGGACATTTTATTAATTTAAAGATTTGTTTATAATTCCAGAGCTGTTACTTGATTTGATACGAAAATAAAATATTTAAGATTAAAAATTGCTACTGATGTTAAAAAAAAATGTTTTGTTTTTGATTAAAATTTATCACTATGAGCCGTTAAGAGCAGCGAGCATACATCTATGGTAGCAGTATGAAAAATCCTTTAATGCCCTTAGGTTATCTTAACAAAAATTATTTAAAAAAAAACATTGAAAACCCTTATCTTTAATATCTCTTGTTCACAACACACAAGCTCATTAAAAAATTAAAGAAAAAAATATTCAAACAAAATTATAAACCTAAATTAAGGTTATAAATAATTTCATCTTTTTTTTTTCTTCTTCTTCCAGCTACTTTTAGACCATTCTCACCCTTGTCAAAACCGTTCAACAAATGAACAGCGCTTTTTGAACAATGTAAAATAGAATTTCGCTTAATTTAAGGATTGCAGTCTTTTGTCGCTCGCGGTGAAGATGGTAGGGTGGCGACAAATTCGATTTTCCACCAGAAGTTCTTAAAATCGAATTTACATAATTTTGTTGTTGCTCATCTGGAGAGGTTAAGTAAACCAACAACAGCCGTAGGCTGTGCTGCATATAACAGGGGCTGAAGATGGAACAGAAGTACCGCACTTATAGACGAAACTGTTGTCGATTATGCAAATTTAAACACTCGACTTGAAACAGCCAGCAGCGAGATTTACTCTGACGGTGACAGAATATAAGTATAGAATGATTGTGTCAATCCAATGCATAATATGAATCAGTGATCAGAGGAATTGATGTTGTCTAATCAAGAGATTGTCAGTGCAAGTATACAGTGTGTATAATTGCATATTGTGAAATTGCATTCAATCTAATTAAATGGATTTTAATAATAATACCATTTGCATTATAGTGCTGTTGTATGAGTCTTCAAACAATGGATTTTTCGATGGCTTCGCTGATATTTTAAAAACCGCTCAACCATTCCATCACATTTTTTTCTATAACTCTAAATCTGATTGGTATCAACATGGACACACACAATAATCAAGAAAAACTAATATTTTAAGGGAAAAAGGGTTTTCTGTTTCTGCATAAAACCCCAGAAGTTTTCTCGTCGAATACGAATCAAATAATAAATATAAACCCACCTGTTATAAATGTTTGATTAAAGTGGAAGAATCCTCAAGCTCAATACTCCTGTTTTTAGAAGTAAGAAAATACAGTTTTTTCAAAATCATTAATGCAGCGAGTGCCAAAGCGTATAAGCTATCCCATAAATGTGCTCGTTACCTATAATTATTTCGCCTTTATTACCGGCTCGGTCGTCGTCCTGCTGTTTCCCGTAAGTTGGAATATGGGTTTTCTTCATCTGCTATGGGGTGGCAAAGGACGCAGTGGAATGAATATCTTAAAAGAAGTTTCCCCATTAAACATGAAACGAGCATTAGCTTTATTCTTTTATTGTTCTCCAAGGATGGCTTCATTACCACCAGTTCATGACTGGACGTTTTCTTTATTTTATACACGCTAAACACTCATTCGCTATAGTCCAACAAAACATATAAGGAGGTGATTTGATTGCTAATGTGATGGCATTTCATATCCTGATGTCAAGAAGAAGGAATGTAAGTATGGCTTTTCATATATGTATATGTATAGGTAGTGCAGCATTTTCACGCTGCGTTTGTTATACCTTTCTGTAGATAGCTACTTCTGGTCCTGATAGAGTTTTCTTGGAAATGTGTATCTGTAATGCGATACACAAACGGAACCAATATAAACGCTCTCTTTGTGCTATCGATTGTTAGGATTATTATTATAGTCGATTTTGCCGTTTAAGGATACTTAGTGGGCACATTACAGTTTCTTGTGATTTCAATTTCAAATTGGAATTCTCGTTCTTAGCATGAAATAAACATCAAAAATGCAAGAAGTTTTTTCTCAGCTCGAAAAGTAATCTATACCAGCGGTTCCCAAAGTGTGTTCCGCGGAACCCTGGGGTTCCGCGGGAGAGTTTTCAGGGTTCCACAAATTTCTTGAAGTATAAACAGTAAAATACAAACAATAAAAGAAAAAAAAATTTTCACAAACAAAAATTTGAACTAAATTTTTTTTTAAGTTTATATTTTTTAATGCGAAGTGTAAACTTCAAGGTCGTAAACTCTTTCATGAGTAAACACATCATTAATTGGGGAAAATGTATTGATATACATATACAGCGGCGGAGCCACAGAAATGGTGGGAAAGGTTGAAGGGGTTGTTTCAAATATTAATAACTTTGCTCCTTGAAGTACCAGCAGTCATTGTATTTTCCATCGTTAAGCACTTGTTATGAAAAGAATGCCAAGTAATTTATAAAAAGTTCTCAGTGAAGCTGTGAAAATAGTAAATTTAGTAAAGAATCATCCTCTCCAATTGAGATTGCTTAATTATTTCATACTGAAATCCGATGGCTTTCCAGAGGGAAAGCTTTATCCTGGTTATTTCAACTTTGTGATGAGTTGAATGTGTTCAAACTGGAAAAAAATATGTCTTTAACTGCAAACCTCTTTGATGTATTGCATGATGAGCTATGGATTACGAAATTAGCTTAACTTGCAGACATTTTCGAGAAGATCAACAAAACTCCTACAGCTCTGCAGGAAAAATCAATAACAGTATTTTTTGCGAGAGACAAACTGGCAGTTTTGAAAAGAAAAATTAATTTCTGCTTCTTAGTCCAGTTAATTTGTGCTCAAAAAGGCTCTTTGCGAGCAAATTGAGGGGTAGTTTTGATTTTTTCCTTCTGTAATGTTTTCAAGGGTGCTGAATCCGAATCTGATACTTGCCAACAAAGTTTCGTTACGCAACATGGAAAAAAACACAAAAAATTATGCAAAAATGCATTTCTTGGTAGTTTTTCACTAATGGCTCGAAAACTACCAACTAGATGTTCGAAAATTACATCAAAGTACCATTGAAAGTATGCACAATTTCCAATAAATCTCTATTTAAGGTTTTTTTCTGCGACAACCCATTTGGACTCAAGCGCTAGTCGAAAATTGATGTATTTTTACTGTTTTCGAAAATCCACTCGAAAGCGCTAAGAATTACTTTGTGTGACAAAATTTTAACTTTTGTCTGTAACATGAATCAAGATATACTTTTCGGATGGTCTTTGATGCGCTGAGTTCGAATCTGGCCTTGGAATTGCTCTAGTACGTTACGTTGAGATATTCGAATCTAAAGACTTAAAAAAATGCATTTTTTATGCAAATTTGAAGTTATTTATTTTTTTCTTGAGGTAATTTGTTTTGTAAAATGTTTAGGGTCATTCTGAAGTATGAACATTTTACTTCAAAACTCTATTTGAATCTTTCAAATACCTCCATTCGTCTTCGAGAAATCGTTGGTTTTCGTCTTACTACCTAATTCGAAAAATCCAGTCAATTTGTGCTCAAAATGGCAAATTGTGGGATTTTTCGAAATAGGTAGTAAAATGAAAACCAACCACTTCTCGAAGACGAATGGAGGTATTTGAAAGATTCAAAAAGGATTTCGAAGTTAAATGTTCCTTCTTCAGAATGACCATAGACATTTTTTCGAAAAAAAAATTACTTCGAGAAAAAAAAATCCCCAAATTTGTATAAAAAATGCATTTATTTTTAATTTTTAGATTTGAATAGCTATCTCAAAAAGGTGACGTGATAGAGCAATCTCAAGGCCAGATTCAAACTCAGCGCATCTAAGACCATCAGGAAAATATATCATGGTTCATGTTACGGAATAAACTTAAACTTTGACACACAAAGTAATTTCTTAGAGGTTTCGAGTGGATTTTCGAAAACAGTAAAAATACATCAATTTTCGACTAACGCTTGAGTCCAAATGGGTTGTCGCATAAAAAAACCTTAAATAGGGATTTATTGGAAATTGTGTATGGACATAGAAGCTTATTTATTATAAATCAAACAATGAAACAGATTCATTCTTCACACTAAATTAAAAATCGATTTTGAAATGTGTTGTTTTTTTTTCATTTTTTGCTATTGTCAGGATGGGGTTCCGATATACAGGGTGTCCTGTAAATAATGGATAACCTTGCAACTGGTTGTAGCAGGCCTTATGACCTTTCCAGAAAAAAATTTAAAAAAAATATTTTCCCTGTGGTTACTATGTTATGATGTTATTTCCAAAAGTTGTTAACAAGTACTTCTTTCCTCGAATACGTGAACGCTACGACCATGGATGAACAATTTTTAATATTTTTATATTTTTGTTATATTCTAGAATAACTGTTGTAATAGATGGGTGGTAAAATTTAACATTAGTTATTGCATTTTTTTTACTATAAATTTTTAAAATATTTTTTTCAGTACAAAAAAGTATTTTCGAAAAAGTTTGACAACCTCTAATAAATTAAAATTGTATGAGAACATGAGTGGCCAATTGCTTAAAAAAGTTGTCTATTTAATGCACTTTTCAAAATGGTATAACACATGCTTGTGTTTTAACGAAATAACCAAGAAAATTTGTCGATCATCTAATAAAGCTGCTTTTAACATTTTGGCAAAATGTCTATCAAAATGTTACAATAACCTCCAAATTTGGGTTGGACAAAAATTTTCTCTTTTGATGTGTAAAGGGGTTCAGTGCAAGTATAAAACTCTATTTTAGGTGTTGAAAGACCCACCATTTGACCACCATATTGAAAAACGAGTTCTGCAAAGTTTTCCATGGCAACTTAAATTATATTAGTCTTAGAAAAAAAACTTTGGTACAATTTTGTAGCAAATTCAATTTTCTTCAATTTATGTTAACACACTTTTTACCCTAAAGTTCTAAATAAAAAAGTTATAATCAAAAACATATGAGTTTTTTCAATGTTTAAATTTTGATTATAACTTTTTTATTTATAACTTTAGAGCAAAAAGTATGTTAACATAAATTGAAGAGAATTGCATTTACTACAAAATTGTAACAAAGTTTTTTTTCTAAGACTAATATAATTTAAGTTGACATGGAAAACTTTGCAGAACTCGTTTTTCAATATGGTGGTCAAATGGTGGGTCTTTCAACACCTAAAATAGAGTTTTATACTTGCACTGAACCCCTTTACACATCAAAAGAGAAAATTTTTGTCCAACCCAAATTTGGAGGTTATTGTAACATTTTGATAGACATTTTGCCAAAATGTTAAAAGCAGCTTTATTAGATGATCGACAAATTTTCTTGGTTATTTCGTTAAAACACAAGCATGTGTTATACCATTTTGAAAAGTGCATTAAATAGACAACTTTTTTAAGCAATTGGCCACTCATGTTCTCATACAATTTTAATTTATTAGAGGTTGTCAAACTTTTTCAAAAAACATTTTTGTACTGAAAAAAATATTTTAAAAAATTATAATAAGAAAAATGCAATAACTACTGTTAAATTTTACCACCTATCTATTACAACAGTTATTCTAGAATATTAAAAAAATATAAAAATAGTAAAAATTGTTCATCCATAGTCGTAGCGTTCACGTATTTGAGGAAAGTAGTACTTGTTAACAACTTTTGGAAAAAACATCATAACATAGTAACCACAGGGAAAATATTTTTTTTTAATTTTTTTCTGGAAAGGTCATATGGCCTGCTACAATCAGTTGCAAGGTTATCCATTATTTACAGGACACCCTGTATATTTGGGCATTGTTAAGGGTTCCACAGCTTAAAAAGTTTGGGAACCGCTGATCTATACAATGACCTAAGGAGTAGTTGGGAGATTTTGTTTTATTGGGCTATGGTAATATTATTGCACTTAAATGTGTATTTTTTATTTCTAGGGAGGGACTTTGCACTGGGTCAATTTTCCTTCCTTGAAATAAAGGGCCTTTCAAAAGTGATAATTAGAAGGTTACTAATTTATGTATCGTTACACACCTAGAGTGGGTCTGAAAGAGCTCATTGCCTTATGTTAAATGATGCGCTCCTTAATTTCTTCCAAATAAACACAACAAATTAAATCCTGTAAAAATTTATCTCATTATTTTACCAATAACCCGGCCAAGGCGAAAGAAGTTTTATATAGAAAAGTACAATTAAAATTGTTAAATGAAACTTTGAATTTTTATAACTTTGGTTAAAGTTTATAGAAAAATTTATTTATTTATATTTGGTACTAATGATGTCACTTAATATTTCCTAGCTTATAGACATAATGAAAATTTGACTTTTTCAATTTTCCTCTATTGGTCTAAAGTTGAAGAAATATTAATTTCCTTTTCGGTGTTTATGAGCTTTGAGATCAGAATCAGATAGCATTATTTAGGGAAGAATTTAGGTTAACACGTTTACCCTTGAAATGGCATTCATATTTTGTTTAATCACTAAAACACCATTTATGGACGGAAAGACTTTGATATTTTGAATAAATGTTACTCAAGCTATAGTTCTATTATTGCTATCCCTATATCCTAAATAAGCTACTAGCCTATTGAATAGACCGGAAAATGAGGGGTATAAAGGAACAATTACGTGCAAGGGTTTTTATTATTGAATATGTTTGTTTGGTCCTTTTGCATACTTAAAACCGAAAATGCTACTAAATTCACCCATGCGTTTCTGAGAGAATGGTCACACTGGCCACTTTTCATAATTTTTGGTGTAACTTGAAAAGTAAGCCGAATTTGACAATTTTACATAAAATACTTTTTGTTCAAAACTAAATTTCCTATTGAAATTGATAGTTCAAAAAAATTAACGACAAAATTTAAGCAGGAAAAGTTAACAAAAACCAACCTATAAGAAATCAAAAAATTAAGGATATCTAAATTTTTTAATAAATTGTGCATAACTTTTTTTGAAGCAAAGATAGGGTCAAGGCGTGCACAGACAAAATAAAGTAGAAACTAAAGACCTTAATACGGCATGTTCAAAAAATTAATATTTGTTCAAAATTGACAGAGATATTCCCATTAAAACCTTATCATTTCTTAGAATTTTTCGCAGTTTTGGCCCGAAAGTCCTTTTTTCGGTACAATATGGCAAATTTCACTTTCATAAAAATGTTCGAAATCAAAATTTTGATATAATATGACATTACAACTATAGAGAATTTATAAAAAGGATGTAAGTTCGCAATTTCGTTTTTCGGCTGTTTTTAAATGCTTCAGACCTACAGACCGAACGGCTGGTCCGATTAACATAAGATTTGGTACTAGGTGCAAGGAACGTTAAATTTGTCATAAAGTACCAAAAAATAGCTTTCGGGCAAAAACCGCGAAAAATGATAAGAAATGGTAAAGTTTGAATGGCTATATCTCTGGCAATTTTTAAATAATATGGCTTTTTAAACATGTCATACTGAGGCCGTAAGACTCCAGTTTACTTTGTTCATGCATGTCTTGAGCGTATCTTTGCTCCGAAAAAAGTTATGCGCAATTAAGAAAAAAATTTAGAAATCTTAAATTTTTCCATTTTTTTATGTTGGTTTTTGTTTACTTTTCCTGCTTAATTTTTTTTAAGAAATTTTCCAAACTATCGATAAAAAATTGAATTTTGAACAAAAAGTTCAATATGTAAAATTGTCGAATTCGGCTTAGTTTTCGAGTTATACCAAAAATACTGAAAAGTGGCCAGTGTGACCATTCTCTCAGAAACGTATGGGTGCATTTAGTAGCATTTTCGGTTTTAAGCATGCTTATGAGCCATGCAAAAATATTCAATAATAAAAACCCTTGCACGTAATTGTTCCTTTTTAAAAGCTCTATTCAATAGGCTATACATATACATGCTCGTAGTGTATTAGATCTTGGCTTATAGAACCAATTTAGGTACTATTTTTCACTAACTACCGGTTTTAAAAATATTTTGTACAATACGCTTAAATAGAGTTGAGATAGACAAAGAATTGAATTAGCAATTTCGAAAAGGACACATTCCGCATATTTTGACAAATACATAGTATACGTTATTGTTATAATAATTTTACACTTTGTGACAAAATTTTTAATTTTGTCTCTAACATCATGAACAGCTTTTCTGATAGTTTTTGATGCACTGAATTCGAATTTGGTCTCAGAATTGCTCTAGCTCGTCAAGGTTTTGAAATATTTGAATCTAAATTTTGAAAATATGAGTTTTTAGGCAAATTTAAAGTGATATTTTTTCTTAAAGTATATTATTTCGAATAAATTTTTACTGTCAACTAGCTAACCCGTACTTGCCTTGCTTCGCCATTTTTTAGATATTTGTATACCCTATCTTTCAATCAAGGGCACTGATTTTTTTCATTACAAAATACTATAGGGTTAACGCAAAGGTTTAGCTTCCAAATTTGGATCCTCCACCTGAACCCTTATCGTCTCATTGCTTTCGGAAAACTCAGCGGAATCAAAGCAATTTCTGTTAAATATTTGAAAATACAATTCTAAATTTATCATCGCCGAGGATCGCTTCTACATCCCGATGTTAGACAAAAATTTTCACAAATCTACTTCATGAGCGATGAACTTGCACATGTTTATCAACGATATGGTGCATTTCAATAACGCAATAATTTAATCGTACGTGCTCAAACACATCGATTTAATGGCGCGTTGCAGAATCCAATCATTTTTTGCTCCAGACAGAAAGTTCTTTGATTCAGCTGAGTTGCCCTAAAGCAATGAAAACCGGGCCTTAGCTAGAGGATGCTAAAAGAAGTGACACCAGGGGTCCAGGTGGAGGATGCAAATTTTAAAGCTTCACTTTTCCATTTGCGCAGCAAATTTGTGATGTTTCGCTCTCTAAGTTTTGTGAACCGCAATGCAAACACACCTTATTCCACGCAGCAACTTTTCTGTACTTTTTACTGCCTGTTGCTGCTCTGTTTCTAAATAATGACATTCAGCAACTCGTTAACTTACAGCTTCGTTATATGCTTGCCTTTCCTCGCTTTTTTAAGGATCTTTAAGGAAGCATTTACTAATTTAAATTCTTATATAAGAGCCGCAGCTAGAGTCGAATTGAAGGTAGGGCAGCTATGGAAACAGGTAGGGATAATACAATTTTTTCTTGATATTTATCTGGAAAAAATTGTGAACGGATAAGTTTTAAGGAAATACTAACAAAATTAAATTTTTCATTG
This sequence comes from Dasysyrphus tricinctus, assembly GCA_963921185.1. Lineage (NCBI taxonomy): Eukaryota > Metazoa > Arthropoda > Insecta > Diptera > Syrphidae > Dasysyrphus > Dasysyrphus tricinctus. The sequence continues at coordinate 178,485,802 of OY992532.1, read as the reverse complement.
ATTGTCACTGACATTCTTTTGGGGAAAAAATTTTGACTTGGCATTTGTGTTTTCATATAGAACTTAGAACTGTCTAATCGCGATTTTGTTTTTTTCAAATTGTAAACCTGGCGAATAACACAACGAAAGTTTTTATTTTTATGAAATTTCCTTTTCTCACCACCAAGTTTATTTTTTTTTTCAATATAGTTTTATACTTAGGTCTATACAACAAAAAAAAAAAAAATTGTTTGAAACATTTCGAAAAGGAATATGTATCGGTATTTTCAAAAAGTACAAGAGTGCTGAAAAATTAGAGTAAAATTGTTCGAGCAGTTAAAGAAATATATATGTATGTATTATAATTATAAGATATAAACCAAGAATAAGACATTTTTCTCAAAAACCTTGTAGGGTCAAAATCTTAGCTTCAAGCCTTTAAATAAGACGAGCATAACAACACCCTACTCAGCTTATATCTACCCCCAAACAAACAAACAAACAAAATAAAATCAAAGTAGTCGATTTGTTTATTGTTTTGTTTTTCTATGAAAATAGAAATAAATTAAGGATTCTGAAAAAGTATTTGGTGTGAAAATGTTCTAGTTTGGATTTTATTAACGCTGTGGCTCCATTGGCAATTTTTGAGGCAATTGCAATTGGAATAGGAATGACAATTTATTGCTTGGGTGGGCATTTTCATTGCCAGGCAATTTCAATTATAAAATGTGTGTATAGAAATATTTGACTGCAAATGCTGTTCAAATCCCCTGTTTTTAATAAAATTTAATTTTAATTCACTATATTTTGTCATGTGCGTTCTCATATTCTACCATTTAATTGAAAAAATCAATAAAGAAGCCATTCACAATTACGGGGAATCCCATTTTTCCTCAATTTATTGCCTTGAAGATGGAAATCAATAATTGCCTCTCATCTTCTAGGCAATATTGCCATTGCCATTGACAAAGCATCTCCATTTGCATTATTAAAGGCAATAGCAATGAGTGAGACAATGTATTGCTTCAAATATTGCTAATGGAGCCGCTGGGTAAGAAATATATTTGTTGTTTAGAAAGTTCTAGTTGTGATTTAAAAAAAAAAAAAAAATATTCATAAGCGTATTCTTATATACGCATAAAATAAAACATCAACAACCAAAATGTTATTATCCAGTTTCTTTTACCATTCAAAAGCCTAATAAGGATATTCTTGGAATGCAGTTTTGGTGTTGTGTTATGTAAAAAAAAAATAATCTCGTGATTTGTCCATGTTCATTGTGTTAAATAAAACCAAAAAAAAATATGTTCTCACATTGTATTTGTTTTTCCTTACCAATCATTAAAAAAGGAAAATACATTTAAATACAAAATAAGTGAAAAATACCAAGAAGAAAAAATAAAAAGTTTCTACGTGTGCATAATGAATCCCAATTCTTAACACCTTTACTCTAATCTAAACAAAGAAGATATTTAGTTCTGAAAACTAGAAGTGAAGAAAAAAATAAATATTCAAAAAGTCCCTGAGTGAGAATAATTCAAGAAAATTCCATGAGTCAATATCCAAGATACATAATGACAAATAAGCTCCTATGTCCTAAGGCCCATTAAAATCCTTCGATCATCGGTTGCCTATATAAAAATCTACATTTTTATTTGTTTTAGTTTTAATGTTTGTGTATAATTTTTACTAGTTTTTGTTTCTCTTTATTGTGTTAATTTAGCTATTTAATTTACCTTTTCCATTTAGTGTTAAAAATTGTGTTCTATTAATTGAAATAATTCTAATCCTTATTATATCTTGTGTTATCTCTTTAATTTGAATTGCTCCTTTCTTGTTTTAAATCCATTTTGTTTGAATAATGGAGATTCATTCAGAGTTTTGTGTGTGCGTGTTTTCTTTTCAATTTTCTTATACAGGTACCAATATTCCATACTTCTTGTGTGTACACGTGGATGGATGGATGGGGTATGTAATTAAATTGTATTGTAGTACTATATATTTTTTTTTATTTGATTTGTATGTGTTTGCATATACACTAAAATTTGAATGTTTTTCCTATTATTTTGAACTTAAGAACTTCAAGAACAGTTTTCATATATCCACCCTTAAGTTAATTTTTCAATTTAATGGATTTTAGTTTCGACTGTTATTTCTTGTTAACTTAACGTAATTTTCTTTCATATCTTCATACCTACATATGTATAAGCTTAGTTTAACATTTATATTTTAAATAAAATTATTGTTCCAAAATGAAATCAACAATTTTGATATTTTCATTTGGACGGAAACAACTTAAAATGGAATACTAAATCCCTAAATAGGAGTGGCTAATGGCAGGATTGGACATGAGCGTCCGTTGATTTGAGTTTCCGCAGGTGAGGCTTACGGCCTTATATAAGGGGCTGTCGCAAATACTGAGCGCGTGACAGCCAAGGTGTCTTCTCAGTAATGAGATAGACAAAGGGGAGGGAATGCTCAAGGGTACCAATAACACCAATGGTGCCCGTGCAGTGAAAGAAAGAGTAGGTGATTCAGATAGGAAAATTCTTTGTTCGCTTCCAAGCATCATTAAAATCATTTTTATTTAACGTTGCTTATTTTCACTTGTCTGTTTTGTCCGTCTGTTAATACAAAATTTACTGTCCTAGATTATTTCAATTTTGCATTTCTTTTTTCTTTCATTTAAAGTAATTTTTAGCACAGGCATGAATTAAGTACGGTAGTCCAGACAGGCAGGCCAAAGAACCCACCCCACATCCGACGAGCTAAGCACATATACAAGCATGCCTGACCTGGTCTTTGTCTACTGGACGCCCTTTTATCCATTTGGCAGAACCTGTATCTGCAGGGTGAAAGGGTGACAACACTTGTTGTTGTAGATACCGTTACAACCTTGAGCACATACCTTAAGGCAGGGTTGCTAGTTTGGGGGTTTTCCCCCAGATTTAGGTTTTTTTTTCTTTGTTAGGGGGAAATCTGCGGTAACAAAATGTCTGGGGGGGAAATCTGGGGGTATAATTTTTAAAGTTAAAAAATTAAAAATTGTATGACTGCCTAATTTTCTTGGCTCCCGGAAACTAGGACGGAGGCGTGCACGGGTGGCGGGGGCGTGCGTGATTTGGAAATTAGGCCAGAATATAGAATATATTTTCTGGCTCAATTTCCGTTTAGCTTTCTGGAAATAAGGCCAGAATATATAAATTTTCAGACTCAATTTCCATTTAGCTTTCTGGCTCTTTTTTCAAACCTGTCTGGCCTAATTTCCCACATTTCTGGCCTATTTTCCAAACAATCGGCTCTTTTTTCCAATTTTGAGCCAAAAAATGTTCAGGTGTATTTTCCCAAAAAAAAAAATCTGGCGTAATTTCCTCTGGCGTAACTTCCGGGAGCCGTTTTTTTCATTCTCAAAATTACATCGTATGGGAATTGAAATAACTGATAGTAATTAAGACAGTGAGTGTAAAAGTAGCGTTACCCATATATTGGAAAAATTGATACTTTTGTCTCTTAGTCCAACATTTATGCATGAAAAGTCATAGAAGCAAAAAAACTTAGTTTTTAAATATCTCAGCCTTATACAAAGATGTCACTTATCCTCCATGAATATCAAATAAAATAGTAATTAACATCTTGTAAAAATGAAAACTATGCAAACAAAAATTGGGTTACACCACTTTTGTACTCACTGGCTCATTTGTGTTGTGAGTTCCTTCGCAGATTTTTACGCCGTTAGAGGAAGCTCTGAAAAATGTCGCTTTTACAAAAGTGAAGATGACGATCGTACTATTCTTGATTTTTCAAATACAGTATTTTAGTGTAGGTAGATGCATATTTTCATTTTTACTATAAACTTTTTAAAAATTATTCATCTGAAATATGTTATGAACTTATGAGTATTGAAGAAAAAAAAATCTAGGGTTTTGTTTGTCAAAATGTGGCAATCTGGGGGGTTTCAAAATGTTTCGGGGAGGAGATCTTTTTTCATCTGGCAGCACTACCTTAAGGTACGAATTTTAAACAAAATCCTTGTATGGTCTTTGCGAAAGTTTGAAATAAAACATTGTTGTATGGCAGCTTCCCATTCGAGATGAGCTACACGAATGATTTGAATTTGTCCTCTAGGGAACCACAGAAAAATGCTTTGTAGTAAGTTTGAAGCAAATTGATAAACAATATAAGAATCAAGCATCTAGCTTGATGTACAGTGGACGCATAGACGTACAGACGCAAAATCCAGTTGTAATAAATATGTAAATAAACATATTTCTGATTTGTATGACTTTTTTGTTAGTTTCTCTATAGTGGACATTTTATAAAACCAAATAAAATAAAAAAAAATAAAGTTATCATCGTTGGAAATTTTTTTGCTTGAATTTTTAAAATCGGTACTTTTTTTAAGTCAAATTCAAATAATAAAAAGTTAATGCTCACTGATTTTTCCCTGTTGGAACTATAAAACATATTTCATACTGAACTATCATGTTTTATATACAAACAAAATTTGCTTCTGATGTCTGCGAACCTTCAAAACACCAAGTTTATGTCTTAAGACTTTCGAAAATAAAGAATTCTTAAATTACGTTTTTCTTAATGGATTTTAAATCTTTGCTCTAAATTATGGAAAAAGCTATACAATCTCTCCATACCGGCCCTTACAAATGGGCGTGGTAAAACCCTTTGTATGACCTAATTTTTAAAGAGGGTATTTCCTACATATTTTTTCTAGGTATAATTTTTCTTATTTTTTAGGAAACGATTAAAAAGAATCTTTTTAAAAAACGCCCTCTGAAATGGGCGGGTAAAATATTTTGCAGTATGTTTGTTCTTAACCTGTTATAAGGGCGATTTTGCTTTGTTTCCATACAAATAATTCAAAATACTAAATTTTTATCAAAAATGCCTCCGAAAAGGGAGCGCTACGATATCCCGCAAACCAAAATCTCGAATGACGAAATCTCGCATTTTTTTAAAAATCTCGATAACGAAATCTCGCAAGTTAAAAATCTTGTATTTCATAATCTCGCAATTACAAAATCTCGCTTTTTACAATCTCGCATTTACATCTCGAACCTAAAAATCTCGCAAATTTCAACCAAAATCTCGCAATTTAAAATCTCGCAAATCAAAATCTCGCAACTTCAAATTTCACAGCAACGAATCATCGAATTCATCGAATCGAATCGAGCATACCTACCCAAGAGCACTTTGCATAATTTTTCTTTCCAACTAAGAACTATACCCGTCAACAAAAAATTTGTACATCCTTTATTAATGTTAATAACCATTTTGGTTGTCTTTTACGTTTATAATGGAACTAAAAGTATCTTCTAGTTCAAGGTCAAATAAGATTTATGCAATTTGCACATGACACTTTACAACTGGATATACCATCTCCATGTTCTCTCTCTTTCTTGTTCTTTTGACAACAATAATATTGAAAAATCAACAGTTCAAATTAATAATAGCAGTGCGGTCCAAAAGTACTCAGAGACTGGATTACATATTTTGCAGTAGCTAGGATATGTCGCAAAATTGAATTGCATTGCAACAAATACATTTTTTTAATCAAAATCTCGCAAATTGAAATCTCGCGCGAGATTTTAATTTGCGAGATTTTGATTAAAAAAATGTATTTGTTGCAATGCAATTCAATTTTGCGAGATTTTGATATGCGAGATTTTAGTTTGCGGGATTTCGTTATTGCGAGATTATGAAAAGCGGGATTTTGTAATTGCGGGATTATGAAAAGCGAGATTTTGTAATTGCGAGATTTCGTTATGCGAGATTTCGAATCCGAGATTTTGATTTGCGAGATTTCGTAGCCAACCCCTCCGAAAAAGGGTGTGGAAAAAAGCTTTATAAAGGAAAATTATTGCAAATAACATTATCTACAACTTTTTCAAAGAACACACCCCTAATTTATATCAGCTTGCGACGACGACTTGATGACCTATTTTAAAAAGAGAAAGTGTAAGTGGGTCTTAAATTTTTTTTTTTAATATTAATTTTGAATAAAGTTGCTTTAAATGAACTATTGAAAGAAATACATATATAATAATTTGAATCTCAAAATTATAAAAAAAGTTAAACATATTAAGTCATTAAGAATAAATTAAGTTTCAACTTAAGTCGAAAGTTAAAAACAAATGGTTTAATTTATTTTCAGTTTTTGGAACACTACTACTACAAAATGCGTTCCACTTATGTATTTTTCTTTATTGTAAGATAAAATTAAATGTTGTTTAAGTTTTATTTCATGTTATTTTTTGTTCGTTTGTAAATTTAAATTAATTTATTCGCTACTTAAAATAAATAAAATCAATAATATCAAACATAAATTATGTTGATAGATATCCTTATACCTATTCAGTAAACGAAGCCTTATTTCATCTGTCTGGATACCTTTTCTTCAAAGTTTTTAAAGTGGAATTTGTGCTTCCAAACGTAATCCACGAGAAGTAGTTTCGTTATTTTTCTAGAAGTGATTTCAAAAATATTTAATAAAATCAAATTCCATACACACATACATTTAATGTAGATGAAACAAAATAGAACTCGCTAGAAAAAGTTTTACATATCTTCACATTTAAGTCACAAACGTGTATTTGCTAAACTTAGATTTCTATAAATGTTCATGTTCACCCTTAAACCAATAAATAACCATACAAAAAATCCTAAGCAAATTTCTCGCAATTCTTTAACATTCTCGAATCTCGATACATTTTTCTTCAGTCGCATATGCAAGAAATCGTCTTTTTATTTAAATTATTGCCAATTTAAAATTTCGAACATACCAAAACACAGCGAATCCTTGCGTGTTTGTCACATGATGTTAACAACGATAAGTATCCGTGAAATTAGTCCCTATATGGTGATGTTATTGTTGTGTAAATTTCAGTAATGTGTGAGTTGTGATGATTCGAGCAATACTCGCGAGTCAAACTCCCCCGGTGACAGTTGTTTTCAATGTGAACAATTTTTTATGGTTCCAGGCAGGAAGGCATTAAAATTTGTAACGCTTTACAATCGTACATGGACGATTTATTTCAAAGCGAAGTTTACTTTTCGTTGCTTGTTTTAATCTTTGTAGTTGTTATTGTATATTCTTAGATTCATATGTTGACAGCAATAAAATTTAAAGTTTTTTTGGAAACAAGATAATATTCCGTTTTTCATTTTTTTTAAGGACATTTATTCAGAAGAAAAGAAAATTTTGCGTAGGACAAAGACCCTCATCACTATGTCAATGATGATGATGAGTCCAAGTAAGTAACCAGGACGGTGCAGGGAATTAACTCCACGGGAACTATCTTCACAAGGTAATTTACTTCACCACTAGTGGGAATTAATTTCACCTTTTTTTTGTGGAGTAATCTCCCACTGAAGGTGGGAAATAATTTCATCCCAAAATTGTGTGAAGTTATTTCCCACCTATGATATGATAAAAATTACAAAAATGTAAAATTGTGTTTCCTTAAATCCAGATTCTTTAAATGCAAAAGGAACTTGCATACACTCAGCCTCGCACCTACCCCAAATCCTATAATGTGCCCAAGCAGGGTGTTGCATACATACCTCACTGTTTATTCGCCGTAATGCTTGCTGCTAGCACTGTATTTATGTAAGGCAAAGCAAAAAAACGCAGAATGTTCGATAGCGAATAGACGTGTATTTTTATCGTCCGGCGAAAACTATCATTCTTGTATTCATAAAACATCCATAGACAAATTTAAAGTGCGAGAAAGTGCAACTTGTGCAACAGTGCAGTGAAGTTTCTTTTTTTTTTCTTTGGTTTAGTTTTAAATCAACCCGTATTGGCATTGAAAAAGTAAAAAATAAAAAGCCCGAAAATATTTCTTTTTTTTTTCTTTGTTTCATTGTAACAAGTGCACTCTCTTAAATAAACAAAAAACAAGTATCGTCTCGCTATCTCTTATTAATAACATGGACCGTAAGACGAGATTTGTTAAAGATGGCAAAGAGATCCCAATCACCCCAACACCCCCCGAAAAATCAGGGGAAAAAAAGTCAGCTGCCCCATCTATAGCTGAAATAAAAAAATCTAAGAGCCAACTACAAGCATCACCTACCCAAAATACCACCAACACTGATCATGAGAATTCCCCAACAGCATCAACGGTCCAGCGCTCTGAAATGGAGAACCTTATTAGAAGCATCACCGATGACATTGTTTCCCGCATTACAAAGGAAATCAAAGAGCTTCGAAGCGAAGTTTTGCTACGATTTGAACTAATCGAAAACAACATATCTGCCCATGTAGAGGAAACAAACAAATCTATTGAGTCCATTAAAGAGCGCGTAACAAAAGTAGAGACCCACTTTGAAATGCTTAATGCCGTAAATAAAGAGGTAGCTGAACTGCAAAGAAGATGTGACACGTTTGAAAGGAGAGAGGTTGCAGCAGACGCTGTTCTACTTGGAATTCCAGAACTGCCAAATGAGAACCTTACTTCGATTTTCGGAAAAATCTGCCACACCAACAGCGATGTTATACTGAAATCAATGTTACGAGTTTTGTGCAATCGTAGGGAAGGCTTTAAAATAACTCATATAAATTCTCAAAGCTTGATGCCTAAAATCGATGAGTTTAAATTTTTATTTGAAAATTCTAAGTTGGATGCAGTCTGTGTCTCAGAAACATGGTTTTCAACAGACATAGGGGATGCATTATATTCAATGAACGGATATAGACTTTTTCGGTCAGATAGATGTGGTCGTAGTGGGGGTGGTGTTGCGATATATCTAAGAGACAATTTATCAGGTAAAGTAAGATGCTCCTCATCACCTGGTTCACCGTTCGAATACTTGTTTCTTGATATTATCGGAAGCGATAGTAATCTTTTATTAGGAACTGTTTACAGGCCAAATAAAAATGTGGATCTAGAACCCTTTTATGATCTTATGGAGGAATTGACGGTCAGCTCATCAAATATTCTATTGTGTGGTGACTTTAACAGTAATATTTTAATTGACAACAGCCTTACCGATCATATGATCTCACTTGATTTACATCCGGTCAACTTGTCCGTACCTACTCATTTCACCCGTTCGTCAAGTACACTTTTGGATCTATTTTTCGTTAATAGAAAAGACCGGGTCTTGTGTTATGACCAACTCTCTGCTCCAGTTTTTTCGTGTCATGATCTTATTTTTATGAGTTTTGATTTCATAACCGAGAACCGTCTAGAAAATCTTCCAATTCAATTCAGAGATTTTAAAAACATAGATCGATCAGCCCTTGAACAGAATATTCGTGCTATACCTTGGGAAAATATTTATTTTATGAATTCATCCAGTGAACAAGTAAGGTTTTTGAATGAAAACATATTAAATCTTTACAATGCACATGTCCAACTTAAGATAAAGAAACTATCCTGCACATCCAAACCTTGGCTTACGAGAGAAATTAAAGATCTTATGAATCAACGAGATCAGGCCTACCGCCGCTGGATACGTTTTCGAGTGGAAGAGCTGCATGCAGCTTATAAAGTTTTGCGAAACAGGGTTGTGCAAGAAATTAGAGTGGCAAAAACACATTTCTATTCCAACCGCCTGAATATGTGCTCTGATGGTCGTAAGCTGTGGAGCAATATCCGGGAGCTTGGAATCGGAAAGCAACGTCCCCTTTCACAAAACAACGTCGACGGTGATGAATTAAATCGTAATTTCTTATCTCTTCCCAATAGTGCATCCTCGATGGATTTAGATTCTTCTAATAACTTCTCCGCAGCCTCTTCAGAATCTTCTTTCGGTTTCTCGTGTGTCAATAGTTTGGATGTTTTAGAAAGTTTTCTCTCAATAAAATCCAACGCATTAGGTGTGGATGAAATAAACCCCATCTTTTTAAAAGCCATATTACCATTCTTGCTACCATTCATTACTCACGTTTTCAACACTATTATCACAACTGGAATTTTTCCAAACCAGTGGAAACTCGCCAAGATTATCCCAATCCCCAAAAACTCACTCCAAACTGAGTTTCGGCCAATTTCAATCTTACCCTTTTTATCTAAAGTCTGTGAACGAATAATGCAAAAACAACTTAATGATTATATAATGCGTAACAACTTTTTAGCAAGCATTCAATCCGGGTTCCGCCCTAAGCACAGCTGTACAACAGCACTAATGAAAGTCATTGAAGACATAAGAGGAAATCTTGATGACGGTTGTGTTACCTTTTTGGTTCTTCTAGACTTTTCTAAAGCTTTCGATATGGTTAGCCACTCTGTTCTTTTGAGAAAGTTGCATCTTGATATTCTATTGTGTGGTGACTTTAACAGTAATATTTTAATTGACAACAGCCTTACCGATCATATGATCTCACTTGATTTACATCCGGTCAACTTGTCCGTACCTACTCATTTCACCCGTTCGTCAAGTACACTTTTGGATCTATTTTTCGTTAATAGAAAAGACCGGGTCTTGTGTTATGACCAACTCTCTGCTCCAGTTTTTTCGTGTCATGATCTTATTTTTATGAGTTTTGATTTCATAACCGAGAACCGTCTAGAAAATCTTCCAATTCAATTCAGAGATTTTAAAAACATAGATCGATCAGCCCTTGAACAGAATATTCGTGCTATACCTTGGGAAAATATTTATTTTATGAATTCATCCAGTGAACAAGTAAGGTTTTTGAATGAAAACATATTAAATCTTTACAATGCACATGTCCAACTTAAGATAAAGAAACTGTTGAAAATGTATTTCTGGCAATTCCCTATTACTATTTTATACCACATTATAATTCACAAACACACTTGCATTATATAATTTTCTTATACTTAAACTTAATACACTTATTTTAGTTCTGTAATAAACCTCATTGAATTCAGACTCGGTTGCCTTTTCTTTGTAAGAGAATTCCCAACAAAGGTTATGGGCCCAGATCCCAGACAAAGAGTTAAATTTATATGTAAAAATTAAACAGTTTAAAAGTATTTTATGATGGCGTCTTCTTTATATCAAATCGAAAGATTAGACGAAAAGAATTATGAGTCATGGAAACTACAAATTAAAAGCGTCCTAATTCATAGTGAATTGTGGTCGTATGTAAGTGGAGCTAACCTAAAACCAGAACAAGAGTTTGCAGACTGGATCAAAAAGGATGAGAAGGCATTGGCCACCATTCTCCTGTGCGTGAAGCCGTCTCAACTCAACTATATTAAAAATTGCAACACATCGAATGAAGCGTGGATTATTCTACAAAAAACACACCAGCCACAAGGACCAGCGAGAAAAGTAACTCTCTTTAAGCAACTCTTACAATTGAAAATGCAAGAAAATAGTCACGTGCTACCACATCTTAACAATTTTTCATCACTCGTCGAAAAATTAAAAGAGATAAGTATTGAACTTCAAGATGAGCTTTTGTCAATAATTTTGCTTTCTAGCCTCCCTACCAGCTTTGAAAATTTCGTTCTTGCTATCGAAGCACGAGATACTCTACCCACTTGTGAGAACCTTAAGATAAAGCTTCTAGAAGAAGGACATAGGAGACAAGGGTCCGAATTTAATAATTTTGCACCAGAACAAGCATTGTACGTGAGAAATCGCAGGCAAAAACCCTCGCAGCAAAGCCAGCAACAATCACAACGTGGGAAGACTGATCAACCAATTTTTAAAGGTACTTGTTTCAATTGCAATCGTCGTGGGCACTTGGCAGCTAATTGCAGAGATAGAAACAAAAATAAAGCAACAACATCTTCATTTGCAATGATTAATGCTGCAAGCGCCGGCGCCGGAGGGCTAACGAGCCAATCGTGGATTTTCGACAGTGGATCGACAAGCCACCTATGCTGTGATAAGAATATGTTTATCAGTCTTCGCCCTCACATTGAACAGATAGCGCTTGCTAACGATGCACATATTTTATCAGATGGCATTGGTGAGGTTATATTAAAAACCAAACACGGCATTGTCACTCTGAAAGATGTTCTTTTTGTGCCGTCGATGAAGATGAACTTTGTTTCCATTTCTAAAGCTGCCGACAGTTTAAACAAAATCATTTTTGATCAGCATAGTGCAAATATTTTGAATGCAGATGGAAGAGTTTTATTATCTGCAAAGAAGTCGCAAAATATGTACATTTGCAATGAAGTTATGAAAAATGAGGTTAACGCATACACGTGTTCAAATGGACCATCGAGTGAAAATGATATCTTCGTATGGCACGAGAGGTATGGACATCTAAATGGGAGGAGTTTGAGCAACCTAATCAACAATAATTTGGTAAGAGGTCTAAATTTTAAAGGTAACATCAACAGTTTAAATTTGCAGTGCGAAGTTTGCATGAAAGGCAAAATATGCTCGCTACCATATGTATGTGAACAGAACCGGAGCGAAGGTATTTTAGATTTAATACATACTGATATATGCGGCCCCATGAGGAAAACGTCCATTGGAGGAGCAAAATATTACCTACTCTTTGTTGATGACTACTCAAGAAAATTTTTTGTGTATTTTTTAAAGGCAAAAAGTGAAGCGCTGGACATTTTTAAGAAGTTTAAGGCCATGGTTGAGACGCATACCTTGAAACGAATCAAGACGCTTAGGAGCGACAATGGAACTGAATTTGTGAACCGGTCGTTTACAGAATTTTTGGAACTCAGTGGAATTCGTCACCAGCTTACGGCACCTTATACTCCGCAACAAAATGGCGTTGCGGAACGAGCTAATAGGACAATTGTGGAGATGGCCCGCTGCATGTTAATTGGATCAGGTTTGCCTGAGATGCTTTGGGCAGAGGCAGTAAATACAGCCGTGTATTTAAGAAACCGCTCACCATGCAGTACGTTACAAGGAATCACACCATTCCAGGCTTGGTCTGGCCTTCAGCCTAATGTCAAGCATTTGAAAGTATTTGGTTGTAAGGCATTCATGTTGAACAAACGACCAGGATATTCCAAGTTCCACTCTAAGGGCATCGAATGTGCAATGATCGGGTATGCTAGTGAGTCTAAAGCGTATCGCCTATACGACCACAACACTGGTAAAGTATACATTAGCCGAGATGTAAAGTTTATTGAGAAACATCCGAATGTTGAATCAAAAAGTATAGATGTTGACTACCTTCTTACAGAACCTTCCAAAACTGAAGAAAGCGAGCCGCCAGTCGAGGTGTCACAAATTAAGAAGGAGATTGATGCTGATGTATTTGAAGATGCTTTGGGACCTGAGAGCTTGGATATTGCTGCTGAAGACGCAGTTGATCCTGATGTTGATATTGCTGCTGGAGATGCTGTTGAACCTAATGTTAATATTGCTGCTGGAGATGCTGTTGAGCCTAATGTTGACATTGCTGCTGGAGATGCTGTTGAAACTGTGACTGGAGATGCACAAGATGACGATGCTGAAGATGATGGTAGTGAAGGTGGTATGGAGGAACAAGTATCTATCGGAGTAAGTCCTAAAAAGAAATTAAGAAGTGGTAGAGTTCGTGTTGTAGATAACAATAGAGGCAAAGGTAGAGGTAGAGGTAGAGGTAGAGAAGTGACTAATTCACTGAATTATGCCAAAGACGTTGAATACGAATGTCCTTCAACAGTAGAAGAAGCTCTTCAGAGTAAAGAAGCTGATAAATGGCGTCAAGCGATGAGGGAAGAGTACGATTCTTTGTCGAAAAATCACACATGGACACTAGTTGATTTACCCCAAAATAGACATGCCATTAAGTCAATGTGGGTATTCAACATTAAACGCAATAAGGAAGGGTATATAGAACGCTTTAAGGCAAGACTTGTTGCCAAAGGCTGTGGGCAAAAGTATGGAGTTGATTTTAACGAAACATTCTCCCCGGTGGCAAGATATTCGAACATACGTTTAGTTATTGCGTTGGCAGTTGAATTTGATCTCTTGTTACACCAAATTGATGTCACAGCAGCGTATTTGAATGGAGATTTAGATGAAGACATTTTTATGTATCAACCAACCGGTTTTGTAGACAAAGCAAATCCAAATAAAGTTTGTAAGCTCCAGAAAGCCCTTTATGGACTTAAACAGTCAGGAAGGCAGTGGCATTTGAAGCTCGACCATATCTTAAAAAATATGGGATTTACTAACTGCATCAATGATAGATGCATATATGTTATGCATAAAGATGGAAATATTATTTTAACTGTTGTCTACGTTGACGACATTTTAATTGCATGTAAGGATGAACTTGATATGGAAACTATTAAGAAGCAGATAGCGGGTCAGTTTGACATTGTAGATAAAGGACCGTTGAATCATTTTCTCGGCATTGAAATCCAAAGAGATGGCCCACGGGGGGCAGTTAAACTCAGCCAACAGCAGCTAATAAAGGGTCTTTTAAAAGATTTTAAGATGACTGATTGCAGGAAAGTGAGCACACCAATTGATCCAGGCACGCAGTTGAGGAAATGTGATGGCTGCAATAATTGTTCGAAAGTGGACAAAACACTTTACCAATCTTTAATAGGATCTTTAAATTTTATAAGCATCACTACACGACCCGATATTTCCCATTCGGTTATAAAATTATCACAGTATAATATGAATCCTCACTATGAACATCTTTCTGCAGCAAAACATTTACTAAAATATCTTTCTAATACAATTCAATATCAGATTATTTTCAGAAAAACTTCGCTAGATTTGTTTGGGTATACGGACGCTGATTGGGGTGGTAACGCCGATGATAGAAGATCTTTTACCGGTCATGTTTTTTTCTTGGCTGGCAGTCCGGTATCTTGGGAATCTAAAAAGCAACCAACAGTAGCGCTTAGTAGTACTGAAGCGGAGTACATGGCACTTTGCTCAGCATCAAAGGAGATCGTGTTCTTACGTAACCTCATAAGTGAGATGGGATTTAGCAGTTTAGTCACCAAACCAACAATCTTGTATGGCGATAACCTGAGTGCTCAACAGTTGGTGAAGAATCCAGTTTTCCACGCTAGGAGCAAGCACATCGACATAAAGATGCATTTTGTACGAGATGTTTATGAAAAGAAAGAGCTTGAACTAGCATACATTCCTACAGATGAAATGGTCGCCGATATTCTGACCAAAAATTTGAAGAAAATTAAGCATAATAAATATGTAAATAAACTTGGTTTAATGTAATCTAGAATTGAGGGGTTGTGTTGAAAATGTATTTCTGGCAATTCCCTATTACTATTTTATACCACATTATAATTCACAAACACACTTGCATTATATAATTTTCTTATACTTAAACTTAATACACTTATTTTAGTTCTGTAATAAACCTCATTGAATTCAGACTCAGTTGCCTTTTCTTTGTAAGAGAATTCCCAACAGAAACTATCCTGCACATCCAAACCTTGGCTTACGAGAGAAATTAAAGATCTTATGAATCAACGAGATCAGGCCTACCGCCGCTGGATACGTTTTCGAGTGGAAGAGCTGCATGCAGCTTATAAAGTTTTGCGAAACAGGGTTGTGCAAGAAATTAGAGTGGCAAAAACACATTTCTATTCCAACCGCCTGAATATGTGCTCTGATGGTCGTAAGCTGTGGAGCAATATCCGGGAGCTTGGAATCGGAAAGCAACGTCCCCTTTCACAAAACAACGTCGACGGTGATGAATTAAATCGTAATTTCTTATCTCTTCCCAATAGTGCATCCTCGATGGATTTAGATTCTTCTAATAACTTCTCCGCAGCCTCTTCAGAATCTTCTTTCGGTTTCTCGTGTGTCAATAGTTTGGATGTTTTAGAAAGTTTTCTCTCAATAAAATCCAACGCATTAGGTGTGGATGAAATAAACCCCATCTTTTTAAAAGCCATATTACCATTCTTGCTACCATTCATTACTCACGTTTTCAACACTATTATCACAACTGGAATTTTTCCAAACCAGTGGAAACTCGCCAAGATTATCCCAATCCCCAAAAACTCACTCCAAACTGAGTTTCGGCCAATTTCAATCTTACCCTTTTTATCTAAAGTCTGTGAACGAATAATGCAAAAACAACTTAATGATTATATAATGCGTAACAACTTTTTAGCAAGCATTCAATCCGGGTTCCGCCCTAAGCACAGCTGTACAACAGCACTAATGAAAGTCATTGAAGACATAAGAGGAAATCTTGATGACGGTTGTGTTACCTTTTTGGTTCTTCTAGACTTTTCTAAAGCTTTCGATATGGTTAGCCACTCTGTTCTTTTGAGAAAGTTGCATCTTGAGTTTAATCTTTCACCAGATGCTATCAAATTGATTTCCTCGTACCTTATTGACAGAAAACAAGCCGTTTGTATTGAAAATAAGCTTTCCGAGTTTTTACCTATCACACGAGGTGTTCCTCAGGGATCGATTTTGGCTCCCCTTTTATTCTCGCTATATATTAACGAAATAGCTTCAATAAAAGTTGTCCCTTAGGTCTTATAGAAAACTGCGTATGTACTATAAACGAGGAGCTTGAACATATTTCTGCATGGGCACTAAACAATAATTTGACGCTTAACCCAACAAAATGCAAATGTCTTGTAATATATAAGAAGTTATTAGATATATCTTGTTTTCCTTCAATACTTTTAAATGATATCCCCCTAGAATTCGCAAACACCTCAAGAAACCTATAGGCATGGTGTTCAACAGAACATTAACATGGAGCGATCACGTTAGTTCTATTGTAGGAAAAACTTATGGAGTTCTTAGATCTTTGTGGGCCGTTCAGCAGTTCACCCCACCGAAAACCAGAATGATTCTTGCCAAAACCCTAATCATCCCAGTTCTTACGTATGGGTGCGAAATATACAATAATTGTGATTCTGTGAGCAGGAAAAAGCTGAAGATAGCGTTTAATAGTACCATTCGATATATTTTTGGCCTTAGAAAATACGATCACGTCTCACATCTGTCTATGAACCTCCTCAATATGTCGTTTGAAAATTTTATTAAGTTTAGAACTTTAAACATACTTTTTACTATTGTAAGGACAAGACAGCCAGCATATTTATACGAAATTCTTCGGTTTCCAGCATCAAACAGATCATATCATTTAATACTCCCTCGATTCACATGTCTCACTTCTGAGAGGCAGTTCTTCATTGCTGCAATCCGTCTTTGGAATTCACTCCCACTATATTTGCGAGAATCAAGCGGAGCACAACAGTTTCAAAATAGATTGAGATTTTTCTTTTTAAGTCAAAGCAACTAACTTCTTTAAAACAAATTTTTTTCTCTTTTTTATTTTTTTTTTTCCTATCTTTATAATACTTAAATTTTCAATTTTTAACCTATATCTTACATCTTTCATTCGTCAATTTTTCCTTTTTTATTCTTCTCTTTTTTCATTTTTGAATTATTATTTAATGTATGATACATAAAATTGAACTTTGTAAAATCATAAACTATCACTACCTTATAAGATTTATCTTACTGTGTTAGTATTTACCCGAAATAAACTAAACTAAACTAAACTAAACTAAAGCATTACGGCGAATAAACAGTGAGGTATGTATGGGGGGCATGCTGCCCCCTGCAACCCCCCTGCTTGGGCACATTATAGGATTTGGGGTAGGTGCGAGGCTGGATGTATGCAAAGTTTCTTTTGCATTTAAAGGATCTGGATTTAAAGAAACGCACATTAAAGTGAAATAAATTCCCACAAAAAAGTGAAATTATTACTCACTTTCAGTGGGAAATAATTTCATTTCAAAAAAGTGAAATTAATTCCCACTAGTGGTGAAATTAATTCCCATGTGAAGGTAGTTCCCGTGAAGTTAATTCCCTGCACCAACCAGGACAAAACGCCAATTTGTAAGTAAAACTAAAGGCCATAAAAAGCTATTTTGAAAAAGAACATTTTGTTTTGTTTAAGGACGAAAATCTATATTTTTCTTTGTCGAATTTATGCATTTAAAATTCGGCATTTTTCTAATGTCTACCTTAAAATACTTGCAGACATTAAATCCTTTTTTTTTAAGCTACACAAACATGCAACATTACATTTTCCAATTGAATTCACATAAAAACTTCAAGTCAATTTCAGTTGGGACAATACATCACAATTGGCATACGCACTTTTTCACCCCCTCCTCTTACTCCTCCTAACTCGCACTTGAAGCATTATTGTATACAATTTTTACATGAAAATGTGACAAAAAAATGAAAGAATTGAAAGTTTTTCTTTCTGCAACAGAAAGGAGGTGGAATAATTGATCAAATTACAAAATTATTCAACTATAAAGTTCAATTACACAATGTGCAGTCGAACATACATAAATTTGGAATGGAAACACTTTCTCTCACTCACATCAGATGCATTTTTTCTGGTGGTGATTAGGATCTTTTGAGAATCTTTAAGAAGAAATTATACCTCTACGGTCTATGTTCTGTACCCCCACTCTAAGGGCGGACCGGAAATTCGTTATCTCCATTCAGTCAATCAGTTTCTTATTAACTTGTCACCAGGACGTACATATATGAAAGCGAAAAGAAAGTTAGAAAAGGAACGACACAAAACACAAAGTCGTATGCCCCGCGTGTCATGAATAATGCATCAGTCGATATGAAAGATATATTCTGGAGTCCTTAAACATACACGCACCAATTTAACATTTGTATCATGCACCACACACACACTTGATTTGACGCCGAAAACGTTCGTATAGTTTGAGGATATTTAGACAAACACACACAATCCTTTGTGTTTGTGTGGACAGGAAGCAGCCACCAAACAATATTTGGTATTTAATTCGCCTGATTTGGTGAACGGTCGTTCCATCAGGACATCCCAAGGCAAAAAGGGGGAAACATAATTACCAATCCCCTGTTGGATATTTGACCAATTTACCAGCATTGACTATTATAGACCCGGACAACCAAATATATACCCAACCAAACCCCAGGCCGCAATGGGAGATGCTTAAACGGCAGACCAATTGACCCTTGCTGACGGCAAATGTAAACAAGTGATCCTGGTCAGCCCTCGTTCAATGCTTAATGAAGGAATTTATATGAAAATCATGGATTAGAAACGGAATTGAAATCCGCTGAAAGGCGTCCATGTCCCAACGTCCAACGTCCGTGCGGCCGTCAGTCATCAGATTTTAAATGAATAAAGATTTTTCGGCTGAAGTTGTACATACATATATCGTTCAGTGAACAGTGGATTATATCGAGATAATGGAAGGACTCGTTTTGTTTAATTGAATTAATTGAGTTGTAAGTAGTGTGAGTAAATGAGTTTTTGTTTATGTGGAATAACTTATATCAAACTATGCATAGATAACCAAAGGACCTTGGTTGAAATTGATTTCTCGTCTTTTTATAAATCAGCGCACAAGAACGTATCATATTATTATATACTTCCAAAAGTAGTTAAAGTCCATTTGATCAAAATAACTAGATGTTATCTACTTGAAAAAAATTATCTAATTGGAAAAGAATCTTCTGTTTTTCATTATGTATGTACTCGTATGTGCAAAAACAGGGTTTTGCGTTATCATGGAAAATTGAAAAAAAAGTTATTTTGCAGCGAACAAAATTTTTTTTTCAATTTTCAAATGGCAATATCTCACAAATGTGACGTAGTAGAATATTTTTGACTTCTGATTCTAGTTTAGCCCCCTAAAAACCTTTGGAAAAGTTTATTTTAGTTTCTGTTTCAAAAAAATATTTGCCGAGTTTAATTAGGGAATTCCATTAAAAAGCGACTAATTATTGTAATATAATTGTATTCATTGAAGTTAAGTAATATTGTAAGGCACCACTGGAAAGGAAAATTAGTCCTCTACAAAAAAGATGTTGAGTCATTTTTCGATAAGAGTGATATTAGTAACCATAATATCTTCAGTTACCAACAAAATGCTAATTTTACATTAAATAAATGTATGGAAATTTTATGGAATGAGTTTGACTGACTGTAACTTTAAAACGGCTGGATTTATGATAAATTATGTTAAGATCTTTTTTGTAGAACATTCAATTTTCTACAAGAAAAACGTATGCCGTTAGTTTAAATACTTGCAAACAGGTGTTTTCTCCCATACAAATCGTATGGAAAACTGAAATCTGCGATGAGGCTGTCTAAACATGAATTTTAAGAGCTCAAATTTTCACAGATTGCTTTTTTTGCTTAAGAGTGTTCCGAACTGAACAAAACCAGTCATTTACCAACTTTTTTTGCGTATATAGGACTGGTTTTTTTTTCATTTTCATCAGATACTTTGTTATATAAAACTTTTTATTTTTACTGATTGGTCACTAGCAGGCGTTTTATTGTACTAAAAAAAGCATTTTGTAAAAGTAACGGATTTTAACTTCCAAATTTACATAAATTTAATGTCAAAAAGTGGCTCTTAAGAATTAAAAATGTCAGTATCAGATGATACAATTATGATTATATTATTAATGAAAATTGTAAAAAATAAATTGAATTTATATCCACTGCAAAAAAATTTGTCAAAAAAATACCGTTAGGTATACAAAATTGACTGTCAAAAATGCGTTTTTTTTTCAAAATTTACGAACATTTTTAATTTGTATTATTATAATTAAAAATTTTCTCCAATAGTGGCACAATAAAAATATGGAATTTTATGTTACTAAACACTGTTTTGCAAAAAATGCTATAGTGAAAGCTACATTTGTTTTGAAAAACAGCCATTTTTGCCATTTTCTCGTTTTCTTAGAGGCTTTTACCAAAAACTAGAGCACAAAATTAAAAATTTTTTAGAATGATGTTCTAGAAAACAATTTTATCTGTCCATAAACACCTAAATCGTGTTGATCGGACTAGTACACGCTTCACAATCTTTTTCATGAAATCACCATTTCAGTCCGGAACACTCTTAACTGAAACTTTTCAGTCTGTTTGCAAGAAATAAACATAAACAAAAATATAAATATAAATATAAATGTAAATATTTTTGAATAATCAAAACCAAAATTGTAGTAACGTCAATTTTGATAGATGGCAAAATTTATTTAGCAGCAAACATCTGGAGATAGATGGGGCAGGACCCCCTCCCATCCCCAAGAGTTTGCTAAACTTTATTAACTTAATACAAGCCAAAAAACACTTACGTAATAAAAGTTTATAAAACTTAAAAACTAAAGTTTACAAACTTAGCTTAGGAACTAGATTAGGGCTAGCATAAAAAAAATACATATAGAAGGATGATGGGACATTGGAGGTTTATGAGATTAAGAGCTATAGAGATATATTTTCAGAGAGTGTTTGCTGGAGTGAAAGTCAAAGGAGTTTTGCACACTATAAGCAGTACGTAGCATGCGGGTCATTGGTTTGTTACTTCCATAATTAGTTCGGTGGAAGTTGATATCAAAGAGAGTTACCGATCTTACATGTCTTGGATTCGTGTAGAGGGAAATTTTTTTCAGAAGCGCTGGGCAATCGATAAATACCAGCTAAAAGCTGGTAAATGAATACAATGTCAGCCACTTTGCGACGTTTATGAAGGGGTTGCAAGTTTATAAGCTGAAGACGATCTTCGTAGGGTGGAAGATGAAAACTATCTGGCCAGGGTAACCCGCGAAGTACAAACAGAAGGAATCTTTGAACAGCGTCTATTCGAAGGGAGTGAGTAGCATAAAAGGGTAACCATACCTGGCTGGCATATTCTAAAAGGGGCCTAACAAATATGAGCAGTAGCGTAGCAAGGGGGGGGTGAAGGGGGCGGTCGCCCCGGGTGCCGGAAGTTAGGGGCGGCAAATGGTTATTATCTTCGTTCTTCATAGGATGTTGTAAACCAATTACAAAAGTTTTTTTACTGAAAATTTTATAAAATTTTTATTAGAAAACATAATTTTTATGGTATTCAAATTTGTAGGGGCGGTAAAATCATCCTCGTTGTTCATGAGAAGTTGGAAATAAACACAAGCTTAATTTTTGTTAATAAATAATTCAATCAATTTTTATTAAATTGAAATCAATAGGGGCGAAAAATCATCATCGTTGTTTATTACAGAAGTTGGAAATAAACAAAAAGTATTATATTCTTAAGTTAAAAATTCTATAACATTGGCAGGTATAAGAACATAAGATTTTTCATTGTGTTCAAATCACTCATTATAGAAGTTTCTCAGAAAATTTTTCGTGTTAGATTTTTATTATGATTTTTATTTATTTTCGCAGATGATTTGTTTTTGTTTTTTTCAAAATAAAAAATAAATAATATTTAAACAAAACCGATAAATGAATTAAGATAAATAAAACAATACATTAGTTTTTTTGAACATAAAACCAGCAAACAATAAAATCTCTAAGTTATAAATTATGGCTGCATTCAACACAAAGAATAAAAACAAAATGTGAGTTTTTTTTTGCGAAGGCTTGAAGATTAATTTTTGTTCGTAAAATGAAGTGCAGTATGTAGATTTTGCAGCAGTCGAGTACTGATGAAACAATAGGCGTGTCTCACCAAGTAAAAACTCTCACAGCGCGCTCAATATCAAGTTGACGTAGGCGGAATGTTTTAATGGAACAAGATTCTTTGTTCAATCGTACTTAAATTATGGAAACTAAAATATTTAAATGTTAAAGCACAAAACTTTATGAAATGAATGAAAAATAATACTAAGATCAATTTATTTTTCCTTTTTATCAACATTCAATCTCTATTTTGTATTTTTGTATCTATTTCGTATTTGCACTTCACCGAGAAATTGCAATTTGGCTGTGAAATTAACAGTTTTAGCTGAGAAAGAACATCGAGAAATTAATCCAAAAATTTTTTTTCTCAGTAATCTCTCAAGAAAATCTCAGTGCTCAGGTGAGATTTCTTGTCCTTTTTTAAAAATCTCTGAGCTCGCAGAGATTTTATGTGGTGAGGCACGCCTAAGGAACAATTTTTTGGACGAAAGCAAACATTAAACATTTTAAGTCTCATATGCCAATATTATATACATATATGTATACTGTATACAGTCGGTTTAAAGTTAAATCTCAGTGGGTCAGAAATACAAAAATTTCATTCAGCCGATATTGCGGCAAAGTGGCGTGTATCAATATATTGCAGAATAAAATTCCTTGCATTTATAAAAAAAATATTTTAATCAAAATTTTGTCTGCAACTTTAAGATCGATGATATGAAGGTACCTATCACAATTTTTTTTATTAAGTATTGTTTGACCGAAGGGACGGCAAATTATTGTTGTGCCCCGGACGGCAAATATCCTAGCTACGCCACTGTGTGAGGTAAAGAGATTTTGTGACGTATGGGTCAGAGAATTCCTTAGACCAACGCTTAACGAAACCGAGGGCAGAGTTTGCTCTATTGATAGACGTGGTTATGTGAGATATAAAATTTAGTTCCTTATCACACACAACTCCCAGATCAAATAACGAGTTAACAACGCTAAATGGCTCGTTGTTGATTAAGTACGTACGTGAAGGGAGAGGAGACCGTTTATGTGAGTACGTTATAGCTTGGCACTTGCTTACATTAAGCTCAAGGAAGTTCTTCTGGCACCAGGTAGAAAATCTGTTAAGGTCATGTTGAAGAAGGTAGGAATCAGATGGGGAGGAAATATTTCTATAATTTTTTTTGTCACCGGCATAAATAGAAATCGAGGAATCTTTGATGACACAGTCAACATCATTGATAGTTAAAATGAAAATCAGAGGAATGAGGTGACTACCCTGTGGAACACCAGAAGTTGCGAAGATAGGTTCTGATTCAAATCCTCGAAAGATAACTTTGTATTGACGTTCACTCAAAATACGATTGAATCCATGCAATAACGGAAGGTGGAAAGCCAAGTGCTTCAAGTTTGAAAAGAATAAGGGCGTGCGAAATTTTGTCCAAAGCTTTGCTAAGGTCGTCGCGATAAAATAATTGGAGTTTTTTTAATTTTTCGTTTGAAAATTATTTTTCCCAAAAATATATTAACACAAATATAAGCAAAAAAAAAAACTATAACGTGTATGTTTGGCTTTAAAAAAGCTTAAGCATGACGTTGTAAGTGGTGCCGTTGCTTGCGTATATTTTGTTTTCTATTTTATTAAAAAACTGCCACTCTCCCCTAAACTTTAATATTTGTTCTTTTCTCGGTATCGGTAACCTTCATGTTCTAGCTTCTTGTAATACCTTTTGCAAAATTCTCCGTATAACTGGTAGCTACCATGGTAAATACTAAATATTTGGTAATGTTCAATTTTTTTCGAAAACAGCTCAAACGTTTTTAATTAAACTCCAAAGTTCTGATGTCCAACGTGACTGTAAGTAAACTGATTTTTAAGTTTTAGGCAAAAAATTCACATAACAGAAATAGGGCTGTGGCGTTTTTTGAACAAAATTTCTTATTTGCTGGTTGCTCCAATATATAGTGGATCTTGAAAATAGTTTTAGGACTTCTGTTCCACTTTCAGACATAGGTATTTCTAAACAGTACAAATAATATTCTATTGTTTTTAAGTAACGAAACAATTTAAAAGGTAGGTTTTGGCAAGTTTAAAGTATGAAGGTACTTTATTCATATTACGCCAACAACTTTTCAAGGTACCTTATGCTCACGGTTTATAGCCTTAAACCACAATACAAGCTCGTTCGATCAAGTCGTTCATTCTTCATTTTAATTTTTTAGTTGTTCAAGTAGGTATTGGTTTCGGGGAAAAAAATTGAGGTTCTGATCAAATCTAACCTTATAACGGGTGATTTTTTAGCTGGTTTGGTTTTGGCAACACTGGTTTTGACAGCTGACGTGTGTTTAGTACCTTGTGTCACTGTCAAACAGCTTCAGTTTGGTTTGCAATTTAACCATGGTAAAGCCAGCCGACCTACCACAACGCCGAATTTTTGGTGAATGGGCTCTTGGAAAGCTGGCCGAGGATCCGCTTTTTTATCGAAAAATTGTGTTCAGCGATGAGGCTCATTTTTGGTTGAATGGGTACGTAAATAAGCATAATTGCCGCATTTGGAGTGAAGATCAGCCAGAAGCATTGCAACAGCTACCAATGCATCCCGAAAAAGCCACTGTTTGGTGCGGTTTATGGGCCGGCGGCATTATTGGGCCATATTTCTTCAAAGATGATGCGAATCGCAGCGTTACTGTCAATGGTGAACGCTACCGAGCGATGATAACAAACTTTTTTTTTTGCCCGAAATGGAAGTTCTTGACTTGCATGATATGTGGTTTCAACAAGACGGTGCCACATGCCACACAGCACGCGAAACAATGGCGCAATTGCGAGGCGAGTTTGGTAAACAGTTAATTTCACGTTTCGGGCCGGTCAATTGGCCGCCTAGATCGTGCGATTTGACACCATTAGATTATTTTTTGTGGGGGTATGTCAAGGCTAATGTCTATAGGGACAAGCCCGCTTCGATTGACGCACTGGAAGCCAACATCCATGCATTCATTCGTGAGATACCGGCCGATATGTGTGAAAGAGTATGCCAAAATTGGACTCAGCGGATGGGCTACCTGAGACGCAGCCGCGGTCAACATTTGCATGAAATTATCTTTAAACATTATATTGCAAGGTTCAAACTATCGATTCAAATAAATATTTCATTCATTTTTTCGAATTTTTTGTGTTTTTTTTTTTTTTAAAGTTCTAAACCTCTTAAAAAATCACCCGTTACATGCATCGAACTTCAAAATTTATAACATTATTTTTATGGAGTTCCCTATAGAGTATGAATTCATTAAAAAGGGCCAAAAGGGTATTTGTATACCTAAGAACGATTTTGCTTTTTGAAAATTTCCTCGAAAACAGCTGCAGTGACTTAGGTTTAGCTTTGTTTATGTTGAAATGAGCATTGCAATTTTGCAATAGTAAGGTACTTTGTTTCAGGTTTAAACAAATTACGAATCGTAAATAGGGTTTTGATGTTTTTCGAGGAAATTGCCTTATTCCTGTTTATTTTATAGCTTGACCGCTTTTCTAATGATTTCCAATTGATTACTTCTGAGGAATTCAAATAAAATTGCGTTTCAATTGAATAATTTCTGTTCAAAATATGATACCATTAAAAATTGTTTTCTGGCTAAAATTGATCAAATGGCAAAAATTTGCAAATTATGTACATAGCTATGTACTTTTAAAATAAAGTGCCTTCTTCATAATTTTTCTTATTAATAAATAAAAATTTGAAATTGATTTATTTGGGAATGCTTATCCCGAATTACCAGCGGAGCTCTTCAACCACTGAGGGGAATTGGAAAGGGTGCATGCAACAACTCATCAACCAAGTTTGCATGGAAAGAAGCATGTCCGATGACTGGTCTATCTTTCATGCCATGTATTTACAAAATAATCGATCCTGCAAGATCAATCGAGGCATATCCCTGATAAACGTCACATACCATCGAACTGTATCTGTAACTGTATCCATCGAACTGTATGAGCAACTTAAGCCGTTCTGCAACGCTTAGACAAAATATTCACTTTTAGCTAAATCCTAGATAAGTCCAACGAATTTCAAGTCGAGACCAGGGTTGCCGTTTTAGCGACTTTGTCGCAATTTCTTGCGACATTTGCACTTAGTTAGCAACAAAAAATATTTTGATGTCGCTAGATTATTTCTAACGACTTTTCTGGCGACTTTCGAAGACGTGCATTTTTGAGTTAAGACATGAAAAAAGTTCTTTTTGTTTCATATTATGGCCTTCGTAATATTAAATCCATGACATTTCAATAATAATTTCACAGTCTTTGGAATCTAAAACTTACCAAACAGCAAACTATATAGACATTGCGAATCAGCAATTTGTTCTGATTTAAATTCCAAATTCCTGAAGTTTCTGATTTATTAGGACGTACGAATTATTTCAGCGTAAATAATTGACATTTAAGTTACATTTTACTAACCAGTATTTACAATTTCAATTGTTTAATGTAATAGTTCCATCTAGTCCAAGAACGATGGGAATTACAATAAGATAAGGTCTGGTTTTGCCTAGCAGCATTTTAAATAATGTCTATATGAATAATGAAAATATGCCTCTATAAGTCTTAAGCGACTGAATTACTTAACTGTTTTTAATAATTTGATTTTTAATAATAAATTCCATAGTTTTTCGATATGTTACTAAAATTAACAAAAAGTTATTCAAAAAGAAAAATATTTTAAGCTTTCGTTGTTGGTGACTTCTAGCGACTTTTTAGTTTGAAAATTTTAGCCAATCTAGCGACTTTCGGAGATTGGTCTAGCGACTTTTATTTTCAGGTTGCGACAACACTGGTCAAGACTCATCATCGACTCCAAAGCCGCACTTAGGATTCAGGAAAAATTGATCCAGTAGTGTCGCGTGACATTGGTAAATACGCTTCCGAGCTATTGCAAACACGCACAGGGTCTTGGGAAGGATATGCACAATTATGTGATTTCTTCAATGTGTTCTGGAGGAACTCGTACGCAGGGCAGGCGTTAACACTTAAGGCACTATTTTCAACAGAGCTGTCCAACTTCTAGGGTATACCGATGATATCGACATCATCGCGGCAACTCCCAACAGGCCGTTATGTAAGCTTTCACAGCAATATTGAAGAACAAGCGAAACTTGTTGGTCTTCAAGTGAACGAGGATAAGAACAAATACATGCTACTGCCAAACAATGAAATATCTGTCAATTGATCAGGACAAATATCTCTGCTGAAAGCAATAATTTTGAAGTTGCATATACATACCTTGGAGGAATCTTAATCCCACGAACGACATCTTAGTGAAAAACCGACGAAGAATTATCCTACCAATACCAAACCGGTGCTACTTCGGTTTGACGAACTAGATGGGTTCAAAACTACTCAAACAAAAGACAAAGTGCATGCTGTATAAAACCCTTAAACTGCTAATCCTAATTTATGGCTCCTAGTGTTGGGTGAAAAGGAGAGCTGATACTGGGCTCCTTAGAAAGAACAATTCCTTGATGGATAGTTGGTCCTGTATGCGGGAGTACGAATGGAGAAGAAGATACAACCGCGAACTCTATGAGCTTTACCAAGATTCAAGTGTTGGATAAAATAAATTAAATAAATTGGGTGGCGCAACAGCTCGTGGAGAACCAGGGCCTAGTGACTTATAACTCATAACCATTCCTGTGTGCGTGTTTGTTGGCAGGAATGGAGGGGACCTACAGTTTTTTGCCGAGTCCGAACGGCTAAATGAGAAGCACTTTTTCATGACAAGTATACTCTTGGAGGATTTGTCAGTTCCTCGCAAGAGGCAGTACCTCGAATAAAACATTTCTGTTTTTTTAGGTGGCACGGCTGGGAATCGAACCCACACCTTCGGCATGACAGTCCTACGCAAGAGTTGGATATTGTCCAGAAAATTAAAACACGTAATGCTCCATCTAGCCAAGAGAGTCTTTGAATCGCAACCCCCAGGCTCTAGTCTCTCGGAATAGTATACCTTCGCAGAATCTAAATCAATTATAAGCATTGATAGTTATCAATCAAATTTCATTGAAATATTAATTTCTCAAATATTTCGTAATTACATACAGAATTGGTTCACTTTTAGTTTCGTATCAGCTCATTACGATCTTTTTCACTCATGTAAGCACATCATCACATCATAATTAAAGTTCAAGCTCGTTAAGCTAAATGAGTGACAAATTTGATTACAAAACTATTTTTATTTTTTAATATTGTCATTTAAAATAGATACCAAGCCAATCGAAATGCAACTTCCACATAATATTCTCATTTTAATTCTTTTTGCATTGTTTATTGAAAGTTTTGCTAAAGTAATATAGTTTTAAAAAAATATATTTATCAATCATTATTTTAATATAAAATTTCTATTTTGTTTTTTCTTTATTTTAAGCGTAACTTTATGATGAAAATAAATAAAATTGATTGTATTGCGAAAACCGATATTATTAACATCACTTGCAGTGCAACCAAATCAAATCGCATTGCTGGATTTAATATTTTTGTAAAATTTACTGAAGACGTTTACGAAATGCGTTATAACCTAGAAGTGAATTACAAAAACAAGAAGGGTAAATCGGAGAGTTTCTTTAATTTCAAAAATATCGATGTTTGTGAATTTGTTTCGGCAAAATTTACTGTACCAATTTTACTTATTGCTCGAAACTTAATGAGGAAATACAGTAATTATCCAGAAGAGTGTCCATTTAAAAAGGACATACTTTACTATGTACAAAGGATGAAACTCGATCCAGAACAATTTCCACCATATTTTCCAGAAGGTACCTTTGAAGCTTCGGGAGTGTTGTACAATACAGAGCATACCATTTGTGAATTTGAAATTGGATTTTTGGTCATATCGAAACACAATCGGGGAGGAATATCATAAAGTTACTTGTTATTGGAAACAAATTAATAGATTTTTTTTAAAGGATATCAAATTAGTGTTAAATAAACTACGTTCAAAATTTTAACAAATTGTATTTGCAAATAAGAATATTTTTAGTTATTTTAAAAAATAAAACTGAAATAACTTGGAATAGAAGTTGAAAACATGCTATAGCGTTGCTGCTCGTTTTTTTTATAATCATGCGTGCACTAAAGGGGTTGTGACTACCCTTAAGACGATTGAACACAGTGCGAGCGTTAGGAAATAGGGAGGGATTTAAAAGAAATGCCGATGTACATTGGTTTTGAAATTCTGCATATCAAAATGGGAGGGGAAAATAGAGCTGGGTAAAGCATTCCACATTCGTGTGGTTCGACTAAAAAATGAATCTCTGTACTTAACAGTACATCCGAAATTGGGCTCAAATGTTAACTGATGTGCATTCCTGGCAGTGCGCGTATTACGGTGGACATGTTTAAGGGGAGGAATGCAACTGGCTATTTCACTAGAACACTGTTACTAAAAATAGCTATAAAATAAGGTGAGGTATGAAAAATTACGACGATGTTCAAGAGACTCGAATGTTTCCGTTAAAGTGCGATCACCTATCATTTTTAAGGCTCTTTTTTGGATACGATCCAAGAGACTTAAATGTGTTATTGGAGCACCTGCCCAAATGTTAGAACTGTATTCGAGCTTTGGGCGAATAGAAGCTTTGTAGCTTACAGCCAGATCAAAAGGGGAAAAGAAAACCTAGACACTT
Source organism: Dasysyrphus tricinctus (assembly GCA_963921185.1). Lineage (NCBI taxonomy): Eukaryota > Metazoa > Arthropoda > Insecta > Diptera > Syrphidae > Dasysyrphus > Dasysyrphus tricinctus. The sequence continues at coordinate 178,455,816 of OY992532.1, read as the reverse complement.
TGCAGCGTTCTTGGCGACGTTGAATATGTGAACACAGAAGGTGATCTGTGATGCACATACCCAAAACTGAAAGTTGTTCAGTTTCCTCGATGCAAGTACCGCTCATGGATAGCGGCATTGGGGGTGGGTTTTGCTTTAATAACAGCAGACAGCATTGGGTTTTTGAAGCATTAAATTCTATGTGGTTTTTTGTTCCCCACTGGACAATGCTTCTGTCAAGATCAGAATTTAATGAGCTTATCATACGCTGCGGTTCATGTTCCCCATCCGAAATGCAGGGATGTGAATCTATAATTGGATATGAAAAGCTGAGGGTGCTATCGTCAGCAAAACAATATAGTGGATTAGAAGTTTCAAATAAGAGATCATTAATGAAAATGATATAGAGGGTAGGAGACAAAACGGAGCCCTGGGGCACACCAGCATTTATTTTATGAATATCAAACTTGAAACCGTACAATACAGCTTGTATTGATGGGTCCGAAAGGTAATTTCTAATCCAACGAAGAAGAGAATCATCGATATCAAAAGCATGCATTTTCGATAAGAGAGCTTGATGCTAAGCTCTATCAAACGATGTAAGGATTTGTTTCACTGCTCGGTGAGATATACCATCAGATCACCAGTGGATCTATTGCTACGAAAGCAGTACTGCCAGTCATTAAAAAGCTTCCATTCTTCAAAATATTTCTTGAGCTGATAACTAATCAGTGTTTCCATGACCATGGAAAGAAGTGACTTAAGTGCAATTGGTCGATAGTTGGAGGGAGACGAAGATTCACCTTTTTTAGGGACAAGCTGGACAAATGCTGTTTTCCATCCACTCGGGAAGAGACCAGTAGAGTAGGACAGATGGAAAAGCTTACGCAGTGGTTTTTCCAGCGTTGAAGAACACCTCTTCAAAACAATGGGAGGGATACTATCTGGGCCAGCAGATTTGTGTACGTCAAGATCTTTTAAAATTCTTGCCCGGTACGAGTGCGAAAGAAGATTTGTCCCACAAAATCATTAGCGCTCTCAAGTACAGGCAGCAAACTGTGCTGCAAGCAAATTGGTTTTCTATAGTTAGCTGACATATGGAGTTTCATTGAAGACGAGCGTTGGAACTGAAGACGATGTAGAACTACTATGTTTTTTACAAATAACCAAAATTTGTTACTACTTTTGGGACATTGTAGTATTTTTTGCCTTAATTTCTGATCATGCAAAAATTTGATTCGTCGAATATGAACGTTACAGGTCTTTCGAGCTTATTTGAACTTATTCCAGTTTTCTTCAGTGGGGGGAGCTTTAGCTTTGTATCTTCGAAAACTTACTTTTCTACTCTACTCTACTTCTCTTGTGTTTTTGTTGTGTGAGTCTTCCAACCCACAACCCTGGGACTGGTTAAAAAAGAATGAATCATTGCAAATTCACTGTAGTCAAAAGTTCTTGTGAAGTTCTCTGTCCAACTGTGAACAGCCCTGGAACTGCAGGTTCACCCTCCCACATGTATAATTATTTTCCAACCTATGGGTTAAAAAACAACAAAAACTCGAATTGGAGGCTTAAACTCACAAAATCGCAATGTGGTTTTATAAAAAATTGAAACAATTTTTTCGTCCAAGAAAACTTTCGAACTGCGAGTTTCTAAATGATTAAAAAAAAACGTTTTTCATATTTCAGCATTGAGTTTCTTGAGTTTCAATGCTGAGAGATTATCATTGACGATTTTGATTTAATAAAATCTACACCAGTCTCCACCGCCGACAGTTAAAAGAATTCTTTTTCTATTTTCGAACAATAAAAGTCGAAGTATAGTTATACTCACTCAAGAATCTTCATTGAAACCCCTTAACATCATCCCTGATGGCTGCAAGCGAAACTAAAACATAAAACACCACCGCCAATTTACACCCTGGAAAAAGAACTTAAATAACACAAAGTCTACTTACTGATGCAGCCTTTGCCAAATAGAAGACTACATAAATTCCAATGTGACCTCGGCTTTATGAAAGATTAATGCAACGAGAGATTCCAGAAGTCATAAAGCAAAAACCCACCACTGACTGCCACACAGACAAAAAGCAGAAGAGCGAATGTGAATGTGAATCCAAGTTTATTGCACGACATCGGGCGAAATAATTCAGGACGCATTAGAAGAATGGCACATAAATTGCGGACGAAATCACTCCAAGGAGATCTCTCTAGCAAAGACTAAAATGCTTTATTACAATTTGGTCCTGAATAATGTACTAGGTTGAGACAACTTAACCTACTCATACTTACCTTTATTTGTATTGTGTTTTTTTTTTTTTGGAACGATGATGTCGAGGACGGTATGGAGTATCATTGAAGTTGGAGGAAAAATACTTTCTTTATGGGCCGAATCACTCTCGAAAATTAGAATCAACATTGGAATGAACCTTGTGCATCGCCTTCGCCAATCAAGTGAAAATTTCGCGATGCTTGTCAAAGAGCTTATGCAAATTTTTCTGGTTTTGATGCCAAATTTTTGGCATTCACTCAAATCAGCCTTGTGAATTCTTCCTGTGACAAAAATGAAAATACTCCCTTGTCATCTTATCCCAAAATATAGCGCATTTGTTCAACCCCTAACCATATTTTCAGATTTATGGCAATCTGCCAATAATAAATTCACATATTACGCGAATTACCCTTTTTTTTTGAAGAAGAAATATTGATTCAATTGTAAACTAAGTAGAAGGACATTTTTTATTCATAAGGAATTTTCTTTAGACTTTTCTCCGTTTTTTTTACTTTTGAAGAATAAAAAAAAGGAAGAAAATATTAGGGGAGGCGTGAGGTTTTACAAATGCGGTTAGTGGTTATGGTTTTGCAATAGAATTTGTTGCGGCTGATGGATGGAGTTAGATTTTGGGATTGGGTTTGGGTGTTAATGGCAAAAGGAACGCATAAATCGCATTACGGAGAAGAGCGGTGGTACTTAAAATTAAATATTTAAAAGCATTCGGGGCACTCTGAGGGAATTTATGTGCGACTTATACATACACAATCAATGTCGACGGTGAATATTGACTTTCTGGAAATTTAACTGACCATATGGACGGTTGAAATAGGTATATATTATTATATTAAACTGTTGTGCCATAGGTATACCATATTCTGATTATAAAATTATAAATCAAATCAAACCAATGATATCTATTGATTTGTATTCATAGCTGACTTGGTTTATACATATTTTGTTGGTGGATTGGATTTATTTACTTTAGTTTGATAAACTTCTACCTTCCCCTCCAACCAACATACAAATTTTATGAATTAATTTTTTCTAGTTACCACCCTTATTTCACTAATTTTCTCGGTCTTTTCGTATCTAATGTATTTGGTTGTGAGAAAGACATTTGCCAAAAAAAATGCAAGACATCTCGAATAGTTTTTAAAATTGTTATTCACCAATAAATTTTGTTTAAATAAACAATGTCGAAAAGATAACAACAAAAAGGTTGTTGCTTGAAGATTATAGTTTGGCCGTAATAGTTGCAACCTTACGATTTTTTGGTGTAGATCTGAGTATAAATGCGTAGACCTGCGTAGATCTACGTATAAATGTGTATGCGTATCTGCGTGTAAATGCAATGATCTGCGTATAAATGCGTAGACCTGTGTAGTTGCGTCGTATAAATGCATAGACCTGCGTATAAATGCTAAGATCAGCGTAGAAATTAGTGTAAATGCGTAGAAATGCGTAGATCTGCGTAAAAATGCGTAGATCTGCGTAGAAATGTGAAGACCTACGTATAAATGCGTAGATCTGCGTATAAATAAGTAGACCTGCGTAGAAATGCTTAGATCTGAGTATAAATGCGTAGATCTACGTATAAAAGCGTAGATCTGCATAGAAATGCGTAGACCTGTGCAGAAATGCGTAAAATTGCGTAGATGTGCGTATAAATGGGAGATCTGCGTATAAATGCGTAGACCTGCGTAGAAATGCGTAGATCTGCATATAAATGGGTAGATCTGCATATAAATGCGTAGACCTGCGTAGAACTGCGTAGATATGCGTAGAAATGCGTAGACCTGCGTATAAATGTGTAGATCTACGTAGAAGTGCGTAAAATTGCGTAGATCTGCGTATAAATGGGAATATCTGCGTATGAATGCGTAGACCTGCGTAGAAATGCGAAGATCTGCGTATATGCGTAGACCTGTGTAGTTGCGTAGATTTGCGTATAAATGCATAGACCTGCGTATAAATGCATAAACCTGCGTATAAATGCGTAGATCTGCGTATATGCGTAGACCTGTGTAGTTGCGTAGATCTACGTATAAATGCGTAAATCTGCGAAGAAATGCGTAGAGTTGCGTAGAACTGCGTTGAGAAATGCGTACACCTGCGTATAAATACGTAGATCTTCGTATAAATGCGTAAACATGCCTCTAACTGCGTAGATCTGCGTATAAATGCGTAGACCAGCGTAGAAATTAGTAGATCTGCGAGGAAATGCGTAGAGTTGCGTAGAACTGCGTAAATTGGCGTATATTGTCATAATTTTTGTGATTCTATTTGTGTACTATACTCCCTATGTAGATGATTATATTTTTATATACCATCCTATGTAGGAGAGTATTCCCAAATAGAATCTTGAAAATTATGACAGTATATACATGAATGCTTATATAGTCGAAGTTTGTTTATGAATATGTACAATTCGAAAATACATAAATACAAATAAAAAATCTGATTTGAAAAAATTCGTAAAAAGCAAGTTTGACAGTACCATCACCATCTGACTTTGACGTTGGCCTAACTATGCAAAACTTTAAAAGTACATGGAAATTTGAAGTTCGATTTCGAAAAAATATAAGCATGTTGCACTTTGAAACTACATTGAGTGTACTTTAAATGTTACAAATGTTGATTTTAATGTAAAATTGAATACGTTGAAACTAAGTTGGCTTTGTTAAATCTACGTTGCCTACTCAAATGATTCTTTGAATATTGTTCAACTTTAAATCAAATATTTTCTATTAGATTTTAAATTGCATTTTTTCCCTCAGTGTAGACATAGGCAGTCTGTTTCGCATCATAAGAAGCTCGAAATTGTTCACCGAGTAAGGAAAAGGGTTTCCTAGATTCATGTGGTGTCTTACTTACTTACTTACTTACTTAAGGTGGCGCTACAGTCCGGGGTGGGCCAGGGCCTCAACCAACAAGCTTCTTCCAGTCAGCTCGGTTTCTAGCTAGCTGTGGTGTCACATTGGACAAAGAATGGTCTAAGTGTGTCAGTCTTCCCGACAGGCAGCCTCACTTCAACCTAACCTAACATTAGCAATTGGCGTACGTGCTTTTGAGCTCTAAGTGATTTTACCAGTGTTTTGTACAATTAAAAAAACGATTTAAATGCTTCTTAACATTTTGTTTGTATTTTTGATTTGCATATTTTAAAAGTTCTTAAGTTCAAAGCTACTTGAACATAAGACCAAGTATACGTCGGATCTAGTCGTGCATTTTATTTTTACGAAAATCGAAGATGGTTGTGCTAAATTCACGCACACAATTTTGCCCAATGATTAGGAACACTTCTGATGATCCAGCAGAAGAGAATCTCGAAACTCGAACTACCGCTGCATCAACAAAAATGCATTTTTTTGTGTAGGTTATGGGCTGGTGAAATCAGCGGTCCGTATTTCTATAAATATGATCCCGGACACAACATTGTAAGTGATATTGAAGTTTTTGTGGCCTGAAATTAGGGCCGTGATGTTGGTGACATTTAATTTCTGCAAGGCTGTGCTACGGCATACATAGCCTTTGAAACAATGGTATTATTGAGAAATTATTTTGGTGAACAGCTGATTTCGCTTTGCTGACCTGTTAACTGGCTGCCTAGATGGTGTTTTTTTTTTTCTTTGGTCTTATGAGAAGTCAATAGTCTTTGCCAATAACCCAGCTACGATTCAAGCCACCTACGACCTACGAGAAGCCAACGTTACTCACGTAATTGGGCATATTTATACTGGTCGCAATGCTGGAAAGAGTGATCCACAATTTATTGGACCTTACGAATGGACCATTTACTACGTAGTCGCGGTCGCGGCCCACAATAAATTGAATACATTTTTTTTCTTTCAAAAAGTTAATGCCAGAAATCATTCGTTTGTGTCACCATCCAATCCAATTTTTCGTTATTTTATTTTGAATAAAAAAACCCCTAAATGATTCATCCTTGCATATGCGTTTCTAAGAATTTCTTCACTTACCTACTTGTATTCTAGCACTGCTCAACATTCGGGGAGTCAATTTGCATGTCAGCCAACACCTGCACTATATTTCCATAACCATAGTGCTTGACTAATTGGCACCAAACAACAACTTTTAAACCGATTTTTGACCAACATCAGGACAGGATACATGGCTTTTTGAAGCCGCTAAAGATACCGCTTCCAGCTACCACTTTTCATGTTTAACAAATAAACATACATACCTCTGTAACAACAACGCGATACAACCGTAGATAAGAACCCCCAAGTGTGCAAACTGGAAAGTTATGGGAGCTTCGCGGTTCCATCACAGACACCGCCACCGACAACATGAATTCTTATCGGATCTCAAGATCACGTTCACAACTTGTCCGTGAGCTAGTGTCGGTCCTGACTAAATCTGAAGCTGACAGAAGACAGAAATGGCTGTTATGATGCAAGATGACAAAAAAATAAGCTTCAAGATTCTTGAATGTTAAATTTCCACAGGCAAAGCTGCAGTATTACGCGCGTCTCACTGTCTGTGTCAAATACCATGTATGTGGGCATCAACAACAACACATCCTCCCAGGAATCCGAAGAGATTCAAATTTTAAGATAAGAAGAATTTTATTAGGGGTTTTCTATTAGCCGCCACCCGGGTGTAATTCCATTATGCTAAATAGGTCCCTTTAAACCTATTAAATACGACTCACCTCCCAGTCCGACACTATATATGGGACTCAAATTAAGGTTGCTTTGTGTGACGCAAGCACACACATGTGGTGGTTGAAGGCGAAAGGGGGCGGGTTGCCCTAATGATTTGCATCTACCTTTGAATAGCTTTTGTGAGAAACTTTTCTATAAAGAAATAGATTCAAATGTATGAGAAGAAGAGAAGGAGAAGGGGGCAGAACAAATTTTTGAATTGCTTTGCGGGTCGTATGAAGATTTTAGACAAACAAAGAGCAAGAAGTGAATGTGGAATCCGGTCCACAGAAAACTGACTTTCAAAATTACAACCATTAAAAGGACGATAATCATAATAATAATGGTTGTGTGTGCGGATGCTTTCTCAACTCATATATGCGAGAGTGTTATCTCTGCAAGGAGTTTACTACCCTTAGCATTGACAATTTACGAGCATGCATCGTGAGGCATAATACACACGGTGAGATTCAAAACTTTTATCTGGATTACTATGAGGAATATCTCTTTATACCACCACATACAGTCTTTTATCCACGACAAAGTTACTTACAATTAAGAGAAACTTATTGCACTCCTTTGAGTAATTTTAATAGCTCCTTTGCCAGGACTTGCTCACATGCTTAGGTATACGATAGATGGAGACGTGGTAGATGGTATTCTATCTTTGGGTAAAATGAGTTAATGAACATTTCTTGCGGTTATTTCAAGTTCGCCACAAAATGAGGCTAAGACACCACTGATTAAGGTAAATTCAATCCGCAGGGAGTAATAATGAGACGGTAATTTGCTAATTAGTTCGGCTCTTTTAATGCGAATGTCGTTAAAGATCGAAAATGAGGTATACGGTTTTCTTTTTGATGGGAAGGAAAGAGCCTAGTGTATTTTTAAATTAAAAATAAATAAATTTTCTATATTAACAAAATAGTTAACAATTTAATTTTCCGGAAGTTGGTGCACATTTGTATCTAGTTTTGCATTTTGAGAATTTCTCACAGGAGACTGCCTCCACCTCACATATAATTTTTCCTTGTCTCGACTTAACCAACACGCCCAAGCAATTTGTCTCATGGGAACCACCCTTAAGTAGGTATAGGTAGAGTTATCTTAAACAGATATTTTTCTCCATTTTTTAAGTTTTGCACCAACTTCTTTTTTTTTTAATAAATCCTTAAATCTTTTCCAAATGAAGACTATCATCTAATGGATGTATTATATCTATCTTGATATTCAGGTGTGATACTTGCTATGCTGTGTAGCGCTGCAAGGCTTTAAATGAAAAGAGATTTAGCCTTATTGTAGGTATACCTACAACAACAAGAAAAATAAAAAGAAGATATAAGCTGCATACTCGTATATAGGTACATACATATCTAACTTTATTCTCATCATAAATACTTATAAACATTTCGTGTGTCCCGCATTTTCATAGACGCAAACACATTTCGGTGCTGTGCACTATGAAAACGTGACGAGAATTCCAAATTGAGCCTTTTTTATTCCTTTTAATATATCATCACTACAATACATATCTACCTAGATATAGATAGAGCTTTGGTGTAACGATGCGAATACTTCCATGTAAACTCAGACTTAAAGTCTTTAACTTTTTCGTTGGTGTATATGGTTCTTAAATTAGGAAAAAGAGAAAATATTTTTTTTATTTTTCCATCGGTACAGATATTTTAAAAATCATTCAGCATCGGTGTTCTTTTACAATGAACTTTTATGATTTCTCCAGATTTTGAAGACGTTTTCCTGATACACCAATATATAATTTCAATGTGCTATTGTCCCGTATACTAAAATCTTCAAAAAAGTAAAATGCACGACTGGATCGCACGTACTTGCTCTTATGTTCAAGTTGCTTGGAACTTAAGAACTTTTAAATACGCAAGTCATTACAGAACAAATATATAAGAAACATTAAAAGAGAATAAAGAAAAATATATAAAAAGCATTTAAATCGTTCTTTAAATTTTATAAACAACATGTAAAATAGCCTAACGCTCAAAACCAAGTATGCCATTTTATAACTTGAAATAATAGAAATATATGAAAAAAAAAATTAAAAATCGTTGGAGCGGCTTTCTTAAAAACTATTTTTTTTATATATAAAATGTTACTCATATTTCAAAAACAAAATTTTAGGGTGCGCCGGTATTAATTTAGCATTTAATATACATTTACGAAATTATTTTCAAGAAAATTCATCAACCTGTTTTCGAAATATTGAATTTTCAAAAATAAAATTTTAATATTTTTTAAAAAATCCAAAATTTACTTTTTTCACAATTTTGATATGCAATATTATTGACATTTTAAAGGAGCTTTTTTTTTTTAAAAATGATTGAAATTAGTTGAGCCGTAACAAAGAAAATAGAAAATAAAAAAACCGTTATATGCCAGGTACCGTTAATAATAATTTTTCGATTTTTTTTTTGTTTACGGTTGTATGGCAAGTACCGTTATTTTTGGAGCTTTAAAAACAATATTTCAATTTCCCCTCTTGAGATTTACAAAAAAACCTTAAGTTCAAAATTTGAAGAAAATCGCTTCAGTGGCTTAGGCTGTAGGTTGAGGTACAACCAGACAGACAGACAGAATTGTGCCACCCTCTTTTTTCGTGTTCTCTATCAACGTAATGTCATGTTTGATTGTTATTTCAATTATTTTTTTTGCATGAATCCAAAACTTGCCAAGTACCTACAGTGTTGGCCAAAACATTAATCAACTTTTTCAAAAAATAGAACACTGGTATATAACTGTCTGTATTTTAGTATATTTAATAAACTTTTTATTAATAATTGCTCTTATTATTTCCAAAATAAAATTAATAATAAAAAAATGCTGGTTCATAACTAAAAATATTAAATAATCAAAGAATAATGATATCATTTCATATCTCCCCAAAAACAACAAAGCAGCTGGACTGGGCGGAATACCAGCTGAATTCCTGAAAGCCGATACCGTAACAACGGCTAGTATTTAACATCCGTTGATACAAAACATTTGGGAAAACGAAAGCTATCCCAAGGACTGGAAGGATGATGTGATTGTTAAGTTGCCAAAGAAAGGAGACCTTAAGAATGGCAACAATTGGCGTGGTATCACCGTTTTGTCCGTTTTCCCGAAACTAATGGCAACCATCATTCTCAAGCGAATAAAGGATAGAATCGAGTCTTCACTCAAGAGTCAAGAGGCATCAAGCTGGCTTCCACAGTGGTCGATCGTGTGTCGACCATACTAGCACCCTGCGTATCGTCCCCGAGCAGTCGATGGAATTTCAATCACCGCTTTACCTCATGTTGGTGGATTTTGAGAAGGCCTTTGATCGAGTTAACCGAGAATGTATATGGAGATCGTTGCTTGGTAGAGGAATTCCACCAAAAATTGTTGCCATTATTAAAGATTCCTACAACAACGCAAGGTGTTTTGTTTTGCACAATGGGCAGCTATCTGACTCCTTCGTAGTGCAACAGGGTGTGAGACAAGGGGATGTTCTATCGCCAATTCTCTTCCTGCTGGCGATGGACGACGTAATGACGGCCAGTGTTGGTACAGCTGAGTGACAGGGCGTTCAATGGAGACCGTTTGAAAGGCTCAGTCATTTAGACTATGCCGATGACATATGTCTACTGGCAAATAGCATCAGTGGGCTGAACGGGATGTGCCAAATACTGCAATTGAAGGGAGAGTCGAGTGGTCTAAGAATAAACAGCAAAAAGACAAAAATAATGCTCACAGGCTGCTCCACACAGCAGCGTATTATTCTACAGGAGACGCCAGTTGAAGTAGTGGAACAGTTAAACTACCTTGGCAGCATTGTTTCTGCAAACGGTGGTACGGATCTGGACGTTAAAAGTAGAATAAATAAAGCTCGTGCTGCCTTCGGTACTCTGTCCCCAATTCGGAAATCCAGTCAAATCTCCTTACGCACAAAGTTGCGATTCTTCGAATCCAATGTCAAATCCGTGCTGTTAAATGCTTGTGAAACCTGGAAAGTCACGTCTCCCATTTCGAAGAAATTGCAGGCGTTTGTGAATCGCTGTCTTCCTACATCCTTAAGATTCGCTGGCCACAAATAATATCAAATGAGGAATTGTGGCGCAGGACAAGAGAGGCTGGACGTCGACATAAGAAAGCGTAAATGGCGTTGGATTGGTCACACACTGAGGAAACCAAACGATGAAATTGCAAAGCAGTCCTTTGAATGGAATCCTCAGGGTTCCCGGCGCGTTGGAAGCCCAAGAACAACATGAAAATCAACTGTCTTAGCGGAAGCAGAATCCCAGAGAATGACGTGGCCACAGCTAAAGTACCTTGCAGCAGACCGTGAAGGATGGAGACATTTTGTTGAGGCCCTATGCCCCAGCCGGGGTTACAGGACACGATGAAGATGACTTAATGAAATAGTAGCTGCGTTTTTTTGCATGTTCATATGGAGCTCTGCGAAGAAAACGACATCGGGACATTTCAAAATTTGTTTACCCTTTGCATTGGTCGGCCATTTTGTTTTGAATTTTCTTACCAGATTTAAACTGATTTTAAATGAAAAAAAAATTAGTTCTTTCAGAAACCATTAAAAATTTTGTTGAAACAATTTTCCTCACGTTACAATACAACTTTGAAAATAGCAAAAAAAAATGTTTTCTTTCGATTTATAACGGAAATATCTCAAGAACGTGGCCTGTTGGATTATTCTGACTTCAGATTTGAGTTAAGAACACCAAATACCTACGGAAAAGTATTGTATACATATTTTGGTTTCTGTAACAAAAAAAAAAAATTTGTTGTCCAGTCATTCCTTTTCTTATTCAAAATTGAATTTGTCATAAGCTGACTTGTAAACTTTCAAGTACCAACAACAGTCTATTACTCAGTACCTTGTAAATACTTGTACTTGTAACAAAAAAAAAAACAAATATCTGCTATATACTTGGTACTTGAAAAACAACAAATTCAAGTAATTTTTGAATATTTTGTACCACGTACCTACGTAAATTAGCACTGTTCTAGTATAAGACCATTTTCAAGTACAAGTACAAGTTTTTTGCAGACCTACTATTTTCCGCCAATTTTTACACATTTTCTTTTCCACACTTCAAATATTGGCTAGTTTTGGGCACCCCAAATCTATGGGCGGCAACTTAAGGGGCACCAAATCCATGTGCCTTATAAGAAGTTGAGAACTACAAATGAAATGAAATGAAATGAAATGAAATGAAATGAAATGAAATGAAATAAAATGAAATGAAATGAAATGAAATGAAATGAAATGAAATGAAATGAAATGAAATGAAATGAAATGAAATGAAAAGAAATGAAATGAAATGAAATGAAATGAAATGAAATGAAATGAAATAAAATGAAATGAAATGAAATGAAATGAAATGAAATGAAATGAAATGAAATGAAATGAAATGAAATGAAATTAAATGATATGGAATGGAATGAAATGAAATGAAATGAAATGAAATGAAATGAAATGAAATGAAATGAAATGAAATGAAATAAAATGAAATAAAATGAAATGAAATGAAATGAAATGAATTGAAATGAAATGAAGTGAAATGAAATGAAATGAAATGAAATGAAATGAATTGAAATGAAATGAAATGAAATGAAATGAAATGAAATGAAATGAAACGAAATAAAATGAAATAAAATGCAAAAAATGAAATGAAATTAAATGATATGGAATGGAATGGAATGAAATAGAATGAAATTAAATGAGATGCCGAAATGGATTTTCCTACCGTATTTTGAGTGTGTGTGTGTACCGTCTTCTTTAAGCATTTTCTGTTATCTTATCAAACATGTAAAGTTAAAAAGCTGCTGATTAGGTATATTATCGAGGGCAAATTGAATAAAACCCGATTATAAAAAATCCTACCAAGTAGATATGCCATTTTCTCAAAATCTAGTTTTTTCCCCTGTTCGGACAAATTCTGACACCGAAATTTTCTTGAGTAGAAATTGTTTGGTGTGTCAAATGCCTGGTTGACGTAGGTCGCATGTCAGATATGTATGTAAATACAAAAATAAAATAATATACTATTGTGGCCAACAATTATGCGTGTTTGCACCTCCCAAAACTACGAATGTAGCCCAAAGTTGTCTTAAAGTTTATATACAAATAAAATTGTACTAAAATTCATAGAAATGCGTAATTTTGGGAAGTACACGAAGAATTATACGGTTGCAACATTGCACACTTTTTCAAAAACTTGCTCTTCTGTAAGAGAATTTCATCAACATTAGAAAGACTGCCAATTATGGTCCAAAAAACTCTGGAACAGTTTCAACGTGAGGCTCACGGTCTGAATTCAACCCCGGAGGAAATAACCTAAGGTCCAATTTATTTATTCAATGTTGAATACAACTTGGGGATTTTTATTCTCAACTTGAGAAATCGCTTTCATTCACTCGAAGTTGATTGGCTCAACTTGTAATATTCCAAAGTTGAGAAAATCCAAAGTAAGAGTTTTTTGGAAAAAGGGCTGCTGTTTTTTATGGAAAAAACAATTAGAAATTTAAATTTCGTTAATTTCAACTCGTTTTTCTTATAATTTTTTGTTAGCCAGTTTATATTTTGGGGCGCTCAGTAAATTTTCTTCGTCACTTTGACAGAACAGAAAAATTGTGTTTGCATATAGGCATGCTCAGGAAAATGATATCTTACAACACTCAAATAATTTCGCTCAGACAAAAAGTGAGCAAGCAGATCCAATATTTGTTTTTTCTCAGTAATTTGATAGAAAAACTGAAAAATTTAGCTGAGGAATCCAGTTCACGAGCTGTGGGCTCTGAGACTACATTTTTCTGAACATGCCTATATTTATGAGATTACAGATTCCTCTCAAACCTCCTTTGGAGGTGGCAAGGAACTCATGAGTTCATTACACAGCTTGTTTCAATGGAACGCATAAAACTTCTTTCTACTCGCACGAGAGCATTTATTATTTTATTTATTTTGGATTTGCCCACCGAAATACGCTTTAAATACTTCTAAACGTTCAACAGTTATGCGACCGATTTGATATCGAAGAGCTATAATGATGACTTCCTGGCATATTCGAGAATGCAAAAATAGGTCAAGTATAAAATAACATTTAAGATTTGATCAAAAACACATTTTTAACAACCTAAAATCAATTTCCCAGTTTTTGAATTACCTGCAATTACATACCTACATAATGTTATGCCGAAAAAGTACCTCTATATCATGCTCCAATCATTAAAACCACAAAACGTACATCACTATATAGTTTCGTAATTACTGTTAAAAATATTTAAATTTCAAAAGTTTCACTCTTTATGACCTGCTGATATAAATCCGAAATAATTCGCAGCATATTAATGAACCTATAATGAAGCCTACCTGCCCGGTAGCGGCTAACTTCAATTGAAGGCGATTTCCGTTTTGTTTCTTTCTATTGAATTCAACTTCAATAAAGTTGCTGTCATAATAAGGCCAAAAAATAGATTAAATTCTGATGTGCCATGTGAAAGTGTCGCACACGCAATTTTCAAATAAAAATGAGGATTTTGAAAGCAATCGTATGTTTATGAGCCAAAAAAGAAATAATTAAATGGGTCTTGTCTTGTTGTTGGGAGTATATTTCTCTTGGGAATTTTCATTCTCACATGTATGGTATGACGGAACCATTTTACCTACTCATCTTATCTAATGACACTTTTTCCTTCGCTCGTCAATTTGTCCACTCAGCATCAATTGCTTCGACCCTCGAAGTGACCAACAGCAATAAAACTTGTCCCCTGAGGACATCCAACATCAGCAAAATAAGGAGTGAGGGATGCATTTTGACGAAAACAAACAAAAAAATCGAATGAATATTAAGGAACCACATCATCATCATCATCACATAGCAGAAGAGGCATTGGTGTACGAAACACCATTCGGTTTTCGTCCTTCAGCTATTATTTATGGGGTTGTCGTAGTGGAATACGGCACGATTGGGTACAGTGACCTGCGAAAGCATTTTTATGATCGATAGAATTCCCAATTCGACCTTCTCTACTCGACCTCACTCCGAATCCAAGCGAGAGACCTGTTTTTCTGACCCATTCGACTTTTGGGCTTTTATGCACTGTTTTATGTGATTCGATTTTATTATTCAGAATAACTGTTATCATTCCTTTGACCTTTTGCTCAAGGGACTGTGCATGGGTATAGTGAGCCCACAGCACTCTAAAGAAGACACTTGCTAGTTGCCACTTCTTGGCACTGTTTCGAGAAGAGTGCAAATTCTTGGTATTGAACTTCGGTGGCCAGGTGAGGCAAGTCGCCAGCATTGTGCATTTGAGCCATGTATCTGCACGCACCTTGAACAGTTAGCCATCAATTGTTAATGAATGACTAGGCTATAAGCTATGGTCCCCCCCACCATCGCTACCTATTCGAATCCCAATACGAAACCCACGGCAACGAAAAAAATTAATCTTTTCTCAAAACAAATAATTTTGTTGTTGTTGTCTTCTGTCTACCTAACCTATCATCCACAAAAAACAAAATGGCGTCTGGAAGTTGGAAATGGGATACTTAAGTATTCCACACGAGTAACGGAATGCTGTTTGAGGAGGAGACGTTTTTTGAAATACTAATAATGCCCATGGATGGAAGGTAGGTATAGCAAGCAGCACAGTGAGTGAACGTATGTAGGTAACATTGTTTGGAAGCAGAAGCAGCAGCTGAGTGTGGAGGTGGATTTGGGTGGATATAATGGGAATAACGTACATGCGGTACCTGTACTACACTACACTCAAGCCGTACAGTTGGTACACTACACCAGCGGTTCCCAAAGTGTGTTCCGCGGAACCCTGGGGTTCCGCGGGAGAGTTTTCAGGGTTCCACAAATTTCTTCAGGTATAAACAGTAAAATACAAACGATAATAAATAATAAAAACAATTAAAAGTTTGCACAAAAAAAAAATGTGTTCAAATTTTGAAAAAAAAAAAAAACATTTTGTTTGAAGTTTATATTTTTTAATCGAAGTGTGAACTTCGAGGTCATAAACTGTTTCATGAGTAAACACATCACTAATTGGGGAAAATGTATTGATATATGCAAGGGCGGAGCCTCAGCAATGGTAGGAAAGGTTAAAGGGGTTGTTTCAAATATTAAAAACTTTGCTCCTAGAAGTACTAGCAGTCATTGTATTTTCCATCGTTATGCACTTGTTATGAACTGATTTTAAAAAAAGTTCTCGGTGAAGCTGTGAAAATAGTAAATTTTGTAAAGAGTCGTCCTCTCCAATCGAGATTGTTTAAATTAGTGTGCAAAGATATGGGCAGTCAGTACGAATCGCTCCTTTTTCATACTTAAATCCGATAGCTTTTCAGAGGGAAAGCTTTATCCAGGTTATTTCAACTTCGTGATGAGTTGAATGTGCTCAAACTGGAAAAAAATATGTCTTCAACTGCAAACCTCTTTGATGTATTGCATGATGAGCAATGGATTACGAAATAAGCTTATCTTGCAGACATTTTCGAGAAGATCAACGAAACTGCTACAGTTCTGCAGGAAAAATCAATTACAGTATTTTTTTCGAGAGATAAACTGGAAGCTTTGAAAAGAAAAATTAATTTCTGGCTCTTAGTCCAGTTAATTTGTGCTCAAAAAGGCTTTTGCAAGCAAATTGTGACGTAGTTTTGATTTTTTCCTTCCTATATGTTTTCGGGGGATGCTGAATCCGAATCTGAAGTTTACCAACAAAATGGATTTGATGGATGGATGGATTTGAATATCTTAAAAACGGGACGTGGTAGAGCCATTCTAATGCCAGATTCGAGCTCAGCGCATCAAAGACCATCAGAAAAGTATATCTTGGTCCATATTACAGACAAAAATTCAAATTTTGTCACACAAAATAATTTCTTTGAGCTGTCGAGTGGATTTTCGAAAACAGTAAAAATACATCATTCTTCGACTAGCGCTTGATTCCAAATGGGTTGTCGCAGAAAAAAACCTTAAATAGGGATTTATTGGAAATTGTGTATGCTTTCAATGGTAGCTTGATGTAATTTTCGAATAGTTGGTAGTTTTCGACCCATTGGTGAAAAACTCCCAGAAAATGCATTTTTGCATCATTTTTGCATTTTTTTCCATGTTGCGTAACGAAATTTTGTAGGCAAACCTCAGATTCAGATTCAGCACCCTCGAAAACATAAAGGAGCGAAAAAATCAAAGCTACCCCACAATTTGCATGGTAAAAATACAATATGACTGTACTATCTCATGTGTACAAAAGAACAATTTTGAGTGTTTTCTATTTTACATGAATTCTTGCAAGAAATCATATGCTTGAACTCAGAGCAGATATTAGCAATGTTATTGCTCTCCATTTGGTTAGTCTCGAAAGATCCATGCTGGATTACTTTCCAGATACAAATCCACTCGATGGATACAAAATCCATTTCTAATGAAAACCATCAAGCCTATGACCCTGAGTACCACCTATACAGGAATACGAATCCCTGATAGATCTGCAGAGCTCCTCTTCGTCAAAATTTGTATTTGATTCTGTATCATTAAACAAATTTTGGATTGGTATTAAGAATGAATTCCCTGAGCTTGCAAAGAAAGTTATATTAAATTTGCTACCTTTTGTAACAACGTACCGCTGTTAAGTAGGCTTTTCAGCGTATACTTACACAAAAACTAAACACAGATCGAGGCTAGACGCTGCCCCAGATATACTAATTCAACTTTCGGACATAGAAGTTAGTTTAAAAACAATTATAAATCAAACAATGAAACAGATTCATTCTTCACACTAAATAAAAAATTGATTTTGAAATGTGTTGTTTTCATTTTTTGCTATATATTCAGGATGGGGTTCCAAAATATATTTGGGCATTGTTTAGGGTTCCACAGCTTAAAAAGTTTGGGAACCGCTGCACTACACTATACAGAGTGACTTAAACTCATAGGTATTATGTGTTGAGTTTCCTGGAATTGCTATAAATTGCTGAGTAAAATTTAAGATTAGACGACAAAAAGGGATAAACACGCATTTTCTTGTGCTTAAACCAATACGCATGTAGGATTGTAGGTAGGTACCTACAAGGTTTAGGTAGTAGATATAGGTAATAAAAAGAAAGGAAATTAAAATTGATTTCACTTATACCATAGAAAAGTTTGTCAAGTATAACGTGAGCAGCATATTTCTTTGGTCTTAGAACCTATTGGGGTTCCTCTCATTCAATATTTAAAGGTATTTGTTATGAAAACAAGTAAAGGTAGGTACCAACCTACCTACCTGTGTATGTATATTGTTTTTATATTTACATAAAAACTCATTTGAATTTTCTAATCAGAATGCAGAGATTGATGAACGTATGGGCTTTTGAAATTTGCATATTTAGGTAGGCGAAAGACCCATTTTTTAAATTCATAATAAATCCAGTTAATGTTATTTTTATTTATAGGTATGAGCACTGAGCACGACGCATGATGTTTTTCTCTTCCATACGGCTAACCAGACCATCCCATCAAGCTTTCAAATTTCAGGCTTAAAACCACTTAGAAATTATTTATCAAAGTCGAATTTATACACATAAAACAAGAATTTGATTTCTAAAAATCTGCTGGATTGAATGCTTTTATTTGTTTAAATTAAACTAACAGAATTATTGTTCAACACGCAATTCACGTCGTAGATGTTAACATATGTACATACGGACAGGATATAAAAAAAGAACTTTAAATTCAGTTGGTCTATAACCGATTGGAACCAAAGGGAATATCTAGGAAATCGGCATTGTTATTGTTTTGAGAGTATAAGGTAACTTAAATTTTATGAGCCTACTTAAATTAAAACCAAAAGAATAAAGAATACCAGCATTGACACTGCGTCTTTCACCCCTCTCGACGAGGGTCATCCCTCTCGAAGAGGTCATATGTTTCTTCTTTTTTCTGAACTAAAAACTCTTAATTCAAATGTTTTTCACATTTTTCAATACTTTCGTAAGATACTCTTAAACATGTTTTAAAACTAAAATGCATGACTGCATACAACGAACTCGTTTCATAGTTTAAGTTGCTTGGATTTTAAGGATTAAATATTAGGAAATAACTGAAATAATTAAGAGCTAAAAAACAGAATGATAAATACTAAATACCTAAAAAAATATTTTTTCAAGGATAAGTGTGGTTTTTATTATTTTTAATTTTTTATCGGAATCCGCGAGAGCTTCGAAATCCAAATTAAAAAAAAAAACAAAGTTTCGGAAAACCAAAGTTTCGAAAAGATTAAGTTTCAAAAGGAAAAAGTTTGGAAAACAAAGTTACGAAAGGAGAAACGTCAAAGCTTCGCAAGAGAAAATATCGATACCGAAGGACAAAGTTTCCAAAAAAAACAGTTCCGAAATCCTCGGAACTTCGTTGTTCGTTGAACGATTTCGATTTCAACGAAATTGACAAAAGTTAAAAATAAAAAAAATATTTTCAACAGTGTTCCAAAAAAAATGTGAATTCGTTGTCCCTTGAGCGATTTCAGCGAAATTGACACAGCTGATACAGAATTAAAACTGAAAAAAAATATCTTCAAAGGAGAGTGCTCCAAAAATTCGTCAACATATTGCAACTTTGTTGAAATTGATACAGGTGGTAGCTGATATAAAATTAAAAACAAAAAAAATATTTTGAACAGGGTGTTCCAAATGTTAATTTCATTTAAATCACTCTCATCATCATCGTGTCCTGTAACCCCGGCTGGGGCATAGGGCGTCAACAAAACGTCTCCATCCTTCACGGTCTGCTGCAAGGTACTTTAGCTGTGGCCACGTCTTTCTTTGGGATTCTGCTTCCGCTGATTTCCATGTTGTTCTTGGTCTTCCAACCCGCCGCACAGTGGTCTCAAAAGCGAATCTAGCGGGTCAAAAGTCCAAAAAATATGCGTTTTATATCAGGACAGGTAGTACATAGTTGATTGTACACATGTTAGAGACAATGAATAGAGTCAAATTAACTGACAGAAGACTTTAGTTTTCAAGCAATAATACCGTTAATTGCAGACACATCATTCAGTCATTATTCGTTCAATATTTAATGATGGTAGGACTTTGTTTACCTCTTATTTGTTTGAAAAGTTATGAATTTTTTTGTTATTATTCCCAAATGTACTATATTTAAGAAGGTTAGTAATTTTGTTTATTTATGATTTATGGTGTTTTAACTAAACGAACCATGTCATTTACTTTATTAGTAAGAAAAAATTGATAAAGCATTTATTATGTAGGCTGCAACTTTTTCTGTACAAACCTGTACAAAGAGATTGAAATTAAACTAAGTTCCAGGATTAATATAGATAACATATTGTTATATTTCATCTGCCCGTTTTTGCCCGTTTTCGAAAAAGTAAAACATAACATCTTACAGGTGATTTGACGACAGTGGCCCAAATCCTTAGGCTAAAAGTGAAAAATTATCAGTGGAAAATATCTCAGAGGTCAACATAATATTAGCTAATATAGTTTTACCTATGTTCAAACAATAATTTAGTCCAAAAACTGGCATTGAGCCATTATTTTATCATTATTTCTGTGTCTTTCTTGTCTTATAAAAATATTTAATTGTCCACATAACCATGAAATAACTATCCTCTCTATTTGGCACCTGCTAGGCTATTTAGGTGTTTAAATAAGATACGGACACACACACCACTCGTTTACAAAGATTTGGATTTTTGACCCGCTAGATTTGCTTTTGAGCCCACTGTGCGCCGTGCACCCTGAGGATTCCATTCAAAGGACTGCTTTGCAATTTCATCGTTTGGTTTCCTCAGTGTGTGACCAATCCAACACCATTTACGCTTTCTTATGTCGACGTCCAGCCGCTCTTGACTTGTCCTGCGCCACAATTCCTCGTTTGATATTATTTGTGGCCAGCGAATCTTTAGGATGTGGCGAAGACAGCGCTTCACAAAAGCCTGCATTTTCTTCGAAATAGTAGACGTGACTTTCCAGGTTTCACAAGCATATAACAGAACGGATTTGACATTGGATTCGAAGAATCTCAACTTAGTGCGTAAGGAGATTTGACTGGATTTCCAAATTGGGGACAGGGTACCGAAGGCAGCACGAGCTTTATTCATTCTACTTTTAACGCCCAGATCCGTACCACCGTTTGCAGAAACAATACTGCCAAGGAAGTTGAACCGTTCCACTACTTCAACTGGCGTCTCCTGTAGAATAATACGCTGCTGTGTGGAGCGGCCTGTGAGCATTATTTTTGTCTTTTTGTTGTTTATTTTTAGACCACTCGACTCTCCCTTCACTTGCAGCGTTTGGCACATCCCGTTCAGCCCACTGATGTTATTTGCCAGTAGACATATGTCATCGGCATAGTCTAAATGACTGAGCCTTTCAAACGGTCTCCACTGAATGCCCTGTCGCTCAGCTGTACCAACACTGGCCGTCAATACGTCGTCCATCGCCAGCAGGAAGAGAATTGGCGATAAAACATCCCCTTGTCTCACACCCTGTTGCACTACGAAGGAGTCGGATAGCTGCCCATTGTGCAAAACAAAACACCTTGCGTTGTTGTAGGACTCTTTAATAATGGCAACAATTTTTGGTGGAATTCCTCTACCAAGCAACGATCTCCATATACATTCTCGGTTAACTCGATCAAAGGCCTTTTCAAAATCCACGAACATGAGGTAAAGTGGTGATTGAAATTCCATCGACTGCTGGAGGACGATACGCAGGGTGTTGATATGGTCGACACACGATCGACCACTGCGGAAGCCAGCTTGATGCCTCTTGAGTGTAGACTTGATTCTATCCTTTATTCGCTCGAGAATGATGGTTGCCATTAGTTTTGGGAAAACGGACAAAACGGTGATACCACGCCAATTGTTGCAATTCTTTAAGTCACCTTTCTTTGGCAACTTAACAATCACACCATCCTTCCAATCGCTGGGATAGCTTTCGTTTTCCCAAATGCTTTGTATCAACGGATGTAAAATACTAGCCGCTGTTACGGGATCGGCTTTCAGGAATTCAGCTGGTATTCCGGCCAGTCCAGCTGCCTTGTTGTTTTTGAGGAGATTTATTGATGTAAGGATTTCCGATTCTGACGGGGGTTCGATGTCAATACCCCTATAGGACCTGCGCATCTCGTTTAGTTAAATCACTCTAGGAACAACGAAATAAAATTTTTTTAACAAACCCTGTTGAATTTTTTTTTTTTCATTTTTAATTCTGTATCAACTACCACCTGTGTCAATTTTGATCAAATCGTTCAAGGCACAACGAAATTGAAATATGTTGACATATTTTTTGGAACACCCTGTTTTGAAAACATATTTTTTTTTTATCTGTATCACCTGTGTCAAATTCGTTGAAATCTCTCGAGTAACAACGAAGTTGCAATATGTTGAAATATTTTTGGAGCACCCTGTTTTGAAGATATTTGTTTCAGTTTTAATTCTGTATCAGCTATGACCTGTGTCAATTTCGTTGAAATCGCTTGAGGAACAACGGGGCGTCAGCCACCAGCGCATTTTATCAAATACCTTGTGAACCGTGCATCGTACGAAAAAATAGTAATATTCGAATATTGAATTCTTATATTTGATTTTTAAAATCAAGTTGTTCTGGTGAAAAGTTTTTGAGATATTAAATCTTTAAAATCAATATATTTTTGAAAACAATCAACTTGAAAAAAGTTCACAACTTTTTGCAAACAAAATAGAATCTGAAATTTAATTTCTCAAACTTTTCATGAATACAACTTGATTTTAAAAAGCAAATAAAAGAAAAGAAATTTACGTTTAAAATAATATAATTTTTTTTTGTACGATGCACGGTTCAGAAGATACATATTTGATAAAACGTGTTTTCCAAGATGGTGGCTGCCACTCGAGCCCCCAGTGCCACCATCTTTTTTTTACACCCTTGAACATATTCCATCAAAAAAATCAATTCAGTAATAAATTGCATTATGAACCTTCTTTTTTACTCTGGCTCGTAGACTTATATGCAAATAAATAAAAAAATATATATATACAATTTTACTAATGATTTTTTTTGGCACTCCCTAATAGTTTTTTTACACAAATATTTTAGGATTTCCCTTAAGCAGCTCCACTGCTATACGCGTACTACTAGGAATGCATATTAGCTTACATTTGATCACAATTTCGGACATACTGTCCACGTCAAGTATAAAGATTCTTTTCTTAGTCGCATTACCCAAATGTGGAATGCTTTACCTAGCTTTCTTATTCCTTTCATTTTTATATCCAGAACTACAAAACCAATATGCATCGGTTTCTCCTCTTGAATCTTTCCCTATTTTCCTTACGATCACACCGTTAAATCATTTTAAGAGTACTCAAACCCCCTTAAGTGCGTGCAACTCCAATACATTTGTGTATTAATTATCTTTTATTATTATAAGAATATTTTTTAAAAATAAAAAATATTGATTGCATACAAAATTACAATCACAGAGCTGGGCAGGCTAAAAAACCGTTATATGTAGCTGCCAAACACATCTTTTTCAGGACCATTTTTAGTTTCAGCGGAGTGTACTGAGAATTTGCAAGTTGAGTATGAAAAAAGTATGTATTAGTACTTAACAACGTAAAGTTTTGATTAGTTCTTTGGTTAAAAATTAATTTTACAAAAACTATTCACTCGAATATCTTGATAAGAAAATAACAAATTTTTGGTTTCTTATTCAACCAAAACTACACGCTCTTGCATACTGTCTCATTTGATCCTATTGAACTTTCTTTTTAAAAAAACCAAAAAAAGATCTTTTAAATCCAAACAAATATGTTTTGGAAAATTCAAATATTTTGTTGATGAAAATGTGGAATGCCCAGACGGCATATTAAAAAAAATCCTTGATTATATTTTTTAATAAAGACATTTCAGGTCTTATTTAAATCTCAATAAATTATTGAAAACACCATTAACTTGTTCTTTTTCAGCACTGATTTTTACATTTAGTTTAGAACTAGTCTAACTTATAGTTTGCAATGCTCTTATACATTTTTACTGGAACACTTAAAGTCAAATAATTTAATTTTTTTAGTTTTTGAGAAATTAAAAATTATGAATGTTAAGTTAGCAAATGAACATTCAACGATCAAGAATTGATAAAGTGAATGCTTGTAAAATTAATTTGTCGTTTTTAATTCTAACTTAAATAACTTTGATCAGAAAGAGACTTTCATCGGAGCATTGATGACCCTCCTCATAGGAAACAACTACAACAACGTGAAAATATATTTAATATAATATATTAATAATGGACTAAAACCATTTCATTTAAAGTTTCAAAACTAAAACATCGAGAAAAAAGTGTTATGTTAAACCTTATAAATATTAGGTTACATCGCTTAATTTTTGTAATGCTTATCTGATGAACTCTTATGTTAGCTATAATTTGATGTACTCATAGTTTCTTATTTGTGCATTTCATATTTTGATTGTTTGATGCATTGCGAGTGGCAATGGTGCACTGGATGTAGAGCTTGACTACTAACATAGAGTCATGGGTTCGAAACCTACTCTAAGCAGCATTCTATTCTCACCCACCTTTAACATATTCTTTGGTCCAACTGCAACTGGAAATGCAACTTAAAACTACTTTTTTAAGCTATATATGCCTATCAATTATTATTAATAAAAATAATTGCCAACGACAACGGACATACCGTCCTTAAAGTAGTAATAATAATAATAATAATAATAATAATAATAATAATAATAATAATAATAATAATAATAATAATAATAATAATAATAATAATAATAATAATAATAATAATAATAATAATAATAATAATAATTTAACTATATGCCTGTAAGACCTAAGGTCTTTTAAATGCAACCTGAATTGCACGGCACTAGTTAGAAAGAGAAGGAAGATAGGAAAGATTTGGCACAGTGGATTGAGATAAAGGTGTTTATTATCTCATTAAATCTCACGGGTGGCGTCCAGTTATGCTGGGAGAATATAGAAAAGAATGCTGCCTAGAATGGGGCTCGAACCCACACCTCTAAGCTAGTAGTCAAGCACTACATCCACTGCACCATTGCCACCCGCAAACGTAAACAAAGCTGTTAAGTTTTCAATAAAATGGAACACTGTGGCGTATACGTACTATTTCTTCAACTATAAAATATGCAAATTGCTGCATTTGGAAAAGAAACATCCAAATTTTTTAATGATAAGATCTTGTTAAAAATTGATCAAATACATACATACATACACATACATGCATATACATTTATACATACATATGTACGATTTAACATGTACATTAGGGTATACAATAAAACATGTTTTCAATATTTACCTAGCTAAAATTAACAATAAATATCACTGTTTTTGTCTTTTTCTTGTTATTTTAAATGGAATAAATATATGAATGTTAAAAATTGAAAAAATATGTCGAGTACCTACCTTACTCAAGTTTAAAGATTTTCCGTCCAGTTTCACACTCTTACAAAAATGTTGTGTAAAAGATTGAGAAAACTCCACGTGTTTTGTATGGGAAACTTCAAGTGCCAGCCGTCACGTGCTAACGATAACTGCCGTTTCAGTAAAATTTTTCACAGAATGTTTTTTATATAAGAAGGTTTTATAATACAAATTCTATATACTACTGAAATAAATCAGCCAAGTAGAAGACTTAGCATTAAGGATTGGACTCGTTGAATTATTGATTCAAAACAGCTTTTTATGGCCTTTAT
Organism: Dasysyrphus tricinctus; assembly: GCA_963921185.1. Lineage (NCBI taxonomy): Eukaryota > Metazoa > Arthropoda > Insecta > Diptera > Syrphidae > Dasysyrphus > Dasysyrphus tricinctus. The sequence continues at coordinate 178,430,156 of OY992532.1, read as the reverse complement.
GTTTTTTAACTATCTTCCTTGATCTCTTTTAATTTTGACGGAACAAATTCAAAATTTTTAAAAATAAGCACCACCCTTTTATACATAATGTATGTTCATGTTGTCTAAAGGGTGTTAATATAAATAGCTGAAGAAATTAAATATTCAAAAATGAAAAATTGTGTCCTAAATTATCTACACAATGTCATTGCGTCATCGCACACTGCACTGAACAGAAGTAAGATTTGGAAGCACATAATAGTCCGGTTTCTTAGTGCATTTTATCTTGGCTAAAGAAAAGTACCATGTTAAATACAACAACAGCACGGAGCAACACCAAACTGTTGTTGTTGTTAAACATGCTACTTTTTTATAAGCGAAGAAAAAAGTTCACTAGAAAATAGACTTGAGCCACTTTTTATAAAATTGTTGATAAAAACTTGTCTATTTATCTCAGCCGCATGATAGATGCATCTCTATAGAGCTATACTTATCTATTTTAAAACTAGTTTAATTGGCTTCAAATATCGGGTTTTTCAATAAGAGCGCTACAAAAGTTTTTTTAAATAAAACAAAAACTGTTTTGGACATCAATTAAATTCTTTATTCCTGTGAAAGTACGCTCAATGCCATTATGTATGAAACTCGATTTCTTTTGCATGGCCACCACGGGCACGCTGAACCCAATTTTCGACGGTTTTCAAGCATAAATCGGCTGATACTGCTGCAATTTCACGTTCGATATTCGTACGAAGTTCATCAATCGTCGCTGGCTTGTTGGCATAGACCATAGACTTGACGTAGCCCTACAGGAAATAGTCTAACGGCGTCAAATCGCACGACCGAGGTGGCCAAGCGACTGGACCATTTCGTGAGTTAACACGTTCTCCAAACTTGGTTTCCAATAAATTGATTGTGACATTCGCTGTGTGGCTTGTGGCGCCGCGCCGCCGTCCTGTTGGAACCACATGTCCTCCAAGTCCATATCATCCAATTGGGGCCAGAAATATTCGGTTATCATTGAACGGTAGCGATCCCCATTCACAGTAACGTACCGGTCTTGATCATCACTGAAGAAGTACGGCCCAATGACGCCGCTGGCCCATAAACCACACCAAACCGTAATTTTTTCGGGATGCAATGATGACTCATGGAGTACGTGTGGATTGCTGCCTGACCAATACCGCATATTTTGTTTATTGACGAAGCCTTGCAGCCAGAAATGAGCCTCATCGCTGAAGATGGTTTTTCGATGAAAATCCGAATCATTTTCAAGTTGTTGCTCAGCCCAATTCACGAACATACGACGCTTCTGGTGGTCAAGCGGCTTCAGTTCTTGCGTCAATTTAATCTTGTAAGGATGTAGGCCAAGATCGTTTCGCAAAATTCGCCACAACGACGTCACAGAGATGCCCAACGCTTGAGAACGACGTGTGAGAGACACATTTGGGCTTTCTGCAACTGAAACCTCAGCGGCAGCAATATTCTCGACACTACGGGCACTTCTTTGTCTCACTGGCACGGGAACATTTTGTACTGTGCATGTGGATTTAAATTTTTCCACTAGACGCTCAATTGTTGATCTGGTAAGACGATTAACGTCCTAACGTTGAGGCCACTGACTCCGAATTTCGGTAGTAAATTTTAATAATTTTGACTGTTTGTTGGCTCGTATATCTTTCCATCATGAAATGGGAAACCTTACTGAAGAGAAATGTCAAAAGAACGGCAAGAAATATGGCGTCGTTTGCTGTCCCTGTCGCTCTACTATAGTAGCGTCCCTGTTGAAAAACCAATCAATCGGTTTCAACCCAGAGCAAATAGTTTGAAGAAATATTTTCGGCTTAAGTCTCCCGCCCCCTACGGGAGACTTGAACACCCCTGATGGGGGAGACTTGAACATACCCAAATTGAACGAGTAAACATTACATAAAATGAGATCAGTGTCAATGATTTTCATAAAACTCAATTGTTACTATATTTACCGTATTATTTGCTAAGAAAAATGCTTTAAAAATTTATACACGAAAATATTGATACAAAACTAAACAAAGCCTTAAAAACCGTAACAAACGAAAATAGATGCATAACTTAAATAAACCCCTCGTTGGGAAATACAGTTAGAAGATTGTAAGATTTCTTATACATAATTTAAACATTATTATCCTTGTATTTCCCCTTCTGCGGCTATTTCTTAAATTTTTTTTGGTTTGCTCCTCATTTTCGTATGAACAAGTCTTCGTACAGTAAGTGGTTCAAGTCTCCCGTTCACGCTTTTTGAGACAAAAGAGATTATAAATTCTGTTACGTAAACTGTTGCATTATTTTGCACCGGTATTTATAAAAACAATTATTCAAGGAATAAGATCATACTAAATTATTTAATTTACTACGAGACAAACAAAAGTAATGCAATAAGAAGAAACAAAAATGTGTTCAACTTTTCATAGCGAAAAATGCGTTTACTCGTCCAAGAACCAAAATCAAATGTTGACCCTGAAACCTTTTTGTAAGCAAATAGAAGGTCATTTTCTGCTTCGGATGCTCAAACAGTTTTAGAATTTAAGGGTAGTCTGAGTGAAATATTGCGAGTGGCTCATGTCTCCCGTATGGTCAAGTCTCCCGTTTTCCCTATGCTTATTTTATTTATCAAAATCGATCTGTAGAAAAGCAACTGCATTGATTCATGCCAGTTGAAAAAAGCTTAGCACCAAAAAGTGACATTTTCACTATTTCATTTTTTTTAGAAATATGAGGTATACCTGCCCAATTTTTAATTTTTATTTTCCCAATTCATTAGTCCAGACAACAAAGGAAAAATAAATGCAATAAATCATGCTCTCTGGGTTATTATTTTATGTGGTAGGGGTGACCTCCAGATAAGGCCACGAGCTTTAGGCAGGAGGAGGGATTGAAGGTCCCATTTCGTTTTATTATGTTATTATATTTCATAGAATAATTTCCTACCAAAAAAGGCGTTTTCATAATTTTCAATTTTCTCAAAAACTAAGAAGTTTGGTTTTCAGTATTTGATAATAATAACAACATCAAGTAAAGAAAGAAAATTTACTACCTTATAACGTAAAATAAAAAATAAAAAATCTCTAAACAAAATTTTTCAATTTTTTATTGTATTAATTTTGAATTTACAAACGAGTTTTTCAAAACATGTTAGCTTGATTTGGCTATAAAATAAAAGAATACGTTTTAAGCTTTTAAAAAAACTATAGCACAGTATTGTTAGTATTTCCGTTGTTTCTTAATAGCTATTTATCTATTTTAAATCATTGTTTTAGGATTTTATCCCCCCGTATAAAAAGGAGGGGAAAATACACTCCCTCCTTTATGAATTTTTTCTTAAGATTATTTCATAAAGTATTAGACAATAACTCGGAAACATTCAGTGTACTTATTACCTTTAAAGAAACACTGTTTTTCATATGGAAATAAACACGTATCAAAAAAATCAAATAAGGACATTTTAAATACAACTACCTTCCTTAAACCCCACCTTTTTCGCATGTCGTCACTGGAGCGACCACGAATCAATATGTTCTTATATTTTCCATTATTTCTGGGTAAATTGATAAAAAAAACATTGATTTTATAGGGCAATAAAATTGTTTTTGAAATGTTTGTCATTTATACTCCCTGTATCTTTCTTAACCGTGTTTTACCGAAAATATGAATGAAACTTTTTTTTGTGAAAATTTAATTTTCCTTATTTTTCCTTCAATTATGATCGGCACGTACCAGTGTGGCTTCAGGCCAGGTAGATCAACGATAGACCAAATCTTCACATTGAGGCAAATCCTGGAAAAGACCAACGAATTTCAAGTCGAGGCCCACCATCTATTCATCGACTTCAAAGCCGCATATGATAGCATAATTCGCCGAAAGCTTCTATTGGCGATGTCGAAACTCGGAATCCCGAAAAAACTGATCAAGCTATGCCGCATGACGTTACAAAATACGCGGTGCAACGTGCAAATGAGTAACAGCTCATCCCAGTTATTCCAGACGTGTACAGGGTTCAGACAAGGAGATGCACTATCATGTGATTTCTTGAAACTAGTCCTGCAGTAGATAGTGCTGCTTGGCTATGCCGACTACATCGCGACATCGGCATCCTCGGCCGCTCTAAGAGAGCTGTACTTCAAGCATTCACAGCTATTAATGAACAGGCGAAACGCGTTGGTCTTTTAGTGAATAAGGACAAAACAAAGTATATGCTATCAACAAACAAAGCCTCATCTGTCCATCGCCTAGGATAAAACGTCACTGTTGGTAGCGGTAATTTCGAGGTAGTCAAGGAGTTCACCTACCTCGGAACAAACACCAATTCTACGAACGACACCTTAGTGGAAATCTGACGCTGCTACTTCGGTTTGGCCAAACAAATGGGTTCAAAACTCCCTTCTCAAAAGACATAGTGCACGCTATACAAAACTCTAATTTTACCAGTTCTACTCTACGGCACCGAGTGCTGGACGATAAGTAAAAAAGGGGAATCGATACTGGGAACTTTCGAGAGAAAAATTCTGCGATTGGAGAGAAAATTTAATCGTGAACTGTACGAGCTGTACCAAGATGTGGATGTAGTCCAAAGGGCCAAAACACGTCGACTTACATTAGGCCACATCGAGCAAATAGACAACAACGCTCCAGCCAAGAAAATCTTCGAATCCCAGCCCCCAATTTCGAGACGACCAAGAAGACCGAACCTCCGCTATAAGGATCAAGCGGTCACAGACGTAAGAGCGCTTGGTCTCGACGACTGTAGGGAGCGTGCAAGGGACCGCAACCGATGGAAGAACGTAATATCTCAGGCAGAGACCCTTTATGGATCGGGAGCCGGATAAGTAAGTAAAGCCGGGTCCACACGCAACAGCAAACTTGACAAGTACACTTGAACAATCATATTGCACAATTAAGCTGGAGCTCTCTAAAGCCTCCACACGGCACACGTTTATTGGTGGATTATTGTCAGATATTAGTGTATCTTTGAACTATGTCGACTGACGAGAGTGAATTAATTGCATTAGCTGCAGTGGCTATAATGAAAAGAACGAAAGAAAAAAATTAAGAATACTCGTAGTTTATTTTCAAATAAAGTTCTTTTCATAAACAGGAGGCTCATTCCGTAGTTTATAAAACGATTATTTTTACGTTATTGTCTATAATTTGCTTCACGTAACTCAAATACTATCGTCATGGCTATCGTTGTTTCTTAAATCCTTGTGGTTTTATTTGAAATCTCATGATATTTTAAAAATTTATTTGCAATATCATCCGTTAATGTTTGTATTTGTGGATAAACTGATTCCTTACGATATGCAACAAAGAAAGCAATAAGTCCTGAAAGCAGCTGGTCAATAAGAGTGTCTACTTAAAATACGATTTTGGCCTACTAGCGGCCCTGTGTTGAATACGATTATGAAGACAAAAAAAACCTGATCAATATTATGTAGCTTGAGGTATGATTTTGCAGCAAGACGAATCCCTTAATCACAGTGCGGGTTTCAACGGTTGCCATAACCTGTTCTCTCAACCTCTACGATTTCCACTTCTTTGGTTATTTGAAAATTGCAAGATTGACAAAAGATGTATGATGTCCATCAAAATCTTTTAGTATTTAATAAAATTACATTATGTATAAGTTTTAAGCAATGATATGCTTTTTTGTTCCTAAGACTTTTCCTCAAAACCACATATGGTAGGCATCTCTTAAAATAATAGCTATAGTGTTTAACTATACTGACGAAGCTCTACCGTGGATACCACCCAGCCTATGCTATTTTAAAACAAAAGTATACTTTTTAATAATTTGATTATTGGGTAGATGATTTGTTGGTAGGATTCTTTCTGAAAACCCAAACTATATACTGATATTAATGCCGTAATAGTAGTGTATTTAACAGATAATGGCTAAAATACAATAAAAAAGCATTTATCGCTTAAAAAATAGCTAGACGAAACCTCTTTAGCTCTCACTTAAGTTCTATAATTTTAGTACAGGGTACAGGTAAAATAGTACGAAAAATCTTTCGAATAAAAAAAATTAGTACCATCATGAAACTTGGTGAAAACGTTTCATGTATTATGAGAATGAAAAATCAAAAGAGTCTATACAAATATTTTACATGGAAGGGTGTTTTTTTTGAGGGGGAGAAGAGGGAAATTGTGGTGTATCAAACAGAAAAATTAACTTTGGCGCAACCTAAGCATATGACAGACACATGTTTTTAAGGCAGTTTAGAATGCTGAATCAAATGACACCAAAACCAAGTCGATATGGCATCCGTGAAAAAAAGTTATTGCCAAAAGAGTCTATAGAAATATTTCGCTGGAAAGGGTAAGGTTTTTGAAGATAGACGGAAGTGTGTGGTTATTTTTCAAAAAAATGTTAAAGGATGGTACCCTTAAGAAATTTGGTTGAAGTGTTTCATTTACTACGAGAATGAAGAATCAAAGGAGTTTACAAAAATATCAAGGGAGAAAGGGTGATTTTTTGGGTTTGGATAAAGGGTGTTATTTGTTTTTGGAAACAATTTTTTTTTTTTTGAAAAGGAATTATACTTTCTTCACCCATTAAAACATTCTTCTACCATTTAGATATTTTTATAGACTCTTTTGATTCTTCATTCTGGTAGTTCATAGCACATTTTTATAAAGTTTCATGAGGGTAGTATTTTTCTCACAGGTTTTATGGTAATAATCCCACCATAACCGCAACTCTTACCCCAACCCTCAAAAAAACACCCTTTGACCACAGATATTTTTATAGACTCTTCTTATTATTGTTTTTTATGACAAATGAACCATTGATGCCAATTTTCATCGACAAACCAGTATTTTCTACTGGTTTCCGGTAATATTTATCTTTTATACTGAAAATATAGTTATCTTTACATAAAAATTACAATAACTTATTACACGGAGGCCGTATCGACTAGGTTTTGGTGTCATTTGATTCAGAATTCAAAACTACCTCAAAAACATGTGACATATGCTTAGGTTGCGCCAAAGTTAATTTTTCTGTTTGATACACCACAATTTCCCCTCTTCTCCCCCTCAAAAAAACACCCTTCCATGTGAAATATTTCTATAGACTCTTTTGATTTTTCATTCTTATAATACATGAAACGTTTTCACCAAGTTTCATACTAATTTTTTTGTTTTGTTTATCCTATTTTACCTGTACTATTTTGACAAAAGCGTTTTGACAATTTATTGACTTACGTAAAGCAAATATTTAATCGCCAAGACGATAGTCATTTTCAATGTTACGATAAGCAAGGATATCGTCTAAGGGATATCTGGCGATAATTAAAATACGGAAAGAGGAAAGATCCCCCTATTTTGACAAAAATAAGAGCTTTAAAGACTTCAAGCTTCATTTCCATTCAAAAAAGTATCTAACTAGTGCAAAACTGTGAAAAAAAAATCCACTGGAATTGCGGTTTTCTTGACACCACAGTTTGTTCCTTTACCTGGTTTGTAAGACTCTGAAGTTTTGGTGAGGAAAAACGGTTCGATGAATCAATTTGAAAATTTACAAGAATATTGATGATTTAAAAGTCTATAAATTTGCATACAAACGCAAGCCATGCAATCAATATTTGCAACGAAAAAAAAAGATTTACGAAAAGACCACAAAACGTCGGTTTTTAGTAGTTTTTTTAAACTAACGGTGAACGGTAAAAAAAAATAATTTCTACAAAATCTTAAAAAAATCTTGGAAAACGCTTTCTCAAATTTCCAAAACTGTCTTTGAATTTTTAAAACGTCATTATTTGCTGAGATATTGGTAATCAAGGCTAAAAGTATCTTTTTTCATTCAAAGTCAGATAAACCATGTCAAAAAAAATCGTACGAAAACAACAAAAAAACTGAATTGAAGCTGAATAAACAAGGTATCTGATCATGACATTTAATTGACTCAAAAAAATTTATCCATAGAAATGAGGACCTTCAAAAAAAATAAAAACAAAATAATTTTGTTGTCTCGTCTCATTTTTTGCAATAACGCAATAACGGTACTTCAAAAAAATTTGTTTGCAAACAAATCTCGAAACAAAAAACATAAAGCTGTAAAATGCTTTTTATTTCAACTCAATACGACCACTCGTCACAAAGATACAGCTCTTCAAAAAACGCTAACAAAAATAGAAAAAAATTTTTTTCCTTTAATATTGTTGACTAGTGTAGATAAAATAAAATAAAAAGAATCTTTAAAGTAAAAACAATATCAATAGTCAGCGATCGTATGAAATTCCATCGAAAATCATTCATTTTGATGTTTTGATTGAAACATGCACAATTAAGAATGATAAAAATCTTATCATTCTCAAGCCACTTGTACAACTCAAGAATTTTTGCAATATTTTCTTACACACAATCAAGTAAGCTTGTACAATACGGCTTGTACAAGTATACTTGTCAAGTTTGCTGTTGCGTGTGGACCCGGCTTAAGTAAGTTACACCTGGCAATATTATTGCTCAATATCACATTTTGCGCAGGTGTAAGGGCTGTATTGCGCAATTATTACAGTTTGTACAATATATTTGGGAATATTATTTTTTAATATTTATTGAAACTTCACCAATATTTTTATTTCAGCTATAAACAAACACAGAATTATTGTACACAAAGGCTTTGATGTGACCAATAATATTTCGTCGTGTAAATACGGCCCTTATACCAGTTAATATTTTTGCTCGTTAACAGTAAAAAAATATTGCGTGAAAATAAATCGTACCGCAACTATTGCGCAATACCGCCCTTACACGGTCAATATTAGTGCGCAATACTTGATTGGGCAACCCATTTTCACGCACTTAGAAAATTTTTTTGGGCAATAATATTATCTGTTTTTTTTTTAACAAAATTGAATTTTGGAATTTTTAAAAAATGATGTTTTCATTAAAGAACTAGCTGGCCCGCCCCGGCTCCGCCCGGGTAGATAAACATTTCTAGAACAAATTAACAAATGAAATGAATGTATTTTTTTTTTATTTTATTGGAATCAAACTCAATTGATATATTTTTTTTTTTACATAAAACAGGTACCCAGAGTGTGCTTCCGCACCTTTTTGGCAAAACGCAAGACCGAATTTAACCAAACTTCACCAAAAATTACCTGAAAAGAATCATCCAAATAGTTCAAGCAGTTCTTGAGTTATGGCGTGACCAATATACCTAATTAGTTTTAAGACTCAAAATTTCAAAGATCCGCTTGAACCCCGTTTTGGATGAAAGCTATTTTTTACCCCAAAATCATTAAAGCAGCCAGATTTCTTCTGAAAAATACTGAGAAAAAAGTATATCACAATACCAAATCTCGGCCCACTGTACGCCACCGTTGAGCTGGATTTACACCTTCGTTGTTACCGTCCGTGTACGTATACGTGTACGTTGTTCATTTTTGCCTGAACAAAAAAGGTGTAAATGATAACTCCGAACACGAACAACGAAGAAATTCAAAGATATTTTGAATTTTGGATGAACTTTACTCGTTGTTCGTTGTTTGTGGAACAACGTTCACAGAAAAATTTAATTTTTCGACACAATTTTTCCGGAATTTCACTGTTTTTCTAAATTTCAAAGATATCCTTGCCATTTTTATCTACCATTAAAAGTACTCTAGGTTACTCCACTTCATTAACGTAAAGTCTCGTCGGAATCGTTTTGAAGACTATTGCGTTCAAACAGAATTTTTTTTTAGAAATAATGCACTTATGTTTCTTTGCAAATAAACAACCACCTGAGCAACTTTCAATTATTTCCATATTGAAGACAAACACTCCAATTTAATTATTACGTGAATTAACCTGGCAACGTTTCAATCGCATAGTTGAATTTGAAAAATGCATTATTGTGGTTTAAAAGCCGTCATAAGGTTGCAACTTGCAAGGTCGATGGCATGTAGTTTGAACTATTCGTGTAAAGTTTCATTATAACCTGTTCTGCTGTTTTGAAGGATACCGCGGACAAACAGACAGACAGACAAAATTTTTTTAAATGTTGCAGTTATGTTTCTTAGCAAGTAAACAACCACTTTATATCAAAAAGTTGAAATTATTTCAATAGAATGTATAGAATGTATAGATATGTAATTTACGAGTGCCGAATGCCTAAATTCCCAAAATGGCAAAAAAGGGTCTCGGCGGTCTTGATGGGTCTCAGCAGAAAACATTAAAAAAAAATTTTGTTTTTGTATTATAAAATTTGAATTTTGGTTTGTATTCAAAAATTTTGCAGCTTCTAGATGTAAACAAAAAACTACATACTTATCCATAAAAGCTACAAAAATTATGTTTCTACAGCAAATTAACATTTCGAAAACTATTATCTTTGGCCCCAAAAAGGATTATTATTTTCGTATTTTTTTTTTTTTCAGCTTACTTCAGTCTTATTTTAGCAGAAATTTGAGTATACAAAAACTGTTGGAGGTACAAAATCGGAGTTTCAAAACAAATAATGATTGAATTAGCAACAAATTCAGGTATTTAATCATTTGAGTCCACCAAAATACGGGACGTAGGTATATTGGTTAAATAATTTACAAAATCTTGGAAGGTGAATCAAATATAGTCAAAAGTGTTACCTTTTAGGCCAGCAGTACTCTCAACATGTTCAATTTTTTCGTGAAATTTTATTCAAATGTCAACAATCAAATAGATTTATGTCCTGTTATTTGTCATTTCTTTTCTTTGGTATTAATGACATTCAAATTTTCAAGTTTGTTCTATATGGCAAGTATTGGATTCGACGTGTCTTGCACAAAAATATTGGATCCTTATTCTTCCTATGTCTATCGAGAAATTTTTAAGAAATGCGTTTAATAATACCTACATATACTTAGGTAGAATGTTTATAAGTATTCCCCGCTTAATTTTATAGGCCATTTAGTCTAATTTTTCGATCAATTAACCGGGGAGTTCAATTAACTGAAACATTTCCATGTTTTTAGTTTGCTAGCTGCAGATTTGTATATCATAATTAAAGCGGGAAAATCAATTAAGTCAGGTGCAATTAACCGGGGAATACTGTACTTAAAAGTGAGTAGTTAAAGATGTTCTGGTACCTAGAAGCCTACTGATTTCTTAACAAATCCACAAAGAAAAATGCAAACAATAATAATAATATTATTGTGATCTTAAATAATTTCACAATACATGTATCATCCTAACTTTTATACCTACCTACCACCTTCTCTATCCAATGCCTATACTCACAGCAAAAACATAAAACTTTGCTTACAAATATACGCATCTTTTCTTTTCAAAGATTTTTTTCGGACGCGACTTGAAGTTCTACGAGTCACAAAATATGAGAAAGTAATTTGATATTTTAGTTGCGTGTATTGAACTAGGTCAACGCTCATCGATTTTCTCAATGATCAAGCCCAACATTGTTGGTACCTATAGGCACTGTACCTATGTAACTAAAAAATGTTTATTCTGCGGGGAAATTCAAAATACCTTGTTCAACGTTCACAAAGTGCTTATGGGGGCCAGAGATGGGGTACATTTCGCACCGCTGCGCTACTGGACAGACACAAGGGGGGTTTGTTTTAAATTAAAATTCCTGGCGCACTCTACAAACAACAGCTCCTCCTAGGACGACCATTGCATAATCCTACATCCGTCGGAATTTATGTGTATATAGAGGTTCCTCTCATTTGTGTTGGAATGGAAGTACACGACTATATACATATACAATACATATATAACTGTATGTCTATTTTATGCGAGTACACTCTTAAGGCGTGGCCAAATGGCTATGTCGCCATTACTATATGAATGTGTGTGAGAGAAACACGTTATTCAAGTTTCTTATATACCTACTTTTCTACGGAATTGTATCTAAACGCAATCGGAACGCCCCCTTTTCCATTAAAGATGCAGCTTATGTACATAAACAGGTAAGTTTTATTTTTTGTTGAGTGTTTGTGTGTCCATGAAGAGGTGCTTCACTACACCTGATCTAAATGCATTCCATCTTCCATGTATTGCAGTATTTTTTATATATCTAAGTTTGAGCAATGAGTAGGTAACTATGTTGTTTGGCAAAAGCTTCTAAACTCAATCGAGTGCAAATCAAGTGCGCAAAATCTAAAATGAAGATTTCTGCGGAACAGAGCTAAATTTTGTTTGTGATACAGAAATTTTGGTCAAATACTCGTATTTACCATTCTATCATCTCTGAAATGGTTTTCCTATACCTTTCTCAAAATTGAACGGTTAAACAGAAATTATTTTGTGCGTGTGTCTTCGGTATTTTAACGCATTTTAGTTAAGAAGTGAAGGAGGTATGGCCTGGCTGTGGTTTAATTTTAATTTAAAATGGTTGAGTCGATACTATTTTATATAGAAGTACCTTAACCTTCACCTCTACCTACGACCTACTCAATGTTATTCAGTGTGATGGAAATTACTAGCCTACATAGTTTTGAATTTAGAACCAAATTTTGTACGTTCATATGAATATCTACAGTGGCAATGTGGCATGTTTTGTTTTTGTATTGATCAAAAATAAAAGACAGTTTGAAGGTTAAGTTCTTTCACAATTATTTCAAAAATATCTCTTCTTGTAAGGAAGTGTATTACTACAGAATGTTATGGCCACTTGTTTTCACTAAAGTCTATATTTCATTCTTTGACTTCATATTAGTTAAAAATTATGCGTGTGAAGTAAGCAGGATACAGTAAATTACTGTGTCACTAACCAAACCTAACCTAACGCAGCGGAATAATTCTTTCAAAAAGACAGATGAACGACACAATAATGTTGGTTGTTAAGAAATAATTAATTAAGAATAAGTTACGCAAACTAAATTAGTAAAAATAGAAATTAAAACAAATTAATTATTAATTAATTAAAACAAATAATTAATTCTTTTAAGAAAAAAAATATTTTTTTTGCGTTATTTATTAAATTAGCAATTATTTACAAATTTTGATAATAGTTTAGTCAACTTGTGCTCAAAAGGGCTCTGCGAGCAAATTGTGGGGTAGTTTTGATTTGTTCCCTCCTTTATGTTTTCAGAAGTGCTAAATCCGAATCTGAGGTTTGCGAACAAAATTTCGTGACGCAACATGGGAAAAAATGCAAAAAATGATGCAAAAATGCATTTTTTTGGGAGTTTTTATCTACTTATGGCTTGAAAACTGTCAATTATTCGTGAAGTATGTACATCAGAGTACAATTGAAAGTAAAAACAATTACAAACAAATCTCTGTTTTAGGTTTTTTTCTGCTACAAACTATTTGGACTCAAGCGCTAGATGAAAATAGACGTGTTCTTACTGTTTCGGAAAATCCACTATAGAAAACAAAAATTTTACTACTTTGCATTACAAAATTTGAATTTTTGTCTTAAATATGAACCAAGATATATTTTTCAGGTGATCTTTGGTGCGTTGAGTTGGAATCTGGTCTAAAAATTTCTCCAGCACGTCACGTTTTCGAGATATTGGAATCTTAAAACTTAAAAAAAAAGTGTTTTCTCAAAGATGAATGAAGGTAAAATGTTCAAACTGACCCGAAACACTAATTCGAAAAAAAATACCTCGAGAAATAATATAGCCACCAGAAAAGTATATCTTGGTTCATTTTAGAGACAATAATTCAAATTTTGTCACGCAAAGTAGTAAATTAGTGTTTTCGAGAGGATTTTTGGAAACAGTAAAATAACGTCAACTTTAAACTAGCGCCTTGAGTCCAAATGGGTTGCCGCAGAAAAGAACATAAGACAGAGATTTGTTGGAAATTTTGTATACATTTAATAATTGTACTCTGATGTAATTCACGAATAATTGATAGTATCTTCACGTTTCGTTCTCCCTAGAACTGGAATCCATCATTTTAATAAAGGTGTCTGTATTTGGACATTGTAAGTCGTACATACGTTCGTACGTCCCTTCACTTCTTTGTACCATATCTCAAGAACGAATAATGATATCGACTTCGAATTAATTTTATTTTTTAGATAAAAGTGTTGTTACGTGCTGAAAAGACTTTCAAAACAATTCAATAAACGGTGTTTTTATTACAGGAATTAAAAAAAAAAACGTTGTTATGCTCTTGAATATCTTGAGAGCGAATGATGCTATCGACTTCGGGTTATTTTTATTCTACGCAAAACGTAATAAAATATTTGTAAAAATATAAAAACAAATCGACTTATACATTTATTTTGTAATACAACAAAATTTCTGAAAATTGTTGAAAAAAGTATTTTGGATCGAATATCTTTAGAACAAACCATGATATTGGCTTCGGGGCAATTTTGTTTTATACACTAAAATCAATTACTGATAAAATTTTTAAAAATATTCAACAAACTGTTTTAAAAAAAAAAACTACTAGCCCGGGAAAATTAGACAAAAAAATGACAAAACTTCCGACAAAGCTGAATTTTGGTGGAGAGCATTGTTTTGAAGTCTTAAGCTTTTCCCGAAAAGTTTCGTAAAATTGGGCCGGGTAACATTTTTTAGGGTTTTTTTTTTCTTAATTTCTCGAAAACTATCAGCTTTTTTGATAAAGCTAATGTAATTCCACACAAACAAAAATATAAAAATTATTTAATTTTTTATTATTGCTCATAAAAGATTATACAAAAAATATTGAGCAACAGACTATGAGTAAAACGTGCAAGACCATTATAACAAGAGCTTTTTACTGTAATGAAATTTGTTCATCTTCTTGCTTGGGTAAAATAGGTAATGAGCGCCTTTGTAAACGATTTTCTTAAAATTTGTTGCTCCTACGAAAAAAGAGGCATAAATCATTATCTTTTTTGTGTAGAATTGTATGAGCAATAATATAAAATTATTAATTTTAGGAACAATTCCAAAGTGTAACTTTGACATGCTTTAACTTCAAGATTAACAAACTTACGGAGTTTGTTAATAGCTCATTTTAGAGAGTTTTATGTAAATGTTATTTTCTCATGATTTTTTTTGTAGGTAAAAGGAAATCCAATCGAGTTGTTGAGTGGAAGCCAAATCACTTTTCAAGATAGCGACCTTCTCCTTACCGCAAGCAACCTGAGAGCAGTGGCGTATTTAAAGATTTGGCGCCCCGGGCCAATAAGATTTGGCGCCCCATCAAGAAGTCATAAAATAACAAACAGAATTTTAGTATTTTTGACGGCACAAAAATTAGTTGAAACATTCATCAATAGCACTGTTATAATTGACCGATTCTGCTTAGTCAGAATGAGGAGATGGCTTAACTGACGTCCTTTATTTTGGTGGACACTTTTCGGCGGAATAAAATAATTTTGATATCTGAATTTGAAGCTTACTAAATGCATATTTTTTGCGCAAACCATATATTTTCCCCGTGAATTTTCTTATTATGTATTAAAGTTTCCGCTAAAATAAGTATGAAGTTCGGGGTGAAAATATAAATTATAATAGGTACAAATATAAATTTGTATTTGTCATATGAATTTGTTTGCACAAAATTGTAATTTTTTGTATACTAATTTTGATGCAAAGATGAGATAAGTAGCTCAAATGGATTGTTCTTTCAATTTTAAAATGAAATTCGCATTAACATTGCGCATTTTTAAGTAAATAAAATGCAAATTTAAATATCAAAATTATTTGATTGTGCCAAAATAAGGGACGTGCTTAGCAGTCCGATTGTTCTATTCTTATCCTGGAGCGTTTTAATTTGTCTGTTTATGAATACGGGAAAATGAACGTTCTTCACTGCAATTTGTCACTGCAGACTTCAGAAACATTATATGCAGGGTAACCCCTGTGACAAGTGAGACACCCGTTTTTTTTTTAATTAAAACAACTCGTTCTTTTAAGCAATCTATAATAGTATTTTAAGACATATATTTACTGGGTTGTGCCGAAAAATCATAAATATTTATCCTCCTTAAATTTGGGCTTTTCATATTAGGTCAGTCTCACTAAAGATCTCACTGATGAGCGTTCAATGTCAATTTGGCGGAGGCGGAATGGTTTGGTGGGACAAGATTCTCCATTCAATTCTAAAAAAAATTTTAATAATTCTCATACTGAGCTTCTGGAAAAAAATTTCAACTTTACTTTAAATATTGTAACGAAGTGTTACACTTTTCACTTCCCCCCCACACCAAGCGTTCGACGGTCCGTCTCCGTCCATTTATAAATACACCCACCGCCAGCAACATCAGCTATCAGCACCCTACATCACCATTAAACCGCCATAGACCAGTTATCAGCCGTCTACATCAACTACCAGCACCCTATATCAGCATAACATACGCCCGCCACCACCCATCGAATGATCAACAGCCACAGCACACAGAATACCATTGTATACACTCTGATAAGCAACAACAACTGCACATTACATTCGGTGCTGTCGACGCCATACGATTTTACATTTGACCTTCTTACAATTCACACTGTCTTGTGGCACAAAAATCTTGATAACGAGGTACAAAAATCCGGAAAAGCCGAAGCTTGTTACCTCGAATTAATTCCTAATTATTAATAAATAATTCCGAATTTTTAAGAGAGTTAAGTTTCCAGCGGTTCATTGTTTTTAGCACCTTTGGTAAGCTTAGGTCCTTTATTTGGTGCATCCGTGTATCATTTAAAGAAAACCTTTTTGGCATCCGCCGTTAAAACCCCGTTGTTCTCCCTTGGACTAGCCTTGGGCTGGAATCAGATTCCTACCGTTGTTCTCCCTGCTTGCTCTTTGGGGTTGGTTCAGGGCTATACCCGTTGTTCTCCCTTGGACTATCCTTGGGCTGGAATCAGATTCCTACCATTGTTCTCCCTGCTTGCTCTTTGGAGTTGGTTCAGGGCTATACCCGTTGTTCTCCCTTGGACTATCTTTGGTCTGGAATCAGATTCCTACCGTTTTTCTCCCTGCTTGCTCTTTGGAGTTGGTTCAGGGCTATACCCGCTGTTCTCCCTTGGGCTGGAATCAGATTCCTACCGTTGTTCTCCCTGCCTGCTCTTCGTAGTTGGTTCAGGGCTATACCCGTTGTTCTCCCTTGGACTAGCCTTGGGCTGGAATCAGATTCCTACCGTTTAATCCCCGGTTCGCTTCTTCTAAGCGGATTTTGTGGGCAGAGTCTACTCCTGTAGCTCTACAAAGCCCAGCGTTGATTTATATGAAATACTGTGTTAGTTATCATAGGACAAACCGAAATTGTAATATTTATATGAAATACCGTGTTAGTTATCTTAAGACAGAAGGAACCAAAATTGTAATATTGTAAACCTCTTTTTCTTATTAATAAAGATAAAATATTATAAAGCTAGTGTTTGAACCGAGTTCTTTCCTTCTAAACCCGAGTTTTATCTGCTTTTCATCGGGAAAACCCTGGACTACGACGAGCTTACCTCAGCCTCGAATAAAAAGCATCACAATATTTAATTGTGAAAGCATAAAACTTTATGAAATTAATTAATTAATGAAAAATAAAAGCAAGGTCAATTTATTTGTCTAAAAATTCCGCCTTTATTTTCTATTTATTTATCGTTTTTGAATTTGCAATTCATTAAAAAATTGCAATGTAGCGAATTGCTGTTTTGGGTAAAAAAGGACATTGAGAAATTAATCAAAAAAATGTTCGACTCCGAAAAAATCACATTGCTCAGGTGAGATTTTTTGTTGCATTTGTCGCACTTAAAAAATCTCTGAGCGTTCAGAGATTATATTTGGTGAGACACGCCTCTTGATATTTATAGGTGGGCTTATCGCAATTGTATGTACGTACTGTGTTGCGTTCCTACTTTGATATCTCTAAGACTGATTAGTACATTTAAAAGTTATAATATAAGTATCTATGGTAGACACTGTAACGTTCTACAAAAATATATAAGAGTTAAATACGTTGGCACCTATTCTACCTCTATCACACCGTTTTGATGATATTCTGCCTGACGACTCTAGGCTTTACTTTTCCCATAGAACTTTGCAAAGGAATTTTAAATTTTGCATCCAAAGTTGAATGCCGCCCTTCGCAGTGTGCCGCCCCGGGCCATTGCCCTTATTGCCCCTAGGGTAAATACGCCACTGCCCGAGAGGTTTTATAATAAGGAAATGTACCCAAACACACTTCATGTGGTATCACAATGGACCAAATCTTGGTCTAAGTGTGTCAGTCTTCACGACTTGCAGCCACTTCAACCTAACCTAACCTAACAAAACACAAATCGTACACAAAATTTTGCCCAGCGATTAATGAAATTTTAATACATTTTATGACAAAATTAGTTCCACCATGAAGTTCTTGCACGATTTTCTCTGAATCAACTGACTGTATTAAAAAAAAGTATGCTTATCCTTTTTGTGTAGAATTACATAAGCTACAATTTATATCTTCACATTTTTTTCCAAAAAACTGATAGGTTTCGAGAAATTAAGAAAAAACTGAATTTAAGACCCTTTAACCCCCCCCCTCCTGTCTATTACTTTAAAAAGCGCGAAAATTTCCCGGTTCTTTGAATTTTTTACCATGATGCGTTCGGCGCTCGAGGTCGAAAACTTGGATTATGTATTTATTAGGCCAACACCAAAAACAACTCAGCAAAAAACGAAAACTACCAGATCAGACGCAAGGTCTTATGTATATAGTTACTGGACTATAAGAGATAAAGGAAAAAAAAAATATAGTTATATATTTATGTATATTATTTCTTTTATGTAGTACCTTGTGGCATAATGGTTAGTGCGTTGGACTGTCATGCCGAAGGTGTGGGTTCGATTCCCAGCCGTGCCACCTAAAAACAGAAATGTTTTATTCGAGGTACTGTCTCTTGCGAGGAACTGACAAATCCTCCAAGAGTATACTTCTTATGAATAAGTGCTCCTCATTAAGTCGTTCGGACTCGGCAAAAACCTGTAGGTCCCCTCCATTCCTTCCAACAACACACACACAGGAATGGTTGAGAGCTGTAAGTCACTAGACCATGGTTCTCAATGAGCTGTTGCGCCACCCAATTTATTTATTTATTTGTTTAATCCAATAAATTAATTAGTTCCAAAGTTATTATTAAAATAAAACAAAAACATTATTCATTTTATGGAGAAAAATTAAATAAAAATAAGGTAAAAATATTTTTGCCAAAAAACTACATAACCAAAGGGCACGGCGCAGTGCCCAGCCAAGTTCGCGGCACTACACCCTTTTTACAGGAACAAACTCAGGTGATTTTCAACCCCCCTCTAACTTCAGTACCAATAAAGTCAGAAACTTCAGATTCGGACTATTTGCTGAACTGATCAAACACAGGTGGCTCACCAAATTTCAACTCTTTAGCATTAGTAGTTCCCAAGATATAGGACTTCAAAAATCGCGAAAACCGTAACTGACTGACTCACTGACTCACCTACTGACTGACTCACTGACAGATCATCAACATTATGGAGCACTTCCCGACATCGTAGAAACTTGAAATTTCGCACAACGGTAGGCCTTGTGGTAAATACAAAGGAAAAAATCGAAAATCTGCAATTTTCTATTCATAAATTATATGGAGCCTTTCCGATTGCTGTAGTACAATGAAAATTGGTAGGTCGGTAGGCCTTGTAGTACTTTGTAGGGAACTATCTTGTTTCACCCAACAACAACTTAAGTTTGTTTCTTTTTACATAAGTTAAAAGAAATAAATAGCTTTCTTAACCATAAACAAAAAACAGAAAACCCCACCCCTTAACACTGGCACTGATCTATAATTTGTTAGAAAAATAACATAGATTTTTTTTTACATGAAATTTGGTATTGCGAAGATTAAAACAAAAAGAAAAAAATTACGATACCGCAGCGGAATGGCAAGAAATGGACCTCTGCAGTGCAGTGATCTGCTTTACCTTTGGTACATATAGTATAGAGGATTTTCTTTTTGGTTGCTTTAAGAGTTTAAGCGAATGATAAAAACTTTCGCTCGATAAGAATTAGTTGACGCAGATCTCGCAAGCAAAAAGGACGTAAGCTTAACAGTTCAATTAAAATATTAAATTAAACCGTGGCTTTGTAGTGAAAGAAAAAAGGTACAGTCAACCTTCTTCTTTTGATATAGTTTTCTATAATTTTACATTTTTTTTAGAAACGCAAAGAATTTACGCGCCTTAAATCAAATAAAAAAGCCGTTCCATCGAGTTCGATAAAACTCTAATTAATTTTAAATTATTGCTAGAACGTATATAAATAAATTATACGATTCGCTTAACATCAGTGGGATAATATAAATCCAACCCTTAAAAGAAAAAAAAAACTAAACGAAATAACAAGACCAATTTAAACACCTAAGTAAAATAAATAAAAGAAAAAAGCGAGCCATTTTGGCTCTTCGATTCAAAGAAAAAAAAGGGGTGAAATTCCACTAAAGGTAAGAATCTGATTCTTTATGTTTTTTTTTTCTCTCGGTTTTTTTTATTCATCTCGATGTATTCGCTGTACTTATCGTTATCAGATAATAGAGAGATAAAGAGCGAGAGATTCGGACACACAAAGCGTCAACGTCCAAGGCCACCGAGGTGGAATCGGCTTGCTCTAAGCTAAATTCAAGGCTAACCTCAAACACTTAGAATCAATCAAACAACAAGTACACACGAAATACACATGAGAAAAGAATCAACGGAGAAAGTAAAACAACAACAATTAGCAACAAAAGATCAATTCAGACATACATGATCGGTCAAACCAATCGACAACATCATCCAACGATTCCGAAAAAAGCTCTCCTCATCACAGCCACATTTGGTGCTCTCCTGAAATTTGATCCCATCCAACCTTTCCTCACTCCGACATCCAATTTTGAGATAAATCAAAAAAAGAAATTAACAAACACAAAAAAAAATAAGAAAAACATAAAAGCTAAGTAAAATCCATAAAATATAAAACTTTGATGTGCAAATATATAAAAATATAATTTTTAAAACCTACAGACTAATAAAAAGGCCAGCGAATCCAGTCAAAACAGTGCACCGTTTTCACCAGGAGTCGCCGTAAGCTCAACGAAGTAGTAAGTACACCTATAATTTTCAAAGCGATTATATTCTTATATTGAACATCAACGAATTATATTTGCTTATAAAAAGTTACATTCATACAAAACAAAAGAAAGAAGAAAGAAACAAAAATTAGAATTTTTAGACAAAAGAGTTGACGCCGAAGAGGTGTAAAAACGAAATTAATTCCTTTTTTTTTTTTTTTTTACTAAATCTACTCTGATCCTTATCCATATCCAGTCCTTAAGATATATCCTTTTGTTTATTATAAGAGAATTAAAAATTTTTAAATCGTTGTTCGCTACCATATACGAAGTATTAAAAAGTACGCATACCATCACTAAAATTGATTTTTTTTTATGGAAATCGTCGTCTGGTACATATACCCAGTAATTGAAATCATTGTTGAATCGAGGAACTTTAAGTCATTGTTTGATTTTGAAATAGTAGATTTCTAATGAATCTATTTTATTAAGGAAAAGATGAACATTTCTGTTTTTTTTAAGTTACTTGTTGCTTTTCGTTGAATTAGAATGATGAGTTATTAGGAAATTTATATTAGGATGTGAGTTGGGAAGCTGGGTTGAGTAAGACCTTCAACAGGGGGTTTCAAAACTAAAACAATACTTGTTTCGTCTTTGGGGTCATGGCGGGATAACGAGCGTGCGCAATGACCAAGGTGTATCAAGATAAGGATTGTCTTATTCTGTAGATGCTAGGGGAGGGTATAGCTCAGAGAACACGATTACCTATGTTCTCCACCAGTATGACAAGTAATCTTTAGGGTAGTCAAAGTTCGGATTCCACATCTCTTTAATATTTTATTTTTTTCGAATCCCATCTCCGATTTATAGGCCTGATTAAAAAACGTAACACTGTCCATTTTTCGGTAACAAGATCCCACCCCTCCGGCGAGCTAGGATGAGCGTGGACTAGCAGGCCTACCCGTTACTAAGAAAGTGGACAACTCTTTCGTAGCTCAACTTTGGCGGTCTGGACTACCTGTAGCAGTTCGATTCAAAGGAGTTTGAGAATGAAAGAGATTTTATGCTGGAGTAGAATTGTCAATAGAACTGTGCGTGTGGTGAACCCATTGTTATTTTATTGGTTTTCTTCTGAAATCTAACCGATTTAACTTTATATTAGGGTTTCGATAAGGGATTTCACCGACGGTTCACTCTGGTGTATACTTGTTATTTAAACAAAAGTATAGAAAGAATTATTGATTTAATTTAAATAAGAAAGTTCGTTACAGGTGGCGCCCAATAACGTGGGGCCCGAATTGATTACCCTTTTGACTAAAAGTTTGAATTTATTTGTATTCTTGACTGGATGTCAAATTTGTTAGGCATATAGCATTCAATTTAGTAGAGTTTGAGTAATTATTATCCGGAAAGTAAAGATACCTTTCAATCAACTTTCGTCTGTTGTAATAATTATTTATCTTAAAATCATTTTTAAGTGAATTCTGTATTTTTAGAAATTCAGTGTCCAACATAAGAATGAGGAATTCCTTTTATGGGTTAGTTGCACAGGATTTCTAGAGACAGACATTTCATGATAAATCTTATTTCGCCATACACAAAGTACTCAAAATGAATTGTTTTTGACCGATGGATAAGTAGACGGTTTCCTGATCCAGGTCTGTAGCAAAAGCATTTATTTTTCGAGGAAACGTAAAACAAACTACATACTAGTCCGTACAAAAAAAAAAAATATACAAATGTTTTTTTTTAATCCTTTACTCCGCTATCCGGTTTGTTAAAGTAAATAACTCGACTTTCACCGATGTAGTTCTTTATTTGGATAAAAAAAAAGCATTTAAAATTGGAAAACAAAACCTTTCCAAAACAGTCATACATTCGTACATTTAAATACATTTTTGTTTAGGTCGTTGAAGGTTCTCAACCCTAACTCTTAACTCACATCCTCATGAATTATATGATAGTTTGATTATACAAACATAGATAGATATTTTTTGGATTTTTTTTTTTGAATAAATTTTTTTTAACACAGTTTTTCTAGTATTAGAATTTGAATATTATACATAAAAAAAAAAAAAAAAACTTTTTTCGAATGACTGGAAGAGGTCGTGGTCGCCCTCCAAAAAGAAGTAATTACAACTTCAATAGAAATAGCGCCAGTGGTTCAAATAGGACAAGAAGCTCACCAGCTTTAAACAATATGGCTGATACAAATGATTCGACAGCCCACAGTGAGGTAGAACGCAATGAGGAAAATGGTAATTCGGTAGGAGGTAATAATGTAGGGCCGGTTAACGATCCACAAGAGGAGAATGAAAACGTAGACCAAGGGAACGTTTCCAGAGAGGCTGAACAGTTTGAAAATTACATAAAGGAAGTTGTTTCAGCTACGGTTGGTTTGAAGTGCACTGAAGATCGACGTTTCTTGCAGGAAAAGCTCGCGGAAAATCAAGCTTTTGTCATGGATAGGGTTGAAGCGCTCTTTCGAACTTTAACAGGCTCTGCCCCAACTCAACCGACAGCAAGTAATGTGAGAACTAATAATTATAATAATAATGCAGCCATTAGTAGACAAACTGAACCAAGTGCACAGGCACCACCTAGTGTCAATCAAAGGTTTGATGATCCAAACGAAATTGTTCATCCGGTCAATATGACTCGGGGATCGAATGTGGACAATTTTCTTGCTCAATTGAGTAGTATGAATCTTCAGGATTCTCCTCCAGTTTCAACCGATCCAATTTTGAACATAGCTCCTTCTCCTTCTCCTTCTAATTCTGTTATCAAATATCCACATTATGAGAAATGGGGAATTAAATTTGATAACAAAAAAATAACTGTCGATGATTTTTTATTCCGGCTAGAGATAGTCAAAACCGGGTATAACGCGACTTGGCAAGAAGTAGTTAAGAATTTTCATCACTTTGTGAGTGGAAACGTTGAAGTATGGTATTGGACATATTTAAAAAGTAATAAAGGAGTTAATTGGACAACACTCAGATTTGCTCTCTTGGAGCAATATCGCAGTCTAGAAACAGACACAGAACTTTCGCGAAAAATGTCCGACAGAAAACAACATCCGAATGAAAGTTTTAACGAATTCTATGATGATTTGATTCAACTGAATTCTAGGTTGAGAAATCCCAAACCAGTTAAAGAGATAATCGAACTTATTAAACTTAACGTTAAACGGAGAATAGGTGAACTTTTAATAACATTCAGTACCCATAGTCTTCCGGAAATGGTTTACGTTTGTAGAACCATAGAAAAATTCTTAAACGGAAACGAAAAAGCAATACCCAGGTTTGGTCAAACGTCGGCGAATCTCCCAAATCGCCGAGCGGTCAATGAAGTTGAAATGTTACCTGAGGTACCATCTTCTTCGAATTTAGCGGAAGTGGAAGCATTTGATAGAGTTCCTAACTCAATTACATGCTGGAACTGTAAAGGCGTGGGTCACAAATTCCGCAAATGTCCAGGTCCTCGCCGTAATCTATTTTGTTTCACATGTGGTCTTGAGAACATAAAAAGCCCCAATTGTGAAAAATGTTCGGAAAACCGACAAACGAGCAACCCTATGACCGGGGAGAGTTGTTCAAAGTTCAAAAGCCCGGAAATGACCAGAAATTAGAAAACCCTTTTAAAATCACTATACTCAAACGCCCAGATAACACAATTCCACCAAATGTTTTAAATGAGAACAAAAAACCACCTGAAAGAAAATCTTTGCATGAACGTCAGTTGGATTACTATAAAGCTCGGGAGAAAATCTTTGCCAATCCTCCAACACCAAATCGAATTCAAAAGCTTAGAGAGAGACACAATAAAAAGAAAAAGCTATATAAGGCAGTATCTGCGGCTATAGTAAATATTTCATCAGAAGATCCTCGTCCATATCTGACAGTAAACATTTTCGGGAAAGATTGGTTCGGCCTACTGGATTCAGGTGCGAGCATTAGTTGTTTGGGTGTCGGATCCTTAGAATATCTTAAGGAAAATAAAATACCTTTCAAAAACTTCTCATCGACATTAGCTACAGCTGATGGTCAAAAACAAAGCATAGTGGGAGTGATAACAACTCCAATTTTGTATAAAGGGACTTCAAGGGATATAGATCTTTTCATTGTCCCATCCCTCGCACAAAAATTATATTTAGGCGTAGATTTTTGGCGGAGTTTTCAACTCGCCCCCAACCTCATTTCCGAAATTTCCGTGTTACCGGAAATAGATGCCAATAAATGTGATTTATCTGCACAAGAGTCATCAGCACTACTTGAAACGATAAAATTATTCCCTTCATTCTCAGCGAAAGGTTTAGGGAAAACTTCCCTGATGGAACATTCAATAGACACCGGAGACGCGACTCCAATCAAACAGAGGCATTACCCTGTATCTCCAGCGGTACAAGCCCTCATGTATGCGGAATTGGACCGCATGATTTCCTTGGACATCATCGAAGAAAGTTCTAGTCCATGGAGCTCACCGGTGGTTCTTGTGCGAAAACCAGGAAAAAATCGCCTATGTCTAGACTTTCGGAAAGTCAATCAAGTGACCAAGAAAAATGCGAATCCGATTGCGCATATAGAGGGATTGCTAGCGCGTTTTTCAGACCCACACTTTATTTCAAGTGTGGATCTGAAAGACGCGTACTGGCAGATACCGCTGGAGAAGGGTTCTCGGGAAAAAACCGCCTTCACTGTACCCGGCCGTAAACTTTATCAGTTCAAGGTCATGCCTTTCGGTCTGTCAAACGCAGCCCAAAGTTTAACTTGTCTGATGCACCAGGTTATTCCACATGAATTAAGAGACCAAGTGTTTGTCTATTTAGATGACCTTTTAGTACTCTCGCACACCTTCGAAGAACATTTAAAAATCTTGAAAATCATTGCTAAAAGGCTTACTGATGCTGGATTAACCATAAATGTGGAGAAATCCAAGTTTTGTCTAAAAGAACTTCCGTACTTAGGTTATATAGTAGGTCAAGGGGGTATAAAAGCGAATCCTGACAAAATAGCAGCAATATTAGACTTTCCTGAACCGAAAACACCACGACAAGTCAGAAGATTCCTTGGCATGGCAGGATGGTACAGGAGGTTTGTAAAAGACTTTTCAACCCTGGCTACTCCTTTAACCAATACCCTTAAGAAAAACCAGAAATTTAATTTTGATGAAAAAGCGATTGCGTCGTTTAACGCTATAAAAAAGGAATTGACTTCGACTCCCGTCCTAATAAATCCAGATTTTTCCAGACAATTCATCATCCTTTGCGATGCTTCGGCAACTGGAATTGGATGTGTCCTTTGCCAAAAAGACCAAGAGGACATAGAACGTCCAATTTATTATTATTCGCAAAAGCTTAACGCAGCGCAAAGAAACTATTCTGTGACAGAGCGTGAATGTCTTGCGGCGGTAAAGGGAATACAAAAGTTTAGACCGTATGTTGAGGGATATAGGTTTAAGGTTATAACGGATCACTCAAGTTTAAAGTGGCTAATGAGCCTCAAAGACCCGACGGGTAGGTTGGCGCGTTGGAGTCTGAAACTCCAGGGATTTGACTTTGAGGTGGAACACAGGAAAGGTTCTTTAAATGTAGTCCCTGATGCACTTTCACGAGTGTATCAAGTGGACTCAGTTCATTTGCAAGAAAAGGTCCCTGAACTCAAGTCGACAGATCCCAATGACGTCCTTCATGTTGATTTAGAAGATTTAAGCTTTAAATCCGAAGAGTACATACAGTTAATCGAACAAATCGAGAAAAATAAAGAACAGTTACCAGATCTCCAGGTTTCCGATGGTTATGTGTATAAAAAAGTCAAATTTAGTACAGGAAACCCAATTCAAGATGATTTGACTTGGAAACTTTGGATTCCAACTGCGCTGACCGACCGTCTGGTCTCTCTGGCTCATTGCCCACCAAGAGCCTCACATGGAGGTATAACGAAAACCTTATATCGCCTTCGACAACAATATTTTTGGCCAAGTATGGCTTCTAATGTCAAAAATTTTATAGGGAACTGTGAAGTTTGTAAAATGTCGAAAGCTCCAAACGTGACCTTGAGATCTGAAATGGGAAAGGCCTTCACTGTGGAAAGACCCTTTCAGCATCTTTATATTGATTTTATTGGACCCTACCCACGGTCAAGAAGTGGCAACACTCAAATCGTTATAGTCCTTGATCAGTTAACAAAATTTGTCCTGATCAAGGCACTTAAAAGGGCTACAAGCGATACGGTTTTGAAATTTTTACTAGAAGATGTATTTCTTATTTTCGGTGTTCCAGAAAGTATCCTTTCCGACAATGGAACCCAATTCATTAGCCGCGACTTTTCGAAAATGATAGACAATTTTGGCATCAAGCATTATAGAACAGCCGTTTATTCGCCTCAAGCCAATGCCAGCGAGCGAGTAAACAGATCGATTCTTGCTGCTATCCGTTCGTACATAAATCCAAATCAGTCCAATTGGGATGCACATCTATCTTCAATCAGTAGTGCTCTCCGAACAACCGTTCACTCTGCTTTGGGAATGTCACCATATGAAGCACTGTTCGGTCAGCGAATGATTGAACATGGAGCTGACTACAAGCTTCTAAGAGATTTAAGTGGTTTAAATCAGTCAGAGATAGACTGGCTTCCGAAAACCGCTAAAATGAATATACTGCATTCATATCTGAAAGACGCCTTAAGAAAAGCCCATGAGTCGTACGAAAAAGCTTACAATTTAAGAAGCAGAATTGAAACATACCAAGTAGGGGATCAGTTGTATAAAAGGAACTTTGTTCTAAGCGACGCTTCGAAAAAGCTTAATGCCAAACTGTGTCCTAAATTTATTAAGGTAAAAGTCAAAAAGGTTATCGGTAATAATTTATATGAAGTCATCGATTCCAAGGGTTATACTTCGGTGACTCATTCAAAGGATTTAAAGAAATAAGAAAATGAACGGCATTATACTGTATTTATATTTGCCCGGCCATCTCAGCTGTCTATGAGACCTTTTTATCTATACATACGGTTCCTCTTCTTATTTTTTTTAACGCACGTCGCTTGGTTAAAATAATAAGTTTTGTAGGGAACTATCTTGTTTCACCCAACAACAACTTAAGTTTGTTTCTTTTTACATAAGTTAAAAGAAATAAATAGCTTTCTTAACCATAAACAAAAAACAGAAAACCCCACCCCTTAACACTGGCACTGATCTATAATTTGTTAGAAAAATAACATAGATTTTTTTTTACATGAAATTTGGTATTGCGAAGATTAAAACAAAAAGAAAAAAATTACGATACCGCAGCGGAATGGCAAGAAATGGACCTCTGCAGTGCAGTGATCTGCTTTACCTTTGGTACATATAGTATAGAGGATTTTCTTTTTGGTTGCTTTAAGAGTTTAAGCGAATGATAAAAACTTTCGCTCGATAAGAATTAGTTGACGCAGATCTCGCAAGCAAAAAGGACGTAAGCTTAACAGTTCAATTAAAATATTAAATTAAACCGTGGCTTTGTAGTGAAAGAAAAAAGGTACAGTCAACCTTCTTCTTTTGATATAGTTTTCTATAATTTTACATTTTTTTTAGAAACGCAAAGAATTTACGCGCCTTAAATCAAATAAAAAAGCCGTTCCATCGAGTTCGATAAAACTCTAATTAATTTTAAATTATTGCTAGAACGTATATAAATAAATTATACGATTCGCTTAACATCAGTGGGATAATATAAATCCAACCCTTAAAAGAAAAAAAAAACTAAACGAAATAACAAGACCAATTTAAACACCTAAGTAAAATAAATAAAAGAAAAAAGCGAGCCATTTTGGCTCTTCGATTCAAAGAAAAAAAAGGGGTGAAATTCCACTAAAGGTAAGAATCTGATTCTTTATGTTTTTTTTTTCTCTCGGTTTTTTTTATTCATCTCGATGTATTCGCTGTACTTATCGTTATCAGATAATAGAGAGATAAAGAGCGAGAGATTCGGACACACAAAGCGTCAACGTCCAAGGCCACCGAGGTGGAATCGGCTTGCTCTAAGCTAAATTCAAGGCTAACCTCAAACACTTAGAATCAATCAAACAACAAGTACACACGAAATACACATGAGAAAAGAATCAACGGAGAAAGTAAAACAACAACAATTATAGCAACAAAAGATCAATTCAGACATACATGATCGGTCAAACCAATCGACAACATCATCCAACGATTCCGAAAAAAGCTCTCCTCATCACAGCCACATTTGGTGCTCTCCTGAAATTTGATCCCATCCAACCTTTCCTCACTCCGACATCCAATTTTGAGATAAATCAAAAAAAGAAATTAACAAACACAAAAAAAATAAGAAAAACATAAAAGCTAAGTAAAATCCATAAAATATAAAACTTTGATGTGCAAATATATAAAAATATAATTTTTAAAACCTACAGACTAATAAAAAGGCCAGCGAATCCAGTCAAAACAGTGCACCGTTTTCACCAGGAGTCGCCGTAAGCTCAACGAAGTAGTAAGTACACCTATAATTTTCAAAGCGATTATATTCTTATATTGAACATCAACGAATTATATTTGCTTATAAAAAGTTACATTCATACAAAACAAAAGAAAGAAGAAAGAAACAAAAATTAGAATTTTTAGACAAAAGAGTTGACGCCGAAGAGGTGTAAAAACGAAATTAATTCCTTTTTTTTTTTTTTTTTACTAAATCTACTCTGATCCTTATCCATATCCAGTCCTTAAGATATATCCTTTTGTTTATTATAAGAGAATTAAAAATTTTTAAATCGTTGTTCGCTACCATATACGAAGTATTAAAAAGTACGCATACCATCACTAAAATTGATTTTTTTTTATGGAAATCGTCGTCTGGTACATATACCCAGTAATTGAAATCATTGTTGAATCGAGGAACTTTAAGTCATTGTTTGATTTTGAAATAGTAGATTTCTAATGAATCTATTTTATTAAGGAAAAGATGAACATTTCTGTTTTTTTTAAGTTACTTGTTGCTTTTCGTTGAATTAGAATGATGAGTTATTAGGAAATTTATATTAGGATGTGAGTTGGGAAGCTGGGTTGAGTAAGACCTTCAACAGGGGGTTTCAAAACTAAAACAATACTTGTTTCGTCTTTGGGGTCATGGCGGGATAACGAGCGTGCGCAATGACCAAGGTGTATCAAGATAAGGATTGTCTTATTCTGTAGATGCTAGGGGAGGGTATAGCTCAGAGAACACGATTACCTATGTTCTCCACCAGTATCACAAGTAATCTTTAGGGTAGTCAAAGTTCGGATTCCACATCTCTTTAATATTTTATTTTTTTCGAATCCCATCTCCGATTTATAGGCCTGATTAAAAAACGTAACACTGTCCATTTTTCGGTAACAAGATCCCACCCCTCCGGCGAGCTAGGATGAGCGTGGACTAGCAGGCCTACCCGTTACTAAGAAAGTGGACAACTCTTTCGTAGCTCAACTTTGGCGGTCTGGACTACCTGTAGCAGTTCGATTCAAAGGAGTTTGAGAATGAAAGAGATTTTATGCTGGAGTAGAATTGTCAATAGAACTGTGCGTGTGGTGAACCCATTGTTATTTTATTGGTTTTCTTCTGAAATCTAACCGATTTAACTTTATATTAGGGTTTCGATAAGGGATTTCACCGACGGTTCACTCTGGTGTATACTTGTTATTTAAACAAAAGTATAGAAAGAATTATTGATTTAATTTAAATAAGAAAGTTCGTTACAACTTAGAAGAAAAAAATCGAAAAATTGGAAGTTTCAGTTCATGGGGCGTGGCATCCACCCACATTCTCAAAAATTCTTATAAATTATATGTAGCACTTCCGATTGTTGTAGAACGATGAAAATTGGGAGGTCGGTAGGGCTTAAAGTACTTAGAAAGAAAAAATTGAAAAATTGGAATTTTGCATTCAGGGGGCTGGAAGTTTTCATACATTTTAAATTTGTGACTAAGTTAGTATTTAAGAGAAAACTTGCCAAGTAAATCCACCAAATTTTAATCAGTTATCATTAATTACCAAATTTCTGTCATGATTTGGAATTGTTTCGATATTACTCTACTTAAGATATTTGATATTAAACTTCATGAACTTAAAACTTGGCATATATTTTAGATCTCATTACTTTTTTCGGCTGACTTTTTACGCACAGGTTTCTTTTACACATAAGAACTTGGCTCCTTTTTTAACATTTATGTTTTTGTTATGATAAATATGATAGGAAAACACACACTTGAGCAAACCCCTTTGTATTACAACTGTAGTTTGAATTCGTTATGTTCACGGTCACCCTTTCAAATATTTAGTATTTACCTTTTACCTCTTGTTCTTTTAGAAAAAATCATTTTGGGAGTTTTGGGAATAGCTATGTAGATATATTTCTTCCTTATAATTTTATAACATGCCCAACATTTTATTTTTCAGAGAGCAAATTTGTCTTCCCTTGGCCAAAATTTATTTTCTTAAGTTAAAACATATATTTGGTAACAAAATCGAACAAGGCTCCCCTACCCTACCACTACCGCTTCTTCTAAAGATCACTTATTTTCTGTAGAACATAGTCAAAGCAGAATACTTTCAGCCTTATTTAATAGATTTATGTATAGATGGGTGATTCTCTGCCAACTGTGATACTTAAAAAAAAAAAATTCAAAAATTAAAACTTATTGGAAACAATTTTCGTTTCGTTTTTCTGGCTTCATGTAGTCAGTCTTCTGAATGAAACCCTTTTCATTGTGCTGCGTTATTACTTAGTTTTTATTGCACGGAATAATTTTTGTTTGGTTCTTTCGAGGTGTTGCTACCGTTTTAATAAAGAAAATTGTTAGAAATTAAATATTATTGCAAGAAATAATTTAATTCACGTTCACGGTGCCACGGTACTGACATCCACGGTACTGACATTTAGACAGTTTATGTGACCTAACTTCTCTATGCTAATGAGAAAAATAATTTCCAGGACAATTTTAACATATGTTTCTTAAAAGGAATAAAAAATTGTGATAATCAACCAAAACCATGTTGTAACATGCTTCAAAAATACTACCACGGTACTGACAAAATAATATTTGTGACACACTTTCTTCGAATGAAAACATGTCACTCTTAAAGTACAACAACGTTAAAAAAAAATAAACGACTGTTGTTATCTGTACATAAATGATGCCTCTTTTAAGAAACCACCATAGAAACGTCTTGAAACTAAAACAAAATGGCGATTCAGCGAGAAATCTTTTGAATTCAAAAATAAAATAAAATCCTCGGACAACATTCATTCATAATTATTTTATTCAGCAATAAGTACTTTAACTCAATTTTTGCATAATTTTGTCAAACAAGTATTGCACTAAAACTTTTCTAAGGACAACATTTCTATTCAATGAAGTATTTCATCAGAAAAAAGTAGATTTAATCGGAAAAACAAGGAACGTGCATGCCACGGTACTGACATTTTAACTACACTTTTCCAAGCCTTGTGGACGAAGTAGCAAATTTGGTCATGATATCGAATGAAGATTTTAGTAAATAGCCATTTACACAATACAAACCAAAAATATTTGCGAACATTTTACATTAAATAACAAAAAAAGCACTGGACACAAAGACTCACAGTTGGGACGGAATCACCCAGGTAGGAGATGGATCGATGACGGACTCAATTCCTCATTAAGCAAGTTAGAAAAAAACATCAAAGTTAACCAGAAGCCTTTGAAGGTAGCTCTAATGGTAGACGCTGACCTTGCGGTAGAGCATCCAATAATTGTGATTATAATACTTCGTTTATGTAGTTAAAAAAGTTATCTTACAAATAGTCAATGCAATGGAAGTATCATTTCATTTTCTCGTGTTTATTCTAGGATTTGCTTCAGTTAGGGACTTAATAGTCAAATATACACAATGAATCTGTTAACTACATATATGGTTGTATAAGCTTAAAATTAAATGAAAACATAATATTAGCAGCAAAGCACAGTCGAGTCATATCAATTAAAATGCTAAATTGACTTACAATTAGTTTAAGATTAATTAGAATTATTCCTATGAAACCTACAGAATCAATTGTTGAATTGAGAATCAATCCAAACAAAAAAAACTATTTCCAACTTGAACTCCAATGAAACTGGCCA
>OY992532.1:177744155-177796882 GCA_963921185.1 Dasysyrphus tricinctus | reverse complement strand
CCCAGCCACTATTTCTTTGAAATTAGAATATTCATTTCCGTGTCTTACACAAAAAAGTCTGTTTTCTAGATATTCGTTAAGAATTTTATAAAGTCCTTCAGGCAGAACTTGTCGTAATTTGAATTTGAGGCCTTCGTGCCACACCTTGTCAAACGCTTGCGACACATCCAAAAAGACCGTCGAACAGATTTTCTTTTCTTCAAGAGCTCTCTCAATTACGTCAGTTATTCTATGCACTTGATCAATTGTTGAATGCTTGCTTCTAAATCCGAACTGATGTTCAGGTATTAATCGTTTCTCTTCTATTATAAGCTGCAGGCGCAGGAGTAGTATTCTTTCAAAAACTTCGATATTATTGGAAGAAGCGAAATCGGTCTGTAAGAATTCTTTTCGTGAGATGGTTTGCCAGGTTTCAAAACCATTATGACTTCCGCAACTTTCCATTGGCTTGGAACGGTTGACCATTTACCTCCTCCAATTTTTGATCCAATGTTCTCTCCCGTTGCTAAGCTCACAACTAAACTTGCTGCCCCTATTGTTAACAGTGATGAGTTTGATGGTCGATATTTGATGGCTAGATTACGCGGCAGTAAACTTTATGAAAATGTTCGTCTATACCTTTCCTATCTTTATAACAAGTCTGATAACGTCTGTATTAACGGCAAGACCAAAATGAATGTTTTGGTATCTATACAAAAAGAAGGCCTTCCAATTGACCCAGCCGCTCTCAACAAAATATATGTTCGCTTCACGAAACCTTTAATATCTCTCCTTCTACAGTTTCTAAGGACCTCGCTACTTACGCCTCGCACATACGCTCAAAATGTTTCCATTCGCTCGCCACGATAATAAACAATATCTTTAACTGTAATGTGGCTCTACAGCCTGTGTCCACAATTACCCTATCTCTCTATTATCAAAACGTAAGAGGTCTCCGTACCAAAACTTCCCACGTTTATCTTAGTTCCCAAACCTTCCTTTTGACATCTTCGCTCTAACAGAGACAAATCTATGCTCTGATTTTCTGGATAGCGAATTATTTACATCAGATTTTGCTGTCTTTCGTGCGAATGGTCTAACTAGTGATACTGCTCCTACTGGGCGTGGTGTTTTGTTTGCTGTCCACAATCGTCTTAATGCATCACTTGTCGAAACTTCTAGATCACCCCTATTTGAATTTGTATGCATAAAGTTATCTGTATCAAAACGTTGTTTTTATCTTATTTGTTGTTACATTCGTCCCTCACAACCTAGCCCTGTCTATATCAACAATTTGTCGATTCTCTTAGTTCTTTGGTCGAGGGTGCAACTTCCAATGACGACTTTATTATCCTAGGGACTTTAACCTTCCTGATCTGAAATGGATACCATCAGAGGATGAATCATGCTTTGTGCCCTCTAATCCTTCTTCTGAAAAAGAGTTTATTTTCACCGATAACTTACTTCAGTCTAGACTTTTCCAAATAAGTGGTATCT
Organism: Dasysyrphus tricinctus; assembly: GCA_963921185.1. NCBI lineage: Eukaryota > Metazoa > Arthropoda > Insecta > Diptera > Syrphidae > Dasysyrphus > Dasysyrphus tricinctus. The sequence continues at coordinate 177,795,406 of OY992532.1, read as the reverse complement.
GCAACAATTTAGGGAGACAACTTGATCTTGCTTTCTCCTCGGATCCATTTAACTCAGCTGTCTCTAAAAGCCCCCATCTTCTTTCCACTCTAGATCACTTTCACCCTCCTCTTTCTTTTATATTCGGTCTTGATGATAGGTCTCCAACTATCGAATCTGAGAACTCTTCCAGTTTCAACTTTCGGAAGGCCGACTTCAATAAACTAAATAATCTCCTTAACAACATTAACTTCTACCTTTTCATCAACCTCACTACTCCCATCGATATATCGCTTTCTTTCTTTTACACCTCTATCTTTGCTTGTTTCATTCAATGTGTCCCTTACACAGTTAAAAAAACTTATGTATCATCTCCTCCTTGGTACACACAAGAATTACGACACATCCGTAATATTAGAAATAAGTTATGGAAAACTTACCTAAGATCCCAAACACCTTTTAAACTATTTTTATTACCAACAAGCATCTTCTAATTTTTCTGTTCTCTGCCATTCTCTATACCAAATCTATCTCAATAAAATGCAAACCTGTCTCATCACTGAACCAAAACGCTTTTACCAATTCATTAACGTGAAAAGAAAATCCGACGGTCTTCCTTCAACATTCAATTTCTTCGGCACCACTTCCTCTGAAGCTAAAGTAATTGTTAACCTATTTGCTACCTTTTTTAGTCAATCCTATAGCAATAATTCAAATGAACCTGACCTTGACTACCACAAATTTCATTTAAATAGCCCGCACACGTCTCTGTCTTCTCTTAACATTAGTTCGCACACCGTCCGTGAAAAGTTAAGCTTACTGAATGATGACTTTTCACCCGGACCTGATGGTATTCCAGCAATTTTTCTTAAAAATTGCGCTTTTGCACTCTGTGAACCCCTCACTAATCTTTTTCAACTCTCGCTTTCACAGTCAGTTTTTCCCTCTCTTTGGAAGGAATCCTTTGTATTTCCAATTTTTAAAAAGGGTTGTAAGAACGAAATCACTAACTATCGACCGATTGCTAAACTTTCCGTTATCCCCAAGCTCTTTGAAAGTATAGTGTATGATTCCCTTTATTTCCATTGCAAATCAATTGTTTCTCCACTTCAACATGGATTTTTAAAGGGAAGATCCACTACTACTAATCTTACCCAGTTTGTCTCTATGACACTCTTGGCAATGGAAAAAGGCTTCGATGTTGATGTTATTACCACTGATTTCAGTAAGGCGTTCGACAAAATCAGTCACCAAATTATCTACTTAAGCTTCAAGCCTTTGGCTTTCCACCATCGTTCATCAAGTGGGTCAAATCTTACCTCGAGAACCGTATATTACAGGGTTGTTTTCAGAAATGAAGTGTCCGATCCCTTCCTCGCCTCCTCTGGCGTTCCCCAGGGTAGCATCTCGGTCCACTTCTATTGTGCTTGCTATAAACGATGTCGGTAGAATCATCTCCTTCTCAGAACTTTCTATTTATGCAGACGACATTAAAATAATTAAAGTAATCTCGTCATCTCATGATTCTTCGCTGCTTCAGCTTGATCTAAATACCTTCTTACCTGGTGTAACAAAAACTTTCTTGAGCTTAATATTAGTAAATGCCAAATCTATGACTTTTTCCCGTAAACGTAAACCTTCAAATCCTCGAATCTATCACTTCTGTAACATACCTGTCCTATCGTTTCATCTATTCGTGATCTCGGGGTTATATGTGATAAGGAGTTAAAATTTTCGCTCTCACATTGACCATATCATTGGGAAAGCGAATTCTTCCCTCGGATTTATCAAACGATGGTCTAAAGAATTTTCCAACCCCCATGTTACCAAATCTTTATACACCACATACGTCAGGCCTATCCTTGAATATGCCAGTCAGGTTTGGTCTCCCTTCCAAATCACGCAATCTCTTAGAATTGAAGCAGTTCAGAGGAGATTTCTCAGATTCGCTTTGCGTAGTCTACCTTGGTCTGATCCCGTTATTTTACCCCCTTATGAAGACCGTTTGCAACTAATTGGCATGTACACCCTTTCTCAACTTCGCCGTATCGCTGACATAATATTCGTCCATCAGCTTATCATTGGAGCCATAGACTCTCCGGCGTTGCTCGAATGGATTAATATTAATACCAATCCACGTAGCCTAGAGCTGTCCTCCTTCTTCAGCCTCCTATTCACCGCACCAACTACGGCCATTTCAATCCAATGAGCAGAATGCTTCGATTAGCCAATACAGCACAAGATATTTTCGATTTCTCCATTAGTTCCCCTTCCCTTAGAAGAACTCTATACACCTTCTCTCCCTAACCTCATTCACCGTATTAATTTCCTACTAGCGTTAAGTAAATTATGTATTATTTAAGTTTGTATAATATTTGTAAAGTAATTCGCTTGCAATAAGCTAAAATAAATAAATAAACATATTCTAGCCTTAGAGCGGCATTTATTATATAAAGGAGGTTAATTAATCCTTTATTAGGAAGCATTTTTAATATTTCCGCTGTTATTAAGTCATACCCCGGAGCTTTATTAGACTTTAGCTTCTTTATTTCTCTGTTCAATTCAGCAAGCGTAGCATTTCTGGTTCTGTAATTCTCACTTGAGCTAAAACTCATATTAATATTTTCATTGAGTGCTTGCCCATCGGAAGGTTTAAATGTTTCTTCCAGGTAATCGGCGAATACCGCCACTTTCTCTTTGTCACTTTTAGCCCATTCGTATTGGCTTTTCTTAATCGGGGGTACTGGAAGCTTTGGTTTTTTCGTTGTTTTTATAGCTTTCCAAAGTGAGTAGTTGGATTCTTTCCCAGCTGACAAGCTTTCAAGGTAATTTTCAACTTCACGGTTTTTGAAATCTGATATCGCTGTTTTTAGCATATTACACAAGCGATTTAAATGAGCTTTGTGTTGAGGAGCACAGGTTCGCTGCCATTTCTTACGTGCTTTTCGTTTATCTTTTATTAAGTCTTTTATTTCCTGCGGATATTTTATATCCTTATAGCGCGGCGTAACCCTTTGATAAGGTGTGTTATTCCACGCTGCCTTTTGTATTAAACCCAAGTGAGTTCGTCGCTTCTCAATTCTAGAGAAAAATCAAATCATTTTAACGATCAATCTGCTTCGAAGAGCTCTGGTGGATTCTGACAAGCAAAACGGTTGCAGTGTATTTTTTGGTGTCTGTATCGGAAACCCAAACGATATTGAGCTCCAAAGCATCCGAAACGATACCGAGACGATAACGTACTTTTTGAATTTAAATTTACCGATACTCTTGCAAGTACATATGTATCTGGTCTGGTATTGGCATAAAAATACAAACAATTCTTTTATCGGTTTCCTGGAAACAGCTCTAACGATTTGGGAGAAATGTTCACAGTTTTTTTTTTTTTTTAGAAAGGAGAAGGTTACAACAATTTAAGTAAAAACCGCTAACTGGCACGCTCACTTTTATTATTTTTAGCTAGAAACGAAGTAACTTTAGTAAAATCCAACTACTGCCACGCTAATTTTGTTCTTATGTCTTGGCATCCAGAAAACGGCTTCAATAATACAAAAAAAAAATTACCAAACTCTTTTTTTTAATAACTTGTACCATCCATGAAACAGCTTTTCTCGATTTTCTCATTTATTGCTGAACAGAAATGGATCAAACTTTTTATACGACTTCGGCTGGCGGTATAATGCCTGAACAAAGTTCAAACAAGTTTTATCTAACACTTTTAGACAGGGTGATAGTCCACAATTGAACAAAATTATTGTTTGGAATTACAACTTATTCAAATAGGCCATAAAACAGTTTTAAATTGTTTTGCTATGAGCTTTGTACATTGTGGCAAATTGGTTAGTGTGTTGAACTGTCAGGGAAGGTCTGGGTTCGATATTCAGCTACTGCCACCTAAAAATAGAAATTGTTTTCCCGAAGTACTGCCTCTTACGAGGAACTGACAAATCCTCCAAGAATATACTTGTCATGAGTAAGTGCTTCTCATCCAGCCAGTCGGACTCGGCAAAACATTGTAGACCCCCTCCATTCCTGCCAATAACACGCACACAGGAATGGTTGAGAGTTGTAAGTCTGGTTTTCGACGAGCTGTTGCACCACGAGATTTATTAATTTTTATGAGCTTATGACCCTGCGTCAATAATTGTGTTATATCATAATCGGAACTTTGCTTAGACATTGTGAAACAAGACCTCTAAAATTAAAAAGAAAAAACTTAATTATGTTAAAAAAATGTGTTCCATTCTTTATCCATATTTTTTATTAAATCTTTAAAAAAAGTTTGTGATACTGATACCAGACCAAAACTAGACGAAACCGATATACCGTTATCGAGAAGAGACGAGACAATAATTACAAAAGTATCATATCAGTTTGGAATCTTGATCAGCCTTAAGGTAGAACTAGAATAGGCGGAAGCTGTCGGAAGCTTATGTCAAAACCGATCGAAAAGTAGCTATCCGAAACGTCAATTTCACAAGTGACCTATAATGCACTTAGTGGTTGGAAGTGAAAAAAAACAAAAATACATAGTTGTTTATTCAATGTTTATTTTCTCTTACTTTTTCACAGCACAGAGTGATATGCTTTTAATTATTTATTTTGTGAAACCACTAAAATTCGATGTGATATAAATTAATTAAAAGAAAATTGATTTGACTTCACTCATTCATTCATAGAACAGAAAAAAAGTTGAAAACTATGCACCAAGCGCCAAGTTTTTGTTAGTTTGCTTCCACCATTTTGATTTTGCATTCGCCCACTTACGAAAGAGCGGTCGTTGAGCGCTCTCACGTCCGACGGCAAAAGTTAACGAAAACTAAACGAAAAGTTCCACTTCGCAATTATGTGCGCGTCATATAAATTTCTTGTTTTCGCTCGATTTCGTACGACCACTTAAGTTGGCTTCCGACTATTCTAGTTCTACCTTTACTGTGAATTGTGAATTGTTTTATGGTTTTGTTAGTTCTGACGTGTATGTTTAGTTTTTCTAGTTGCGTTTCAAACTTGTTGAAACTCGTACTCATCAGTTTGTTGGCTTGTGAGAGGATTTCATTAATGGGTCAATACTTACACAACGAAAGGTTCAGTGCGTCTTATACCGATTCTTTGACATAAATTCAATGTAAACTAACTAGATTAAAATTATTAATCCTTAAGGCTGGAAGTTATTTCAATCAATGTAAACAATGATTTTTTATCTTCTTAATACATAGAATTTGTATTGAAAAAAACTTGATTATTGTAGCTATTACACTGTGCTAGTTTTACAAACCAAGAGAGGGTGTTCATATCTATACCAAAGATAATTCGGGTATGCTCATTTCAATGCATATTTTCAGGATTGGCTCAAATAAGAAAGATTTTCGACAGTGAAGTTTTAGAGCCACACTGCCACAGGCCATAGATGAACGATAGAACATTACATATATTATATATGTATGTACTCGTATGTACAATGGGGTGATCGTGGTCATTATATGGTCAAGGCCACGGGCTGATAACTTTAAATTTTTCTTGTTTTTTGCCTATAACTCGGAAAATAACTATTCAAAACCAACTCTTTTCATTATGCCTATGATAGGGACCTGTTAGACTCACACTTCGTACAAACAAAGTTTCTTGATATCTTTTATAGTTTCCAAAATACGGCATTTCAAAGTGGCTGATAACTTAATATAATTTCGGAAGTGAAATGTAATGTTATCAACCATTTTGAAAGCCCGTATTTCGAAAACTATAAAAGATATAAGAAAATGTTGTGTGAACAGAATGTGGGACATACGGAGCCTTATCGTATGAACCTCGTTAGTTCACCGGAGTCAGTGAGTTAAAATTGCTAAACCACAGATTAAATATTTGTTCAACTGGCCCTCGGTTGTCAAAAAATCTACCGAAATCGATGTGCGACACTAAAGATAGAGATATTGCTACAGTGGAACTGCAATGACAATAACTTCAACTATAGACCAGGAAAAAAGCACAAATCGTAGCATGTATCATATGACTAGGTTGTACCAAAACAAATATTTTAGTTCGATAGAACTCCAAATTCTCCCCGTCTGCACCTCTTCAAAGGCATTTACACAAAAAGCCAATGCGGGGATTTTTGGGACTTTCCATTTTTAATATTTCGTGAATTAATTTTTCAACCTCGGAACCCATTTTTTCTTGGTCAACTATCGCAATCAAGATGGTGCCACAGCAGAAAAGGTCCACAATTTATTCCCTAAATTAACTCACCAAATTAGTTGAGGTAGGTCGGCGTTAACACAATGAAATCTAAAGCTATCCTCTAAACGATAATGATGGTTGGACAAACTCTTTTTGGCTGTTGTGACGAGTCCGACCAATCATAACAGTATAATAATGAATATAGTAAAGTATGTAGAATTAATGTACCTTTTTGATCGATATATTTAAGGATCAATAGTGCGAATATACACTGTTGTTGTGTTTGCTTCCCTATATAATTAATACTTGTGTGTACATGTACATATTTTTGTCTAACTGTAAATCCCACTCCAATCATCCTTTTTTTAAACCTATACTAAATTTAATATTAAAAATTACTATCAACAACCGACCATCCTTTTTTATAACCAACAACGACGAAGCAGTCGTTTCCTTCTAAGCTGACACAGGGTCAGCCTACGGCCGTGACTAACATCCAACTCTTTCCACCAAACCACACCCAAACTACCAAATTAATTTTAAGCTGACGTATAATATATGTAAGTTTATATTTCTTTTTAAATCTAAGTCAATGTATAGTAATAATAGGCCCCTAAAAACGAAAATCCTTTTTTATAATTAAAGAGTTATGGGATTTTATTAAAATGGGACAATGTGGCATATGCGTACTATTTTTTTTTAATTTTAAATAAGCTAATCGTTGCTAACATTATGCATTTATGTACCCAAATTCTTTAATTCTTTGCAAAATAATTCGATTAAGAACATATATACATATACAGGGTGTCCTGTAAATAATGGATAACCTTGCAACTGGCTATAGCAGGCCTTATGATCTTTCAAAAAAAAAAAATATAAAAAAAAATATTTTCCCAGTGGTTACTATGTTATGATATTTTTTCCAAAAGTTGTTAACAAGTACTACTTTCCTCAAATACGTGAAAGCTACGACCATGGATGATCAATTTTAGCTATTTTTTTATTTTTGTAATATTATAGAATGACTGTTGTAATAGATAGATGGTAAAATTTAATAGTAGTTATTGCATTTTTTTAATTTTAATTTTTTTAAATATTTTTTTCAGTATACAAATTTATTTTCAAAAAAGTTTGACCACCTCTTATAAATTAAAATTGTATGAGAACATGAATGGTCAATTGCTTAAAAAAGTTGTCTATTTAATGCATTTTCCAAAAAGGTATAACACGCTTGTGTATTAACGAAATAACCTAGAAAATTAGTCAATCATCAGCAGCTTTTAATATTTTCGCAAAATGTCTATTAAAATGTTAAAATAACCTCCCAATTTGGGTTGGACAAAGATTTTCTCTTTTGATGTGTAAGGGGCTTCAGCACAAGTATAAAACTCGATTTAAGGTGTTGAAAGCCTCACCATTTGGCCACCATATTGAAAAACGAGTTCTGAAAAGTTTTCCGTGGCAACTACTTAAATTTAATATGTCTAAAATAAAACTTTGGTACAAATTTGTAGCAAATTCAATTCTCTTCAATTTATGTTAATGTATTTTTTACCCTAAAGTTATAAATAAAAAAGTTATAATCAAAAACATATGAATTTTTTCCATGTTTAAATTTTGATTATAGCTTTTTTATTTATAATTTTAGGGTAAAAAGTGCATTAACATAAATTGAAGAGAATTGAATTTGCTACAAATTTGTACCAAAGTTTTTTTTCTAATGGCCAGTTGCACCGACCTCTTTTAAATTTTTATTGCTTCGTTTAATTTTAAAATGACATTTATCGGTTGCACCAACCACTTCTAAATCTAACAGGCCAATAAACGAACCAATAAGCTAAAATTCCATTTTCCTCCAGATAAATTTTAAAAGCAAGTTTAAACGAACATATCTGACTACCTACAAACAAAAATAATTCAATTTTATTTGATGGAATATTGTTCATTCCAAATTAAAATAACGATAAGGATAACAACAGGTGAAGGTATTACGTTTCCTATTTATAGATCACTACTTAAATAAATAAATTATTCCAGAATTATTATATACTGGTCATCATGTATTCATCTGATAACGAACTAAAACAAAAAAAGACGTCGAAGAGTTGTTCAGGTTCACAGAGAAATTCATTTTATGAATTCGATGACGTCACTCTAAAATATGGGTTCATAATTTCCAAACAGTGTGTCGAAAAAATATTAGTGTGCAGTAGTTTCATAGTTTCTCTAAAAAAGAGAAAATAATAAATAATAATAAAAAACACCAAGATGGCGCATTGGCTGTATCTAATGAGAATACCTTGATTCTGTTTATTGTGTATTCATATTTTCTTTATTGCTTTCTCACTTGCACTTGCTAATTTTTTTCGTTCAGTTTAAAAAACAGATGATAAAATCCAGGGGTGGTTCACGAACTGCATTTTAGCTAAAAAATGTGTGAAAGAGATTGGTGCAACCCAAATAAATTTATCAGTCCGATAAATTTTAACTCCATTTTAGCAAAAACCGCTTTTAGTGAATTTTGGTGCAACTGGACATAAGACTTATTAAATTTAAGTAGTTGCCACGGAAAACTTTTCAGAACTCGTTTTTCAATATGATGGTCAAATGGTGAGGCTTTCAACACCTAAAATCGAGTTTTATACTTGTACTGAACCCCCTTACACATCAAAAGAGAAAATCTTTGTCCAACCCAAATTGGGAAGTTATTTTAACATTTTAATATACATTTTGCGAAAATGTTAAAAGCTGCTTTATTAGATGATTGACAAATTTTCTTGGATATTTTGTTAATACACAAGCATGTGTTATACCATTTTGGAAAGTGCATTAAATGGAAAACTTTTTTAAGTAATTGGCCATACATGTTCTCATATAATTTTAATTAATAGAGGTAATAATAATAATAATAATAATAATTTTAACTATATGCCTGTAAGACCTTAGGTCTTTTAAATGCAACCTGAATTGCACGGCACTAGTTAGAAAGAGTAGGAGGATAGGAAAGATTTGGCACAGTGGATTGAGATCATGGTGTTTATTATCTCATTAAATCTCACGGGTGGCGTCCAGTTAAGCTGGGAGAATGTAGAAAAGAATGCTGCCTAGAATGGGGCTCGAACCCACACCTCTAAGTTGGCAGTCAATCACTACATACACTGCACCATTGCCACCCGCAGGTGGTCAAACTTTTTTGAAAATAAATTTGTATACTGAAAAAAATATTTAAAAAAATTAAAATTAAAAAAATGCAATAACTACTATTAAATTTTACCATCTATCTATTACAACAGTCATTCTATAATATTACAAAAATAAAAAAAATAGCAAAACTTGATTATCCATGGTCGTAGCGTTCACGTATTTGAGGAAAGTAGTACTTGTTAACAACTTTTGGAAAAAATATCATAACATAGTAACCACTGGGAAAATATTTTTTTTATATTTTTTTTTTGAAAGGTCATAAGGCCTGCTATAACCAGTTGCAAGGTTATCCATTATTTACAGGACACCCTGTATATTAGGATGGCGCTTATATTTGAATTGTTTGAATTTCTTTCACCCGCCTCCCCCTAAAAGTGATCAAGGAAATAAAAGAAACTCTGTGAAAAAAAGAAATTCAAAAACTTCAAAGATAACCACCAACCCAGTAAACATATACAGTGAAATCACCATTTTCGGACAACTCCTTAAGCGAACACTTCCCTAAGGCGGATACACTTCCCTCTTCAATCCCTCTTGGGTGGACACTTTCTAGACGGACAGGAATCTCACGGCTGAATGAAAAAAAAATATTTTGTCTTAGACGGACAGCAGAGCATCAGGATCACCAAATTATGTAACCCTAATAACATTTTGGAACAGTAGTTTTTGGTTGCAGTATACAGTGAAAGTTAAAGTCTCCCACATTCATGTGTGCCTGCTGTTTCAAATAGGGAAGACCAAGGTCTTATAGGACTTATTAAAAAATCGTTACTTTTCATCGTTCCTTCCACTGATTTATTTTACTCGTTACTTTAATTCGATACCTAACTCGTTACTTTTACTCGCTTCTTTGATTCATTACTTATACTCGTTCCTCTTACTATAACATGCTACTAGAAAAAAGAAAGGACCTCTTAAAAAATGTTTGTTACGACCCCCAAAGTGCTCGCTACGTCACTGAACATGACTGACAGCAACTTCAATAGAATAACTTATGGGACATTTTTTGTCGAAACGGTCAACATAAAAATATTGACCACCGGCAATTAAGGTAATAACGTAAATTTTAAGATAGAGTTTGTCGAAATGATCCACTAAAACATATTTTTCTTCTAATAATGAATTTTAAGGTTTTGTTGACTCAAGATAACTCAAGGTCAGTGCTTATTTGGGCAGCGCTTATTATTTAAATGTTTGAATATCTTTCGTCCCCCCTGAAAGGGATCAAGGATATTAAAAACATTTATGTGCAAATTTTTTTTGAAATGGGCTAACGTTAACACGTGTCGGCAAGCACTCGAAATTTCTCATAGAAAATACATACATGGAGATTTACCAGTCTTTTACTCTAAATTTTGGGAAAAAGGAAAAAAACTAGGTACATTTAGTACCATAAGCCATAAGGAGTACCTACTTATACAAAAAAAATTATTTTCAATTTTTTTTAACAATATTTACCCCGTTTAAAATATTAACAAATATCCAAAAAGAACTATATAAGCTGTTGTAACGGGGAAAATATTGTTTAAGAAAATTGAAAAAAAATTGTATAGGTACCTACTCTTTATGGTACTTAGAATATTAACATACAAATTCCACAAAAACAAGGTTCAGGGTCACCAGAAGGTTATAACGGAAAAATCTTAAAGAATCTTTAAACATTAATTCCATCATCGATTTTAGATAGATAGCTGATTTTCAATTTTTAAATTTAAGACAATTTTTATAACATTATTTTTCTCTATTTTTTCGACTTTCTAAACTAATTTTTGTTATTTTTAATTTTCTCAAAAAATACAAAACAGTTTATTAAGCATACAGCTTTAAATGTTTTATTATACTGCAAACTTGAAACAAAATTTTTTCTTAATATGTACATAAATGTAAAAAATTGAAGAAAAATGTGAATTCAAGAAACCATAAAATATTAAAAAAAAAAAAATTAATTAAGTTATTTCCGGTTTTAATAAAGACCTAACCAAATGTGTCAGATACAGATTTTCCAAGAAAACTACTCCATATGGACCACCAGAGGCACCAAACAACTCATCGTTCGATCTAAAAACTCTCCAAAAGAATACAAATAAATCTTAAAGAGTATCAATGAATAAAGTAAATAAAATAAATTACCACCAATCTCATGGATTTCAGTCAGTTCAACTGATGTCTTGCAAGTGATACCAATGCATCCATCAAATAATTGTGGTTTCCAGGAGAATACGGACAAAGCATAACACCCAGTAGGTATAGGTAGGTATATAGAAATTAAAATGATAAAAAAAAACAGTCAGAGGAGGCGTAATTGTCCGAAACAGATTCAGAACCTTGATAGCTCTGATGATGTCTTTGTGGACAAAAACAAAATAAGAAAAAGCAGAAGCAGGATTATAGTAGAACGATTCTTTATGAATTTATCGAAGATTTTGTCACTTAACTTATGCATCAATAAAAGTCATGATATTTATGGTTCAGACGGAATAGCTAGTGATTTTTTTTTTCTTTGCTTTTCGATTTATCATGAGGAGGCCATCTTGAGTTGGAATGGATGCAATATTTCAAGAAACTGTCAAAAATCATGACTTGTAGCACTGTAAATTGATTTGGAACAATGTCTTTGTGCAAACATAAGCAATACATAATATGAAGCAATAAAGTCAAAAGAAATTTGTTTAATTAACAATTTATAATAAAAAAATTACGTGCTCTTTTTAAAAAAGTATGAATTGGGTGGTCTGAGTACAAACTCTTGTTGTTGCGATTTTCATTTGCTGTATAAGTAGGTATATACACTATAAAACAAGTTGACCGTTCGTTAAAAAAATCTATTTCTAGAATTGTAACCCATTTTAAGTAGCGCTATGCTTCCCTTCTCTGTGCCTAGCATAAACCACCACTTAAATAGCTTCTTAAGGGTATATGTCTGTTATGAAGTCGATATCTTCCATTCAAACATTTTAAAGGCATCGCAAAAAACCTCTTGTTATTATTTATGTATTTAAAGGAATAAAAGATTTGGAATGGAATTTTAAACTCAAAACGCTTCTTAAATCGGTTTATTACTACAAAATATCCAAATAAATAACTGAAAAGAGGTGTTTTGAAACTTTAATTAAAATTTTTTGAAAATGTCGCTTAATATATTCTTACGGGAAAGTTTCGAAGTTATAAGAAGATTTTTTTGTTCATTTTCGGGGAACGAAAAACCGCTGAAAGAATCACAGAATAAGCAGAAAATTTCAACGGAAAATTACCTGCAACACAAAATATAAATTTACTAGAAATAAATAGCTAGAAGCGAGTTACAACTTAGTTGCAATCAGGAGGAAGATGCGCTTTAAGTGCAATAAAAATCTCTCAACTCTTATGATCAAGTACTCTTCGGTACTCATAAAACAGCCCATGACGTAACGGTGTCGCCAAGCGCAGCAGATCAGACATCGACTGGGAGATCTACAAATCCAGTCAAAGAAAATTCAAAACTGAAACACAGCGAGCGAAACGCAGCTCGTGGAGAACCTTCTGCGATGAAATAGAAGGCACCAATGAATCAGCTAGACTAAGGAAAATTCTCTCCAAAGAGCAATGTACCTTAGGTTCCTTAAAAGAACCAAGTGGTCGCTGGACAGAATCATGCAGTGAAACTCTAAAACTCTTAGTTAATGCTCACTTTCCCGGGTGTAGCTCTAACCCAAGCTGTAACCGGGAAACTGAGATATTTAAAGAGCACAGAACACCGTCGGACATTGTAACGGAAGACAAGATTAAATGGGCAATAAACTCTTTCTCCCCTTACAAATCCCCGGGACTAGATGGCATCTTTCCAATGATGTTACAAAAAAGTGAAAACCTCATAACTTCACACCTGAAAAATATATTCTCAAGTAGCCTCAGATGGGGATATGTACCTCAAGCATGGCGTGAAGTCAAGGTTGTATTTATCCCGAAGGCTGGTAAACCCAGCCACACGGAAGCTAAAGACTCACGTCGTTTACTCTTAAAACTTTCGAGAGATTGTTGGACAGCTATATTCGCAGCTCACTGAACCCGGAAGTGATTTCTCCAATGCAGGATGCCTATACGAAAGGCAAAAGCGTAGAAACTGCACTTCACTGTGTTGTTAATACAATTGAAAAAACTCTCACAGACAAGGAATACACTCTTGCTGCCTTTCTATATATTGAAGGAGCTTTCAATAATGTGGAAAACGATGCAGTTAAGAGAGCCCTTGTAGAGCTGAATATAGAAAACTCAATTATAAATTGGACTATGTGCATGTTAAAAAACAGGCATATAATACAGAACTTGGAGATTCACGTTTAAAAGTATCCACATCCAGAGGAACACCCCAGGGAGGGGTGCTTTCTCCGCTTCTTTGGATACTAGTTATGAACGAAATTCTTGTGAAATTAAAATATAGTGGAGTCAAAGTAGTAGCTTATGCAGATGACCTAGTACTACTTGCGACAGGTAAATTCCCATCCACTATTAATGCCCTGTCAAAGGTCAACACATGGGCAAAGAATTGTGGTCTAATAGTCAATCCATTGAAAACTGAATTGATTCTCTTCACTAACAGATGAAAAATACCAATGCTTAGGTTACCATCAATTGCAGGGACTCCACTCAAAATCTCGGATCAGGCCAAATACTTGGGTGTGATCCTTGATAAGAAACTGAGCTGGAGTCTCAACACTAAAGAGAGAGCAAAGAAAGCTATGATTGCGTTCTATTCCTGCAACAGGATCTTTAGAAAATCCTGGGGACCCAATCCAAAAATTATCAGGTGGATGGACACGGCAATAGTTAGACCGATACTTACCTACGGCAATTTATTTTGGTGGAACGCGACTGAGAAAGCAACAAACCTGAAAACCTTGACAAAAGTTCAAAGATTAGCATGCGTAGGTATTACGGGGGTGTTGAAAACCACAGCGGGACTGGAGGCGATACTCAACTTGAGACCCCTAGATCTATTCGTACAATAATCTGCAGCATACAGTGCCCTGCGCCTAAGCCAGACTAAATGCTGGAAGCAAAGCACATCGGGCCATACTCAGATTCTGCAGAGATATGTGGGAAATAATGTTTGCACAGACTACACAACACCCCATTTAAACTTCAACAGACCCTTCACTACCTCTTTTCCTAATAGAGAGGAGTGGGAAAACAACCAACCTTTCAGTAATGCATCTACGATAACTGTCTTCACTGATGGTTCGAAGATGGACACTGGAGTTGGTGCAGGAATTTTCTCGGAAGCTCTGGGACTAGGTAGCTCCTTCAGACTTCCGGACTTTTGCAGTGTCTTCCAAGCTGAGGTCATGGCAGTGACAAAAGCAGCTGCGCAAAAATCAATGATGGCGATACCACGAGCTGATATCACCCTCTTTATTGATAGCCAAGCAGCAATAAAAGCAATTTCTGCCACCGAGATACATTCGAAACTTGTGACTTGCTGTCGCGAAGAGCTTAGGGTTATTGGCATGCAGCATAACATTAGACTCTGCTGGGTTCCCGGTCACAGTGATGTACAGGGAAACGAGAGAGCTGATGAGCTGGCGAGAACGGGTTCGTCGCTTGATTCAAGTCAAGCCGAACAACATGTCAAAGTACCAACCTGTAGCATCAAACAGGATATTGGTAACAAAATATTAGAAAAAACCAATGAAAGATTTAATCTGCTTGAAACATGCGCCACAACTAGAAAGTTATGGCCAAATTTCAATAAGCAGAGAACAGACAAAATTATGCAAATGAACAAGAAACATCTCCGTTCCCTTGTCAGCATAATCACCGGACACAACCTACTGAGATACCATAAAAAGAAAATGAGACTCAGTACTGACGGCCTTTGCAGAGGGTGCAGCGACGAAGAAGCACATGAGGATACCTTACACTTCCTTTGCCACTACCCAGCACTCTGTCATTTAAGAAAGAAACATCTAGGAAATCATTTCTATGACGACCTAGAGGAACTTTCTGGAACTTCGGCTAATAGCCTTCTGAATTTCATCAACGCCTCTAAATGGCTTGATTGCTAACAGACAACATAGGTTTTTACATTAAGTGGAATACAATTTCCTAGGGTATCACAACGGATCTACATAGATCTAAGTGTGACGGTAACGAGATCAACTGTCAGCCCTTCTACCTAACCTTACCTAATGACATCACGGTTCAGTTACGACAAAAATTATGTGAAAAGCTTATTTTGCCATTCGGGCCTATCTACTAGATCGTGTGATATCACACCTTTGAAGTTAAAAGTCTTTTCTGATAAGCCAGATACGATTTAAAACTTGGAAGCTATTGCAACTCGCTTGCTTGGATAAATACCGGTAAATATGCTGGAAAGAATGCTCCAAAGTCAAACCTTCCCAATGGATCATATACAACCGGCGGCGCGGCGGCGGTCTGCGGCGGCGTAATCGCAGCGAACATTTAAATAAAATTGTTTTCAAAATATAAATTTCTAAGTTTTTCCTTTTGGATGAAGGGCGTACGCAGGATCTCGATTAGGGGGGAAGGGGGTCAAACTCCTTCAAAAAATTGTTTTGGTACAGAAAACTTGCTTTCGAAAAAGATAAATTGCCTAATGTATGAAATATATTCAGATTAGGGGGGGGGGGGGCAAGTGCCTCTAGATATGGCCAGAAGCCTGAGCTTGCTATAGAGAGGCTAAATGGTTGAGGCTGGTGCCATCGGAATAAAAGTTTTGTAAGTGAGTATCAAAGGGTGACGTGAAATAAGGCCCAAAGAAAGAAGACTTTCGATGTTGACCTTATTTCACTTTGAGCTTGAAAATAAGCCCAAATAAGGGAAACTACCATTTCTAAATCAAAATAAGGCAAACTTTTATTTGCAAATTCAACCAATTTTTTTTTGCAAAAGTTCAGCACTGAATTTTGCTGCCGTAAAGAAGAAAAAAAAATCAAAATCACAAAAAATACAGCTCACGTTTAGTTAGATTATTAACTCATCCTCATCTTCAAGCCCTGAAACCGCGATTGGGGCATAAGGCACCCACAAATTGTTTCCATCCTTCATGGTCTGCTAGATATTTTAACTGTGGCCACGTCTTTCTCTGGGAGTCTGCTCCCACTAGAACTGTTGATTTCTATGTTGTTCTTGGTCTTCCAACCCGCCGTGCACCTTGAGGATTCCATTCAGAGGACTGCTTTGCAATTTCATAGTTTGGTTTCCTCAGTGTGTGACCAATCCATTGCCATTTACGCTTTCTTATGTCAATGTCCAGCCCCTCTTGAGTTGTCCTACGCCACAATTCTTCATTTGATATAATTTGTGATGGCCAGCGACTTTTTAGAATATGGCGTAGACAGCAATTCACAAAAGCCTGCAATTTCCTCGAGATGGTAGTCGTCTATGATGCAAATACACCTTTCCAGGTTTCGCAAGCATATAACAGCACGGACTTTGGATTCGAAGCATCTCAACTTAGTGAACGTCCAGATCAGTACCACCATTTGCAGAAAAAATACTTCCAAGGTAGTTCAACCTCCTTAACTGGCGTCTCCTGTATAAAAGTATTCTGATGTGTGGAGCGGCCTGTGAGCATTTTTCCTCTTTTACTTTTTATTTTTAGACCACTCGACTCTCCTTTCACTTTCAGTGCTTGACAAATCCCGTTCAGCCCGCTGATGTTATTTGCCAAGAGACATATATCATCAGCATAAGCTAAGTGGCTAAGCCTTTCTAACTGTCTCCATTGAATGCCTTGTCTCTCCTGTTGCAATTGCAATGCTGGCAGTCAAAACATCGTCTATATTGCCACTAGAAAGAGAATTGGAGGGAGATTGGAACATTCTCCTGTCTCACATCCTATCGCTCTTCAAAAAAGTCGGATAGTTGCGTAATATGAAAAACAAGACATTTTGCGTTGTTAAAGGACGCCCCTACCGATGAAGCTGAGGAGTCTAACAAGGAGGAGTTTTACGACCTCCTGGACGGAGCCTACGGAGCCTGTCCGGAGTACGATGTCAAAGTCGTGCTCGGAGACTTCAATGCTAAAGTCGGAAAGGAAAACATCTTTGGCGGATTAGTTGGAAAGCACAGCCTCCACGAAACGACAACAGACAACGGCTTCCGGCTAATCGTCTTTGCTGCAGCTCGTAATACGGTGATAAGTAGCACTAGGTTCCCCAGGCGAAAGATACACACAGCAACCTGGCGATCTCCAGATGGTAGAACCACCAACCAAATCGACCACGTGCTAATTGGCGCAAGGTACGCATCGAACATCTTGGACGTGCGAACTTTCCGAGGTGCAAACGTGGACTCTGACCACTTTTTTGTTGTGACAAAGTTCAGAGGCCGACTGTCCAACGAAAAAAAACGAAGACCGCCCAAAGAAAGAAGTTCAACATCGCATGCCTTAGCACATCTGAGAAAGCCAGAGACTACAGTGAGCAATTGACCGGGAAACTCTCTGCCGTACACCCAGCCACAAGCGTCAACAACCAGTGGAACCAGTATCGCGACATTATTAAGGAGACAGCCGCGACCACCATAGGCTATCAACCACCCAGAAAAAAGAACCCGTGGTATGATGATGAATGCGCGGTATTGAAGCAGGAGACGGAAAATGCACGAATGCAAATGCTGCAACGGAAAACAAGAGCAGCAAGAGAGGAGTACCGTGAAAAGAGAAGGAAAGAGAAAAAACCCTGCGTAGAAAGAAAAGAGCATCCGCAGCCTCTCAGCTCAAGTATTTCGAAGAGTCCAGCACCGCTACCAACACCCGCTGGTTCTACAAAACAGCCAAGCAACTGGCATCTGGTTATAGGACTGGCACGCAAGCTCTTCGAAACAGCGAAGGGAACCTAGTCACCGAAGCACAGGGAATTGTAGACGTGTTTAAGCAGCATTTCCAGCAGCTGCTTAATGGGCATTATGTAGTGGAGGCGACAGGGGAACAAAGAAGCATTAGACCAGTCAATGAAGATCCAGTCCCAGCACCCAGTACTGAAGAGGTTAAGAAAGCCATCCACAAGCTTAAGAACAACAAATCCGCCGGCTCGGATGGCCTACCAGCGGAACTCTTCAAGTATGGAGGAGATGTTCTGGTAGGGTGCATGCACCAGCTCATCAAACAAGTTTGTGAGGAGGAAAGTATGCCCGACGACTGGTCAAATAGCTCCATATGTCCAATGTACAAAAAAGGCGATCCTATGTCCTGCAAGAACTACAGAGACATATCCCTGCTTAATGTTGCCTACAAGATCCTATCCAACGTACTACGTGAGCGTCTAAAACCCTTCTGCAACACTATGATCGGCACGTACCAGTGTGGCTTCAGGCCAGGCAGATCAACGATAGATCAAATCTTCACATTGAGGCAAATCCTGGAAAAGACCAACGAATTTCAAGTCGAGACCCACCACCTATTCATCGACTTTAAAGCCGCATATGATAACATAAGTCGCCAAGAGCTTCTATTGGCGATGTCGGAACTCGGGATCCCGACAAAAACTGATCCAGCTATGCCGAATGACATTACAAAATACGCGGTGCAACGTGCAAATGGGTAACAGCTCATCCGAGTTATTCCAGACTTGTACAGGGTTCAGACAAGGAGATGCGCTATCATGTGATTCCTTCAACCTACATAGTCCTGGAGCAGATAGTGGGCAAGAGTAGTGTTAACATGGAAGGCACTATCTTGAACAGGTCTTCTCAACTGCTTGGCTATGCGGACGACATCGACATCATCGGCCGCTCTAAGAGAGCTGTACTTGAAGCATTCACAGCTATTGATGAACAGGCGAAATGCGTTGGTCTTGAAGTGAATGAGGACAAAACAAAGTATATGCTATCAACAAACAAAGTCTCATCTGTCCATCACTTAGGACAAAACGTCACTGTTGGTAGCAGTAATTTCGAGGTAGTCAAGGAGTTCACCTACCTCGGAACAAACATCAATTCCACGAACGACACCTTAGTGGAAATCCGACGAAGAATTACCCTAGCGAACCGCTGCTACTTCGGTTTGGCCAAACAAATGGGTTCAAAACTCCTTTCTCGAAAGACAAAGTGCACGCTATACAAAACTCTAATTTTACCAGTTCTACTCTACGGCGCCGAGTGCTGGACGGTAAGTTAAAAAGGGGAATTGATCCTGGGCACTTTCGAGAGAAAAATTCTTCGGCGGATATTTGGTCCTCTATACGAAGAGGGCGATTGGAGGAGAAGATTCAATCGTGAACTGTACGAGCTGTACCAAGATGCCCAAAGAGCCAAAACACATCGACTACACTGGCTCGGCCTCATCGAGCGAATGGACAACAACGCTCCAGCCAAGAAAATCTTCGAATCCCAGCCCCCAGGTTCGAGACGACCAGGAAGACCGAACCTCCGCTATAGGGACCAGGCGGTCACAGACGCAAGAGCGCATGGTCAAATAGCAAAAAAGGCGATCCTATGCAACCGATGGAAGACCGCAATATCTCAGGCAGAGACCTTTCATTCATCGGGAGCCGGATAAGTAAGTAAGTAAGTAAGGGACTCTCTTATAATGGCAACAATTTTTGGGTGATTCCCCTGCCAAGAAGTAATATCCAAATACATTCATGGCTGACTTGGTCAAAAGACCTCTCAAAATCCAGGAACATAAGGTAAAGCGGTGACTTAAACTCCACAAATTGCTCAAGAACGATACGCAGGGTGTTTATATGGTTGACATATGTGACCGCCCACTGCGGAAACGAGCTTAATGCCTCTTGAGTATAGACTCGATTCTAACCTTTATCCGCTCGAGAATTATAATTGCCATTCGTTTTGTAGAAACGAACAAAACTGTAATGCCTCGCCAATTTTTGCCATTGTTAAGGTCACCTTTCCTCGGCAACTTAACTATTACACCATACTTCCAGTCACTGGGATAGATTTCGTTTCTCACACAGCTTGCATAAACGTGTGTAGAATACTAGCCATTCTGATGGGGTCAGTTTTCAGGAATTCACCTGGTATTCCGTAAATTCTAGCTGCTTTGTGTTTTTTGAAAAGAGTTATCGAAGAATGGATTTCTAGTACTGTACAAGGAAAGAATTGAAAAACCACCAATTGAAAAATTTGCAGTTGCAATTTACGAATCATGTTTAATTCGTAAATCATAACATTTGAATCCCAAATTAATACAAAAACTGGTAATTGAACAGTCAAAGCGTAGCAATTTACAAAATTTGTTTCTTCGTGATTTGCAATTAAAATTCATTTGGCGTAATTTACTTTCCAAAAGCATAATTTCACAAACAGCATTTAAAAATATTGATTTGCGATAAATATTTAGTAATTAACATTGCACAATCACTGAATTACGTTTTTTTTTTGTCGTTATTCGCAACTCCATGAGAATAGTTGCAAATCACCAACAAAATATTCCTAAATCACGACTTTCTTTTCGCAATTTACTTCTCGAAGAAATAAAGCACCCCACAACATGGCAGGTATCTAATCATAAATGTGTGACACCAAGGATCTGTAATGCGAATTGGCCTGGTGGTTGCATGCTCGCTCCGCAACTTGCGAGTTCATATATGTATACCTGCAAAATGAAGGGTAGAGCAGGATTGATCTTTCCAAGTGGTGATCACAAATCTTTTTTTCAAATTTACAAATTGTGCAATTGAGGAATATTTTGATCAAATTGCGATTTGTTGTTCGCAATTTTTGTTTTCTCTCGATATCATAATTGATACTTAAAGAGGGTTGATTTACGATTTTTGAGCATCGATATCTTCATTTTGCTCAGTCCGCTCCCTCTAATTCGAACTCCCTCTATGTCGAATTTCCCTCTAACTCGAACTTTTTCGTCCTAATTTGTATTCCCCTCAAATTTTAAACCATATAATAGATATTTCTCTCTAACTCGAATTTTTGCAAAACTCTCTATAACTCGAATTAATTTTGATATTCCGTGAAAATTCGACTTAGAGGGAGTCGACTGAGTCGTAAATTACGAAATCCCGAGCCAAGGTATAAATCGGGATTCATTTTTCGTTATTTGCAGCTCATTTTCGTGATATGATCCAAGAATTCTTTCCGTGTAGGGGTTCAGTGTTTTTCAAATTTTTTGGGTACGCGACCCCTTTGTTAGTAGAAACATTCTGGCGACCCCCACATTCATAATAATACTTGATCAGTTATTTAAAAAGCGACATCAATTGAAAACATCAAAAGCTCGTTTATCACACGGAGCTCTGATGGTTGTCAAAAAGAAAAGTATTGACATGAGTTCTGGAATTAAAAGCTGAATAATTAATGTTCGTACAAGATTCAAAATCTGGTTAGTCAAATCATTTTTCTCCACCCACTTAGCTCTTAAGATTATCATTTCTCGCTGGTCTTTTTGACCTAACGGGATTGATGAAAATATTATCAAAAGACAAAATGAGAGGATTCCTCGCTAAACGTCGTTTGTGTTCAGAGTATTTGCACAAAAAATATATCATTCTTTTCCCTGTGTTCAGAAAATTCTTGAAGAAATTTCATCAAATGAATCCTTGCCATGACAGTAGGGTTTCACATTCCTCTCATGAGAGTTTGCTTAATTCGCAGAAAAAAATATTGAGTGACTTTCCAGAACTCGATTCTGAAGGTGGCAATAGAAAGAGATGGGTACTTAATTCTTTTTAACAGTCCATCTGGCCGATTTTCCATCGGTAAATATGACAGAAAATCTTATCGATTTAGCTGCAGATGGTATGCTCAGAACTCAAAGTAAAAACCATTGATAATTTCGGGATAAGGAGAAGAGAAGAGGAAAATATCCAGAGCTGGCAAAAGAAAGAGGCTTTAAGATTGTTAGTGTTATTCACTACTTCAAACATATGTGAACTCACGTTCTTTTCCTTGAATAGGAAAATGATTTAATTAAATGTTAATGCCTCAAAGATACAACCAAGTTTTGAACACTTATTAAAAAAAAAAACAGTTTCCCCCATCTCACTTAAAAATTTAGTGTTTTAATTTTATTAGTACTTATAGTCTGCTATTACACGATGAAACTAGACGCGTGCAACTTTTCGAACACCATAAGCGCAAAAGAGAAAAAAGAATCGAAAAGATGAGACGGAAAAAAACTGCCGTGTGTCGCGTGGGTAAAATTTTCGGTGCAACTATTTGACGTTTCTCTTTTCTCTTGTCGGTTTTTTTTAGTGTTCTGCTTCATATGATTTCGTTGTGCGAGGAGTAACATCGACGCAACAAACAGAAATATTTTGTTCAGCACAGTCAGGGTTACCACTTCTCTGAAAATTTTTCACATTAAATTTGCAAGAAAACTTTTTTCGCAGCAGACTTATATTTAGTCGTTTTTTTTTCAATAATAAAATAAATATTATTTTAACAGAACTGATAAATAAATAAAAATAAAAAATAATAAAAATTAACTCAATTATTTATAATAATATGCCGTTCTCGTACTTCCCAAAACTACGAATTTCTAAGAATTTAACCCGTAAGTTCTGTCAAAGCTCATATAAAAAACTAGATTGTAATAAAATTTGTAGTTTTGGGAAGTAAATCTCTATATCAGATTTTCATTTTATGAACCTCCTGCTAATTATTGTTCGAAAAATCAAGCGCAGCAGATTTTATTAAGGCAGTAAATTAATTCTGAGAAAAAAATGCAGTAGATCTAATGCAACTGGAGTAAGGTGGCAACCTTGACACAGTCCAACTCGAAAATGAAAAATAAAGAGAACTGTCAAATTGGTTTCATGAATCGTGTTTCAACGTGTAATAGCGCTTGAATCAGCGGACGAAAAAACAAAGAAGAATTCGAAGAAGGCGCAAGCATCTAGTTTCATCGTGTAATAGCAGACTTACCTAAAGGCTTGCAACCGCGACCCCCCTAGCAATTCTTGGCGACCCCCTAGGGGGTCACGACCCTCAGTTTTAAAAACACTGCCCCATAAGATCAATGCATCTCATTTAGATGGGGCACTTCAGCACTCTGCTCAACGGAGTCCTTATAATGCAAGGCACACAAGTCAGAAGTGATCCTTTTACCTGCCTAGCTGATCTTCAATTGATACCAAAAGTGTGCCATCCACATCCACTACAACTTCTTTGGATATTTGGTTGAATTCCCTCAGATCTCCTCTTCTTGCAGCGTTTTCCTCATTTTCTGCCAGACCGTCCAACGTCGCCCTCTTGTCACACCTCACACAGTGATAGAACATCTTATTTATGTGCTACGCTAGGGTGTCCATAACGCGTTCGAAAAAAAAGAGGACATTTTCGAAACTCCAAACTTCTACTGTTAATCCCCCCCTCGGTCACCACAAAATCATCAAAATAATTGATAAATATCACCAAAAGTTTACTTTAAATTTATTTTATAAATATATGGTAAAGGCCACGGACTGATAACGTTACATTTTTGCTAGTTTTTTGCCTATAATTTGAAAAATAACTATGCAAAGCCATTTTTTTTTCATATGCATATGATAGGGACCTGTAAGACTCACACTTCGTTCAAACAAAGTTTTTTGATATATTTTATAGTTTCCGAAATACGGCCTTTCAAAGTGGCAGATAACGTTACATAATTTCGGGAGTGAAATGGAGAAAAAATGCTGTTTTTCCAGTTATGAGCGAAAAGCTTGTAGAAATGTCACTTTATCAAACCGTGGCTTTGACAATATATATTTATACAAGTATTGTATGTAGGTACACAAGAAGCAGCAGTTTTAATACTAATGCTAGTTTATTTTAATATCTTTTTTGAGAAAACATATCTGTGATATAAATCAGTATATTTTATAAACACTTTTTTTGGGGTTCAAACTAATAAAACTAAAATACATAAACACCTAGTTGAATTCAAAATACCGCAGAACTTTAGTGACATTTAGGCAAAATAGAAATTAATTTTCTTCCTCTCCCGAAGTGTCATATTTTTGGGAGCTTCGAATTTGATTAAGATACCTACTTATTTTCATATAAAATGGTTCCATAAAACGTTTGACAGCTAAAATCTTTTAAGTTATCGGCAACTATGAGAATCCTACTCTTAAACGATTTCGTTCTTTTGTCCATTGCGAACCCATCAACGAGAAAATACGAGAACATTCCACGTTCATATTTTGCGCAGGAAAAAAAAGGACTGGCACATTTTAAGGGCTCTGAATAAAACTAGATTTGTAGGCAAACTTAAAAAAACTGGCCCACTGTTTGTTGTTTTTTAAAATTTTCATTTTCTTTACAAAGAAACTTGTTTAAATAGCAAAATTGATCAAACAACTTTGAGTAATCCAGTAAAACTTCCTAAGAAATTTGTTAGTCGATACTTTTGTCTTAGTCTTCCCATTATTATTTCTTTTCTAAATTCATCCATCGATCCTAAGTAGGAAGGTTTTTACTTCAGTGTATTAATAGCTATGTTTAATGAAGAGAAACTAGATCAGAACAGAGCATAACAACACAAGTATGTAAAAACTGTCAGAACAAAAAAGTGCAGCTTTGTGTTGACGGGATTGACCGTTGCTTATCAGCTGTGCAATTTCAAATTTAAAAATGTTTCAATTGTAATTTCTTTGCTTAAGTTTTCAATTCAAATTTATTATCAATTCACACTTTTTATATTCTTGAATGCCTTTTTTTTAATGTTAAGCCCAAAAATATAAGAAGAGTACATCTGTGATAAATTTTAGCTTATTATCCAAAACAAACAAATCAGCTGGTACTTTGACATTTCTCACTCACTTGCTCCACCTCAAAAGTAGGTGCAGGAAGTATTGTTCTTAACTGTTCTGAAAAACGTCATGGAACACAAAGTGACAGAATGTAGAACAGTTTGGGGTAAGGTTTTTACTCATGGAACACACAATCCTGTACTTTTCTGATCTTTTCTGTAATTTTCTGTTTGGAACAGATTCATTAAACACACCTAAAGAAGCCAATCCTCATCTGTCAATTTGATTTGCCTAAAGCAGAAGCGAACAGCTGATGTATTAGATTTGCAAAGGAAGTGAAGAACAGTGACAAAACGCACACATAGAATAAACTCCTCATTCAGCACATCATTCAGCACCGGTCTTATTGTTTTTGTAAATCACATCTATTCTTCGACACGAAATGAAATTAAAAATACAACAATGTAAACAAATGGGTTTTGGAGGATGAAACGTATGAAGGATTGGCTTCTTTATTTGACATTCTCTGGTATTAATGCTTTATTTTATATTTTAGGGGACAATACAAAAGTACATTAATGAAAAGTGTGTTAAATTAATATTTTGGTCACTTAGGAAAAAAAGAGATAAAAAAGAGTACAAAATAAAAAAGAGGAAAAAAAAAGAATTTGATGAAAAAAGAAAGAATAAGAAAGATCAGAGTCAAAAAAGAGAACATGTTCTCTTTAAAAGAGATGTTCTGGAAACCCTACGCTACGCGATACTTGCCTTGTAATTCATTCAAAGAACTCTTGATTAATATATTGATTAATAAGTCACGGTGCTTCTGGTGCCAGATATTTGATTTTATTTCATCCACTCATTAACAATAAAATAAGTCCATTTCAATATTTTTCGTTTTCAATAACAAAATCCAACCAAATTTTGAATTTGACCTTATTTCGTTTGGTATTTTTTCAACTCATCCATTTTTAAAACAGACTGATTTATTTTTTATGAGAACAGTGCTGAGCAGAGGGAGTACACCTATACCATAGGTCAGTCTGTTGTTATATTGGGACATTTACTTCATTTTACCAAGAATGTTAAAGTGATATGTTCTTCCATTAACAACTAAATAACAAATTTCGTATTTTGAATGTATTTTTTTTGTAGCTGAATTCATATAACTGAAGAATTCTCAACGCTGAAGGAATACAATCAAAAACCATTATTAATTAAAGTCTTTTAAATTCATAATTTTCCCATAAGCCTATGAAAATTTTAGTGTACCAAACGCCCACATTATATTACCTGTTTACAACTTACACAAAATACATATATTAAATTTTCTCAAAAAACTTCGTTTACCTACCTAACTTTGTATGGACTAATTTCACTTTTTATTCTTTAACTCTTTTAGAGCTCTTTGAGTTTCTTAATTCGATTTGTATGTTCTTTTTTTTTGTGTGGCACACGACAAATCCACTCGAGTGAATAAACAAAAATAAAAACTCGTTTGACATGCCAATGTAGCACAACACCACCAACCGACAACGTGGAGCGCAGCATAGACGTAGATAGACTTAAAGTATGACTCATTGAAATTATTATTGTTTGGTCGCATTCCATGACTTTAATAATAAAATTCCAATTTCAAGTTCAAAGCATTTCAACTTTATGACATCAAGATTTTTTGATTTTTTTTTAATCTGAAAGATTCGAACAACTTCAAATCCCAGTTGAGGAGTTGAATTGTTATTTTTAGTGTTTAGGTGTTTTGGGTTTTGTGATTTTTACATCACAACATCATGGAATGCTATTTTATTAGTATTTTATGGAGGATGATTTTTTTTTAAATTTTTGATAAAAGCAAATATTGAAAATTAATTTCGATTTCAATCTTCAGCTAAAGATTTCCATATCTACTGTTAGTTCTTTGCGTATATTCATAAATTGTTTTCATAATAAAAATAAACACTTTTTTTCATATTATCACACAAATTTTTCTTTCAAAATTTTGGAGTTTATTCCCCAACAAAAAAAAGAAACTACTCCACTTCTTTGACTTTCGTTGTATCTTAATGACTAGTGAAAATTTTACTTCACTACATTCAATTCACACACACTATGGACTCGTGACGTCACAGCAAAATCTACAATATCATTTTTCGTTCATCACTTTTACAGTTTGCATTCAGTCCTTATCCTTACTGAAAATGTAACATGAGGATCTGCTTGGATGAACGAAAATCACCCCTTCGGTCATATAATAATACAGACGACAATTATAGTAAATTTGGTTTAATTAATCATATTACTTCCGGTCGTAGACAATACGCGACGATCTGGTCATATAGCTTTATTACTTTCTCGAAGCTTCCCCCACCAATGGGTAAAGACTTTCGTTGAAAGTTTATGTAGGTGAGTTTGCCCAGCAATTTTATACTAAGGCTTCCCCCCACCAGCCACCAGTGATTAGGGGTCTTAGTTCGAAGTTAAACGTCCTTAGTGCCACCAGGCGCGTAGACCTGTTGATGTACCAGAGCGTTTCAGCCTGCTATTTTGAGTGCAACCACGGGGCGTATAGTATCTCCTGATGTACCGGAGCATTTAAGCCTGCTGTTTTGAGTATCACCAGGGGCGTAGTACCTGCTAATGTACCAGAGCGTTTTAGCCTGCTGCTTTTTTTTAAGATGCTAAAAGCATAGTACCCAAACCTTACGTCAGAATAACAGGACCAGTTTTGAAGGCCCCACCATCACCATCAGAAGCTACATTAGACGAGACCAAACACCAGGACTAAGACTGAATCATCAGAAGCCAGTGTAACCGATACAAGACGGCAAGGCCAGAATCCAGAAACGCAAGTGAATTGTTCCAGTCAGTGGCGTATTTAAAGATTTGGTGCCCCGGGCCAATAAGATTTGGTGCCCCATAAAAAAGTCATAAAATAACAAACAGAATTTTAATATTTTTGACGGCACAAAAATTAGTGGAAACATTCATCAATAGCACTGTTATAATTGACCGATTCTGATAAGTCAGAATTAAGGATTTAAAGAGATGGTAAACTAATGTCCTTTATTTTGGTGGAGCGGAATAAAATAATTTTGATATCTGAATTTGTAGCTTACTAAATGCATATTTTTTGCGCAAACCATATATTTTCCCCGTGAATTTTCTTTTTTTTTGTATTAAACTTTCCGCTAAAATAAGTCTGAAGTTCGCGGTTAATCTCACTAAATAAGATTTCACTGATGAGCGTTCAATGTCAATTTGGCGGAGGCGGAATGATTTGATACCGTTGATATCTTGATACCTATTCTACCTCTATCACACCGTTTTTATGATATTCTGCCTGGCGCCTCTAGGCTTTACTTTTCCCATAGAAATTTGCAAAGGATTTTTAAATTTTGCATCCAAAGTTGAATGCCACCGTTCGCAGTGTACCGCCCCGGTACACTGCGAACGGTGGCATTCAACTTTGCCCCCATGGCCCTTATTGCCCCTAGGGTAAATACGCCACTGTTGGAACAAAACTATTTGCATAAAAGCACATTGGCAACCCAACTACGATAGCTGTCATTACTTTCTTATTGCCACATTTATCATTTCATATTTTATATCATTCACTTTCTTATTATATTATTGAATAAATTGTACTCGATGTAATCGGACGTCTCTTTATTCTTTTGGACATTTTTAACCTTGAATTCTAACAGTTCCAGTACCAGAAATAGCCGAAGTACCAGCAAACCATATAGCAACGAAATATTTTGTGTTATAAATGTTTTCGAGATATTAGAGACAAAGACATTGTTAATAATAATTATTGTTAATTTGTTAAATTGTTAAATATAATTTTCTTTAGCCTTTTTCTTAAAAACTTCTTATTGCTTTTTTTACAAATCTTATCAATTTTGAACTAGTGTGCAGAATAAAACTATCCAAATGTCCATATCATTGTTTGTTCTCAAGATATTTGACACCAAAAAAAAAATGTTTAACAATTTTTGGTAGTTTCTTTTTTTCGCTTTAAATAAAATGCACGACTGGGTCGCACGTACTTGCTCTTATGTTCAAGACACTGCGGGTTTAAGAAAATTGTATATAAAAACATGGAAAATATGCATATAAGCATGAAATACGTCATTTAAATTGGCTTGAACAACTCTTCTGACAGTTTGAGGAAAAAAAAAGAATGTCATCTTAATTGGTGATTGAATATGATCTTATGGGAAAAAAAATTAAAATCGTTGGAGCGGTTTTTTAAAAAATTAATTTTGTATATATAAAATGGTTTTAACTATTAATAATTTTTTCTTTATGTTTTCTTTTAAACAATTAATTAACTTCGCCTGGCCACGGGTATAACAACAACAAGTCTAAGTGCATAACTTTAACCAAAGTTCCTTAGACACGCATATAATTCTCGGGAGCGCTACGATATCCCGCAAACCAAAATCTCGAATAACGAAATCTCGCATTTTTTTAAAAATCTCGAATAACGAAATCTCGCAAATTAAAAATCTTGTTTATCATAATCTCGCAGTTACAAAATCTCGGTTTTTACAATCTCGCATTTACATCTTGCACCTAAAAATCTCGCAAATTTCAACCAAAATCTCGCAATTTAAAATCTCGCAAATCAAAATCTCGCAACCTCAAATTTCACAACAACGAATCACACACGGCTTTTAGAAAAATTTGTTTTTTCTTTTGAGAATATACCTACTTAAGAGCACTTTGGATAATTTTTCTTTCCAACTAATAACTGCACCCGTCAATAAAAAAATCTGTACATCCTTTATTACTGTTAATAACCTCTATAATCATTTTGGTTGTCTTTTGCGCGTTTATAATGGAACTAAAAGTATTTTCTAGTTCAAGGCCAAATACGAGTAATGCGATTTGCACATGACACTTTATAACTGTATATACCATCCCTATGTTCTCTCTCTTTCTTGTTCTTTTGAAAACAATAATATTGAAAAGTCAAAAGCTCAAATTAATAAATAACAGTGTGATCTAAAAGTACCCAGACACTGGATTAAATATTTTGCAGTAAGTAGGATATCTCGGAAAATTGAATCGCATTGCAACAAATACATTTTTTTAATGAAAATCTCGCAAATTAAAATCTCGCGCGAGATTTTAATGTGCGAGATTTTCATTAAAAAAATGTATTTGTTGCAATGCAATTCAATTTTGCGACATTTTGATATGCGAGATTTTAGTTTGCGGGATTTCGTTATTGCGAGATTATGAAAAGCGGGATTTTGTAATTGCGGGATTATGAAAAGCGAGATTTTGTATTTGCGAGATTTCGTTATGCGAGATTTCGAATGCGAGATTTTGATTTGCGAGATTTCGTAGCCAACCCATAATTCTCAGTGAGTTCTTTCACTGAGTGTTATATGCACTTGTCGGTAACCATCGACAAAAACATTGCGTCTTAGATTGGGTATGGTGGCATCTAACTGATGAGCCCACCACCATGCCTGGGCGAAACGCATTCTTTGGAGTAAAGGCCACAATAACCTTTATTATTGAATTTTATTCATGAAACTCCACAAAAAGAATTTATTTTGGAATAATTATTGATGGTTTTAACTATTAATAATTTTTTCTTTATGTTTTCTTTTAAACAATTATATATAAAATTCGTAAAACATTTTTAAGATATCGTTTTTGAGATATTGAATTTTCAAAAAAAAAAACTTTGAAGCTTTTTTAAAAATCCAAAAACTTTTTTTTCGAAAATTTTGATATGCAATATTATTTAATCTTATCTGAAATGTGTATATAAACAAATTAATCGAAATCCGTTCAGCCGATAACGGGAAGATTCAAAATAAAAAAAACGTTCTAGGACAGGTACTATTATTAGTTGCTATGTGTAAAATTTTATAATTTTTGTTAGTAGATCGTACTAATTTTAGTATATAAAAAAAGTTTAATCAAAATCGTAGGAGTCGTTTTTGAGCAAAAAAATATTTTCCTTTGCGGTTTTTTAACTTATGTATGGAAGATACCGTTATTTTTTCATAAATGTGAAAATTTTTTCTAAGAATATTTTAGAGAGTACTAAAAACCTCTTGAATATCGAGTTTCAAGAAAATCGATCATGTCGTTTTCGAAATATTTGATTTCTCAAAAAAAATTTTGAAACATTTTTTATAAATCCAAAAAAATATTTTTTCAAAAATTTTGTTACACAAAACTGTTTATATTTTTCGGAAGGTTCTGCATAAAAAAATAATTGAAATCGGTGTTTTTAAAAAAATCAAAAATTAAAAAAAAGGTGCTTTGGGAGGTACCATTAATAACCATTTTTGAAAAATGGTTTTCCCTCCAAAGGAAGCCTTTACTAAAATAAATTTACTGATTTTTTTTTAAGAAAAGTTGTCGAGCCGTTTTTGAGAAAATACGATTATGTAAAATTGCTAAAAATATTGTATGGCAAGTACCGTTATTTTCAGTTCTAAAAAAAAAAATGAAAAAAAACGAGTGGGCGTAATCACCAAAAACCACTATGTACCAAGTTTGAAGTAAACCGATCGAGCCGTTTAGGCAGTAGACAAACAGACAGAATTGTGCCACCCACTTTTTTGGTGTTCTCTATCATCGTAATATCATGTTTGATTGTTATCTCAATTTGTTTTTTCACGAATCCAAAACTTGCCTTAGTACCTATGTATGTATATCGCAAGTAAAAAATTGTTTATTGAATTCCTTTACAAAACATATCATTTATCAATTATAACCTGGTAAATGGAAGCCCGAAGCCAATATGATTATTTATTTCTAAAATATTTGAGCCTAAAACAAAATTCAAAAATTTTTATAAGGTTTCTTTCAGTTTTTTTTTACTTAAAAAACACTGCTTATTGAATATTCTTACAAATTTTATTAATTATTTAGTATAAACTAGTTTATAGAATAAAATTCCCCCGAAGCCAATATCAATATATTCGAGCCAAACAACCTTTTTCAACAATTTTCAGCAACTTTTTTTTTATATAAAAAAACTATAAGTTTATATGTTCTTTTATTTATACTAATTCTTTATTACGTCTATATGCGTAGAATACAATTGAATCGTTTATTATGAAATGGGGTTAAGTCCACTTTATTATATTTTTCAGGAGAAACAAGAAACTGTCTAATAATGTTTGTATACAATTCTCACTATTCTAGTTTTATGTAGTTTGTTGAAAGTTTATTTATTTATTTATTATATTTATTATGGCCTTTAGTCCTACAAATTGGCGTTTCGTTTGGCTTACTCACTTGAACTCATCAGTGACATAGTGAGGGCTTTGTCAGACGCAATTTGTATTAAGTTCAGTTCAACTTACATGAATTTTTCAACGAAAATCCACTGTAAACTATATCCAACAAGATTAGAATTCCTAATCATTTAGCTGGAAGCTTTTTTGCCCGGGGCCAGGCATAGTTTCTATATAAGAAGGTTTTATAATACAAATTCTATATACTACTGAAATAAATCAGCCAAGTAGAAGACTTAGCATTAAGGATTGGGCTTGTTGAATTATTGATTCAAAAAAGCTTTTTATGGCCTTTAGTCCTACAAATTGGATTTTCGTTGAAAAATTCATGTAAGTTGAACTGAACTTAATACAATTTGCGTCTGACAAAGCCCTCACTATGTCACTGATGAGTTCAAGTGAGTAAGCCGAACGAAACGCCAATTTGTAGGACTAAAGGCCATAAAAAGCTATTTTGAATCAATAATTCAACAAGTCCAATCCTTAATGCTAAGTCTTCTACTTGGCTGATTTATTTCAGTAGTATATAGAATTTGTATTATAAAACCTTCTTATATTATATTTTTATTTTTATTATCATTGAAATATTATTAGTTTTTTGTAGCGGACTTATCCCCTTTTCAAAATTCATGAGCATTTTTAACTAAAATACGTCTCGTAAGAGTCGTAAGTTGATATTTTTTAGGTTATTACTAATTTTTATCTATGTGTCCCGGTGTCCGCCGGGAAGGTATACTACTTTGTTTGTTTATAATTTTTGATTAAATGAAAGAGAATGGATCTTATATCGATAAATGTTTTATTTAATGTTGGCAATTATGTATGGAATACAATATCAGGTAAATGTCCGCCTCTGTTAGTCTCACAAATGCGACCCCTTTTGAGAAAATTTTTCATTACATTCTCACACATTTCACGCGGTATTTCATTAATTTCATCACGAATATTTTGTTTGAGTTGCTCAAGCGTTTCTGGTTTGTTTGCATAAACCTTGCTTTTCAGATATCCCAACAAAAAGAAGTCCGGAGGAGTCGAATCAGGCGACCGTGGAGGCCAATCAACATCACCATTTCTTGAAATAACTTGTTGTGGAAAGAGGTCTCGCAGGAATTCCATTGTAATCCTGGCTGTATGCGATGTGGCACTGTCTTGTTGATACCACATGTTGTGGCGTTAAAAAGTTTTCAATCATATCACGATATCCCCATTCACAGTTACCGTTACGCCGTTCTCATTTTCAAAGAGGTAAGGTCCAATGATTCCTCCTGACCAAATTGATTGAGCCTATCACCTACAGACCCTCTTTCTTCTAAATCATTCACTACACGAGAAATGGTGCGTTTTGTTGTTTCTCCCAAACATTTCACGTAACTTTCTCACCGTCACAGTAATCTGATTTTGATAAAATGATTTAACGATTAAAACACGTTGGTTTATCGAATATTGAATATGATTGGATTGGCAAATTTAGATCCTTCACAGCAGAGCTGTAAGGTAATTAAGTATATTGGTACTTAAGTACAATTTAAGTACAAATACCTTGTACTTACAATTTTTAAGTACCAGTACAATTCCTTGGTACTTGTACTCAAAAATTTCAAATACCAGTACCGGTACTTGTACTGGTACTTTAATTCCACAAAAGTACTTGAAATTTTTGTATTGATTACATTTGTACTTTTGAGATGTACTTAATTACTTTTCAATTCCTTTTTAATTCCAAAAGTACTTTAATTCCTTTTAATTACTTTTAATTCCTTTTCGAAAAAAATACTAGAACTAATAGGTATATAGTACAGGTAAAATAGGATAAATTAAACAAAAAAATTAGTACCATCATGAAACTTGGTGAAAACGTTTCATCTACTATGAGATGAAAAATCAAAAGAGCCTATACAAATATTTCACATGGAAGGGTGTTTTTTTGAGGGGGAAAGGGGGGGAAGTTGTGGTGTATCAAACAGAAAAATAAGCTTTGATGCAACATATTCATATGACAAATGTTTTTAGGGTAGTTTTAAATGCTGAATCAAATGAAACCAAAAAAGTCAAATATTACCGAAAACCAGCTGAAAATAATGGTCCGTCGATGAAATTTGGCATCAATGGTTCATTTGTCAATAATAGGTTAGTTTAGGTAGAAGGGCTGACAGTTGATCTTGTTATCGTCACATTAAGATCTCTGTAGATCCGTTGTGATACCCTAGGAAATTGTATTCCACTTAATGTACAAACATATGTGTTCTGTTAGCAGTCAAGCCATTTAGAGGCGTTGATGAAATTCAGAAGGCTATTAGCCGAAGTTGCAGAAAATTCCTCTAGGTCGTCATAGAAATGATTTCCTAGGTGTTTCTTTCTTAAATGACAGAGTGCTGGGCAGTGGCAAAGGAAGTGTAAGGTATCCTCATATGCTTCTTCGTCGCTGCACCCTCTGCAAAGGTCGTCAGTATTGAGCCTCATTTTCTTTTTATGATATCTCAGTAGGTTGGGTCCGGTGATTATGCTGACAAGGGAATAGATATGTTTCTTGTTCATTTGCATAATTTTGTCTATTTTCTGCTTATTGACATTTGGCCATAACTTTCTAGTTATGGCGCATGTTTCAAGCAGATTCTATCTTTCATTGGCTTTTTCTAATATTTTGTTACCAATTTCCTGTTTGATGCTACAGGTTGGTACTTTGATATTTTGTTCGGCCTGGCTTGAATCAAGCGACGAACCCGTTCTCGCCAGCTCATCAGCTCTCTCGTTTTCCTGTACACCACTGACCGGGAACCCAGCAGAGTCTAATGTTATGCTTATGCTGCACGCCAAGAACCCTAAGCTCTTTGCGAGGTTTGTTGCTTTCTTAGTCGTGTTCCACCAAACTAAATTACCGTAGGTAAGTATCGGTCTAACTATTGCCGTGTACATCCACCTGATAATTTTTGGATTGGGTCCCCAGGATTTTCCAAAGATCCTGTTGCAGGAATAGAACGCAACCATAGCTTTCTTTGCTCTTTTTTTAGTGTTGAGACTCCAGTTCAGTTAATTATCAAGGATCACACCCAAGTATTTGGCCTGATCAGAGATGAGGGTACCATTTTTGCCACAGGTTTTATGGCACTAATCGCAGCATAACCCAAACCATCAAAAAAACACCGTTTAACCACAGATATTTTTATAGACTCTACTTATTATTGATTTTCATGACAAATAAACCATTGATGCCAAATTTCATCGACGGACCATTATTTTCAACTGGTTTTCGGTAATATACGACTTTTATACTGAATATATAGTCATCCCTACATAAAAATGACAATAACTTTTTTCACGGAGGCCGTATCGACTTGATTTTGGTTTCATTTGATTCAACATTTAAAATTACCCTTAAAACATGTGTCATATGAATATGTTGCATCAAAGTTTATTTTTCTGTTTGATACACCACAACTTCCCCCCCCTCTCCCCCTCAAAAAAACACCCTTCCATGTGAAATATTTGTATAGGCTCTTTTGATTTTTCATCTCACAGTAGATGAAACGTTTTCACCAAGTTTCATGATGGTACTAATTTTTTTGTTTAATTTATCCTATTTTACCTGTACTATTAAGACATATATTAGTTCTAGTATTTTTTTCGAAAAGGAATAATTAAAAGTAATTAAAAGGAATTAAAGTACTTTTGGAATTAAAAAGGAATTGAAAAGTATTTAAGTACATCTCAAAAGTACAAATGTAATCAATACAAAAATTTCAAGTACTTTTGTGGAATTAAAGTACCAAGTACCGGTACTGGTACTTGAAATTTTTAAGTACAAGTACCAAGGAATTGTACTGGTACTTAAAAAATTTCAAGTACAAGGTAATTGTACTGGTACTTGTACTTATGCTTTAAGTACACAGGTCTGCTTCACAGTCCTCAGGTTCTTAAGATAGAAGCTTGGTTCACTTTGGCCGACTCCTTTTACTTCAAATGCAACTGTCCTTGAAGGTTCAGTGACAACCTTCGTACCGTACCACTGCAATGTTAGCGGCTGTGTCTGACCTTTGAGGCCCAACTTATTTGCTACTGCTTCTTCCACGATACTAATTGAGGACCCTTCATCAAACATGGCCTAGGTGTTGATATTTCCTCTTTGACCTGTTAAAGTGATTGGTAGGATCCGAAATAATTGACCATCCGTGACCTGTGCTTGGCAAGTGTGCATCCTAATAGATGGCTGGACCGTCGGTAGATAGGCTTCAGATGGCTGTTGATGTACTGTTGATGTTGAATTTTCATGGAGAAGTTTATGGTGAAATTTTAAATTTTGAGCAACCGCCAACGTTGCATCTCTTTTTGTTACGGCATGTTGACGTTCCATGACCCGCTTTGGTACAAGAGAAGCAAAGGCATTTATCCTTTACCAGCTTCCATCTGTCTTTGACTGGCATGCTTCGAAAAACACTGCACTCCGATAACTGGTGGTTTGCTCCAAAACCTAAACACATTGTTCTTACTTCTCTTGGGGTGGTGTCTCTTTCATTTGTGTGCATTATTCTCCTTGGGTGTGGTGCTTGGCTCCTTATACTGCTAGGTGCATTCAGCTGTGGAAGCATCTGTATTATTTGTGCTTGTTCACTTAGCCATGTAGAAAATTCTTTTATTGTTGGATAAGGTTTTATTTCGAGTGCCCTTTTGGCCCACTCAAACCTTCGTGAAGGTGGCAACTTCATTATAAGTTCCTCCAACAACATTGGATTTGATAAATGATGATCACACTTAGCAGCCAACAGAAAGGCAACCACGTTTTCCACCATATCGTAGCAAATGGAATAAGACCTTCTATTCGGTTTTCGCTCACAGCTGGAAACTGTTGTACTTTAATCAGCTGAGCCTTCACCAGCAAATCTGGACGTCCAAACCGGAATGCTAATGTGTTTATAGCTTGTGTCACGTTACTTGGATGAATAAGTAAAGTTGCAACGGCTTCTTTGGCTTCACCATGAAGGCATCTCTGCAGGCGAATTGTGATAGCCGAATTTCCGAAATTCACAGTGGTTTCTTGGAAGTTAGCCAAAAATAATGGCCATTCATCTGGCTTTCCATTGAAAGTAGGAAGATCATAAAGTTTTTTATGGAGCTGTACGGTTTATGATTTTGCTATCGGCAATGTCGCCACTGAATGTGTTGCTACTCCCACGTTGACTTCTGTAACGTCTAAGTTATGACCACCTTGATAATCAATTGCTTCTCGCAAGCGCTGTGTTTCCGTCTGATTAGTGCTTGTGTTATCTCGCAGCTGGTCAACCGACTCTTTAAGCGCCTGTATCTGCGCTACCAAAGCCGTTAAGAGTTGACCCTGTTGTAATGTTGTTGAACATTTTGTGACTGCAGTTGAGCTGGCTGCTCTTGTGCTAGTTGCTGTTGTGCAGGCTGCTGCTGTGCTGGCTGCTGTTGTGCTGGCTGCTGTTGTGCTGGCTGCTGTTGTACTGGCTGCTGCTGTGCTGGCTGCTGTTGTGGACGTTGCTGTTGTTGCAATTGCTGCTGCCGTTGTGATTTGTCCATTTTTGACTGTGGTGTACTAGTGAAACGCACCGGAGGTTAGCGGGGTCTGGAACTACTGCGGGGTGGTAACGGCATCAACTAAAATTTCCAAAATTTCAGATAAATTCTAACAGAGCAGGTGAAACAAAATGTAGCTATGTATGTAAAATGTAGATAACAATAACCGAATATAGAATTCGTCCAACAACAACAATAACGGGCCCAACTAACAATTTAACTTGTATAAGGTCCGATTTTTCGAATTTGGTAAACTATAGCTCGCATAGAACTAATATTAGGCTTTATTATTCAAGCTAACCGTTTTTCAATTTAATTTTTGATAAAAGCCTGTTTAATGACTTTTAAATTGAGATTGGCAAGTTGTATACAAGACTTTTATACTTTAGTATGAAAAGGCCTGTTTAAGGCCTGTCCAAGTTGTTTTACTGAAAGTAAATAAAAACATTTTGTGTACGGCTTGCTTAAATAAACTTGTAACACCCGACCCAGCATCAAGATTTGACATTTCTCTTTAGTTGAAAGTATTCTGCAGCGGGCTTAACAAATATTCGAAAGTGTTCGTCATTTATATCAATAGATTAAAAACAAATAATTATTAAAAGACGTATTTGTCAAAAAATAGTGAATAATTAATAAGAAGTTATCAAAATATTAAATGAACGTCGATTGACGATATAAAGCGCGCGCTCGCCAAAGTGTTCCTCGAATGATGTGTTGCTTGTATGAGTTCGTGTTGTTTTTTTTTAACTTAAATAATTGCACAACTATTTTTGTTTATCTTTGCAAAACTTTTCTCGTAATCTAGCAGAACTACGCAAGAAAAATGAATGCACATTTGAATATTTGTTATGAGTTTGTTTGTATGTACATAATTTTGTTTATTTTTTGCCTCAAATCTACTGTAAAATGGCACACGCAAAATCCCAAAAAAAAAAAAATTGATTTTCTTGCAAATATTTTCCAACCAAAAAATCGTTATGATATCGTTGTAAGGAATTCGGTATTAAATCATTAACAACTACTATGTTTTGTTTAGTTATTCTGATTTGTATGTAATTTATTTTGAAAGATATAATAAAATGTTTAAAGCAAACCTATTAAAATGTGTCTTTTTTCTTGAATTATTTTGTTTTGCTTGTGACAGATGTTGCCTCTGTAAGGAAATATACAGTTTTTATAAAATGTTGGTAACAAACTTTTAGAAATGATTGCCTTCTTTCGTTAGCTATTTCGATTTGCTTCTGACAGATTGACAAATGTTGTCCTCTGTAAGAAAAGAAATACTTTTTATAAAATGGTAATAACAAACTTTTAGAAATGATTGCCTTCTTTCATGAGCTATTTCGTTTTGCTTCTGACAGATGCATAGATGGTGCCCTCTGTAAGGAAATATATGGTCTCTATAAAATGTGTGTAGCACATTTATTCAAATGATTGCCTTCTTTCATGAGCTATTTCGTTTTGGATGTGACAGCTGTGTCCCTTTGTCAGGAAGTATATAGTTTTTATAAAATGTTAGTAGTAAACTTTAACAAATTATTGCTTTCTTTCGCGAACTATTTCGTTTTGCTTGTGACAGATGTTAAATTTAAGCATGAATGAATCACAGGTACTTGCTTTTATAATTCAAGTTGTTTCTTAAGCTAATTTTATGTAAACAAATAAATGTTTACCCAAAACATAAAGACGAGATGAACGATTGTAAGGGTTTAAGTTTTTCTTTCAAACGGTCAGAAAATTTATAATCAAAATTTTGGTTCAATAGAAATGGAAGTATAACGTGTGATATTTTAAAATCATTTACTCATTTATTTTCAAAGTTCTTGTCATAAGAATGTATGAAAAATGTTAAAGACTTGAAGGATCTTGTACATTGTATGTATGTTTTCAAATATGTATTTCAAGAATCAATTGATTCACACTTAAAACAAAAAAAGGGCATACCAAGTTTAAAGAAAAACGAATTATGTTTTTTTTTTATAAAATTAACACATAGCCTTTACTACTCATTTCTTGATGGTAAAATTGTACAGGCTGTGAAGTATGCGCCAAGTGTATCAACTCATTAAAATTTGTACATGACTCTTCAGAATTGGAGATGGCCTAGTAGGTAGCGCGCTGGATCGGTAATCGGAAGGACGTGAGTTCAAACCTCGGAAAAGTCATTTAAGTTAGTAACATTTTTTCATATAAAATAAAATTCTTCACATTTCAGAACAAAGAAAAACGCAGTTTAAGCCCCCTCCTGTGGATAAAATAAACCGATACAATAAAATTAATAAATAAATAAAATTGAAAGCAAACAAATTTTTGTTCACTACAACTGCATTGAGTGGCTTTTATAAGGCCTTAATGCAAAGTCTATTATATGGCCTTTCAAAGGTCTTATTATACAAGCCATTTGCTTTCGTATAATAACTTGTTTATTAGAGCAATATTTTGCCTTTTTAAGGCCTTATTACACAATTGATTGGAAGCAATTTGATTGTATAGCACTTGTGATGACAGGTTTTAAGGGAATCAAATAGCTTGTTTAATGTCAGCCAAAATGATTTGCATAAGGTCTGTTTAAGTTTCTATACAAGCCAGAAAATAGCTTGTATTAACACTTAAACAAGTTAAATTGTTAGTTGGGGGGTGTATAGGCAACCGTAACGGGGTGTACCCAACTAACATTTCAGCTTCGGATCGGCCTAACTGAATAGGCTTTCTGATTTCCTTAAGACATTTGTAAAATTTCGTTAAGCATAAAAAGGAGAATATTGTAGAACTTCGAAAATGATTTCGGAAAATCTTCTTGGAGGCCCCGTACGCAGATCTTTTAAAAGCTTCAAATTCTATACGATCTATAAGAAGTTTTAACGAGCGCTATTCGAAATCTTAGTGAAATTATGGTTTTGACAGATAGCTTCAGAAATGTTTCTATAAAAGTAAACACGCAAGTGTAATAGATAGTCTTATAATACCTATTAGAACCCGACAATACAGCTCTTACAGAGGTCGTAGGAAAATGGGGGAAAAAAATATAATTCTTTCCACTTTCAATTTCTTTTGAGTGATTTTTACGGCATTTAATGTTTGTTAAACCTGAAACTATTATTTGTTTTCAATTATTTGTTAATTAATGAATTAATGAATTGGAAATAATTATAAAACACAAAGATTTTTCTTACCCGTCTAGGAATCGAACACGGAACTCCTGCGTAAGAGTCCATCACTCTATCCACTCAGCCATCTTAGATATAAAATGGAAGATGCAAAAACTTAATCAGTATTTTCCAGCCTTACATGCTGGCTCCACTAGACATGAACGATGTCCAACATCCAAACCACAATCCAATCAGCAAACTGATTTTTATGGATATGTCACTGCACGGACATGGATTTTTGAGAATCGATTGTTTTTTTATAAACATGTTCATAATCCGACCATGGCTTATGCCCAGTGGAGCCACCATGTTAATAACAAATTTGTAACCCGTTCACTTGAAGAAATAAGATGTACAAGATTTTTTTTTTCAAATAGCTTGTTTATTAGGCGTTTTCCTTTGGAGGTGGCGAAGTACTTGCAAGTACTTTGCCAGCTTTTTTCAATGGAACACATCAAACTGCTTTCCCATGTAAAATGTATCTACTCGTGCATGAGAGCATGTGCAGTTGGTAGTATAATACAGTCCCTGTAGTGAAGTCCCGTACTGATTTAGATTAATCCGCCAGAATCGATTTAAGTACATATAGGAGAGTCAGAAAAACTTGGGTAGACATCACCGTTTTCTGGAGGGGGTTTTTTAGACGCCATTTTCCAAAATGGCTGACAAATAGTATTATAATTTGTATGGGAGAACGGAAAAATCTCCATAAAAACTAAACCACTAAACCGATTTTGATGAAATAATCAGACATGATAAAAAACACGATGAGAAGCCAACATAATTAATTTCCGCCCACTGCCACGCCCCCTTTTTTGAAAAAGTAGTATTATTCGTCAAAATTAATACAAATTCGGATGTTGCTTTAGTTAAACTTATACAAATATTTTTGTATGGAATATAAACTGTAAACAGTTCCTACCACGCCTATTTTGTGGGCGTTTATTTATTTGTGACTTGTATGGAGTTTGTTGTAGTAAGATGAAATCGAACCACTTCACCCAATGTAATGAAATTTTCACACATGATAGCGAACAGTATAGGATTGTATACAATTTTCGCCCATTGACACGCCTACAAAAGCCCATCTTATCACTCTTCCTCATTAGCTGCTAAAAGCCGAAGGATACGATATCAATTAAGATGCTTTTTGAAGTTTCCTGATTGATATTGATTAAAGAAAATCTGTTCTTTTTGATTTTTAGTAAAAAAAAATTTTTAATTATAAAAAATACAATTACATATTCACACATCATTTGTATACACATTTATCTCGTACATTGCTCATTACATTTGCAGTACTCTGTGCATGTCAAATACTTAAATTTACATTTACACCTTTAAGTAGAACATGTTGTAAAATTGCATGGAATTAATAGTTCAGAAGGCATTATGTTAAGGCACTGATCGGGCCTAAGCACACCATTTTTTGCATCTTTGGAGAATCCATAATCTGTCAACTGCAGGCTTGAATCTGGAAAATAGCTCTGTGATAGGCTTAAGTATTCCCTTAAAACAAAAAAGCATTAAAACAAGAAAATTAAGCGAGTTGACTTTGACATTGACCAGTCACTTAACGAATATGAAAGAGAAAGACAAAAAATTCTAGATCCAATCGAACTGATAAATATCAAACAGGAGACGCGTATTCCTAGACAGATGGATAGATTCAGGTCTTCAGGTAAAAACAAAGAGATGCTCCAACTAGCTGCTGCTTCTAGCTTCATTGAGAAGGCAAAAGTGACAGACTTCACTACAGCTCTAAGTGGAACCCTGACAGGTGAAAATGATAGCAGGGATGCATTAATAATAAATAACAATAACAAAGATTTTCAAACGTGCTCGGACCTTCAAATCTTTGTTGAGGAAGCAGATAGCAGAATTATAATCCAACTGTTCAATGCCGTCCAGTCATGCATAAAATGCCTTATAGTGTTATCAAATGACACTGATGTCGTTGTTCTCATCCTTCGATATACATTTGAGCTATTCAGTGAGTTATTGCAAGAATTGTGGATCAAAGTGGAAGTTGGTGATAAAATGCGCTATGAACCTCTACACACTCTTGGGGAACAACTGGGAGCTGCACTTTACAACAATTTAATTAAGGCCCACATACTAACAGTGGGTCAATTCTCGATCCGTGAAACTGTGAAGTGATAGATATGATAACCCCTTCACGCCAAATGCGATTCTCGAAGTGTGAAAAAATGAAAACAAATGTTTTCATATGATGATTCTTTTATCACAATCAATTCATTCTCCGAAAACCTGTGAAAAGAAAAATGATAAACAGAAACAAATTGTGCTCATTTGATACACCCAAGTCGCCATCTTGGTCTTTCTCTGACGTCACAATCATCTTTTTCTATGAGCAAGTGGTAGATTTTTTTAATTTTAGTACTTTTTAGAACTCACGTTGACAGCTGTTTCTCATAATGAGTCCAGGAATCGCCTGCCGCGTGTTTGTGAAGTGATAAAATGATAAAACTCTGTGAAAACTGAAATGATAACTTTGTTTTCATTTCAGAGTTTCACAGATTAGGAATTGACCCCCAGTTTGTGATACCACAAGGAAGATGGGAACAAAATCGCCTGCAATTAAAGCATCGCCAGAACCGTTAGATACTATTTCGATTTGCAGAAGATAATATTTTATCTGATGAAATACTTGACAAAGTAGAGGAATACCTTGTTCAAGTTTTACATACATCAGCAAAGTGTAAGACATTCGATGAGCTTCGTTATTCCTTACATAAACAGAAACATATATCAGAGTTACCACCCTTATCTTTTACAATTAGAAATGGACATATCCGAAGATGCTGTTTTGTTTTTTAAGGTAATACTTAAGCCTATCATAGAGCTATTTTCCAGATTCAAGCCTGCAGCTGACAGATTGTGCCTTAACATAATGCCTTCTGGGGGTTAATTCT
Source organism: Dasysyrphus tricinctus (assembly GCA_963921185.1). NCBI lineage: Eukaryota > Metazoa > Arthropoda > Insecta > Diptera > Syrphidae > Dasysyrphus > Dasysyrphus tricinctus. Next base: position 177,751,502 of record OY992532.1, on the reverse strand, counting down.
TGATCTGTGAAACTGTGAAGTGATAAATATAATAACGCCTACACGCCAAATGCGATTTTCGAAGTGAAAAAATGAAAGCAAATGCCAAAATGTTTTTATATGATGATTCGTTTATCATAATAATTACATTCTGTGAAAACCTGTGAAAAGAAAAATTATAAACAAAGACAAATTGTGCTCATTTGCCACACCCAACTCGCCATCGTGGTATTTCTATGACGTCACAATCATCTTTTTCTATGAGCAAGTGGTAGCATTTTTCATGTTAATACTTTTTAGTACTCACTTTGACAGCTGTTTTTCATAACGAGTTCGGGAATCGCCTTGCGCGTGTTTGTGAAGTGATAAAATGATAAAACTCTGTGAAAATGAAATGATAACTTTGTTTTCATTTCACAGTTTCACAGGTCATTGACCCCCTAAACTATAATTAAAAGTGTAAATTAAATAAAGGTGCAAATGTAATTTTAAGTATTTGACATGCACAGAGTATTGCAAATGTGGTGAGCAATGTACGAGATGAATGTGTATACAAATGATGTGCAAATATTATGTAATTGTATTTTTTATAATTTTTTAATTTTTTTTACTAAAAATCAAAAATAATAGATTTTCTTTAGTCAATATCAATCAGGAAAATTCAGAAAGCATCTTAATTGATATCATTTCTTTCGGCTTTTAGCAGCTAATGAGGAAGAGTGATAAGATAGGCTTTTGTAGGCGTGTCAATGAGCGAAAATTGTACACAATCCTATACTGTTCGCTATCATGTGTGAAAATTTCATTACATTGGGTGAAGTGGTTCAGCTTTTATCTTACTAAAACGAACTCCATACAAGTCACAAAATAATAAACGCCCACAAAATAGGCGTGGTAGGAACTTTTTACAGCTTATATTCCATAAAAAAATATTCTTATAAGTTTAACTAAAGCCAAATCTGAATTTGTATTAATTTTGACGAATAATATTACTTTTTCAAAAAAGAGGGCGTGGCAGTGGGTGGATATTAATAATGTTGGCTTGTCATCTTGTTTTTTATCATTTCTGATCATTTCATCAAAATCGGTTTAGTGGTTTAATTTTTATGGAGATTTTTCCGTTCTCCCATACAAATTATACTACTATTTGTCGGCCATTTTGGAAAATGGCGTCTAAAAAACCCCCTCCAGAAAATGGTGATGTCTACCCAAGTTTTTCTGACTCTCCTATATGTACTTTAATCGATTCTGGCGGTTAGATATATCAGTACGGAAATTTTTACGGGACTTCACTACAGGGACAGGAGTAGTACTAGATTAGGGTTTTCATCTACTCGTAAGTACTTCGCCACCTCCAAAGGAAAACGGCTATTATTGAAATTAAAATCTGAAGAGCTGAGTGGTTGATTTTTAATTCAATCGCCCATTGCCTGAGGTTAAGTCTAAGGTTTTGATTTTTCAAAATGTCATCTTCGTCATCGCTTTCTTGAAATCATTTATCATTGAACTCGTGTGTGTTATCCCTCATAAAAGTTTCGCCTCTCATGCTGGTAGTGGGGTTCATATCTAAGTAAAGTATGAATATTTAGGTCTGTTCCTTTACTTTGAATTTCTGTGATTTTCTGTGCATTTCTGCTCATTTTAGTCCAAACTTGTGTCAAAGTTCATATAAAAAAAATTTTTGACACAAGTTTGGACTAAAAATCACAGAAACCCAAAATAAAGGATCAGACCTTTTATGTTTAAAAGAAAATTATAAACGGACAAACAATGAAACACACTTAAATCTTCTGGCTCTGGAGATATTTGATTTATCGATGAAAGATTTATTATATCTGAACTTTCTTGCCGTCACGTCGTTGTCTTTCATTTGCATTCTTTTGAAGATCAAAGTTACGAGCTCTGTGGAGCATTAAGGAACGTCTCACCACAAGGGATCTATAATAATTTCCCGACTTTTTAATTTTTTCCACGAAGTAGACATATTCACACTAAAAAAAATTCACAAACAATTTATTCAATAAACGAAAATTTATCAATGACTTCATTTAAATGCCTTTGACAGATATGAGTCTCTTTAGCATAGACTGACATTTTCTATTATGGTTCGTTAATAAAGTCTGAGAAGTCTCTGCGAAGTATTCGATAAGGCTTCCAGCAAATTGTAACCGAAACCTTTTGAAGACAAAGTGACAGGAGCTTCAATTAAATTACTCTATACAATCTTTATACAGTGACAGCTTCATGTTTCTTCGTTAATGTTACTAACAGAGGTCTATCCGAAACAAAGACGCTAGTCTCGTTTAATTTTCTATATCAAGCTTTCAAACGACTTTAAAGAAGCAGTTATTGAAATCATGACTTCTATTAGGAATTTATTTTTGATGAAAGCTTTATAGAAGCTTTATACATATCCAGACTTGCAGCATATCGATATTTCTAAGCTAATAGAAACTGAAATGTTAGTTGGGTATGTATGTACATCCAACAATAACGGATCCAGTAAAATTGAAGAACAGTTTTCGGCAAAGTCTGAAGTACCCTATCTTTAGAGATGAAGATAAACTCGTGTATGGTGGCTTTTGGCATGTGATGTATTTTGTTTAAAATATGTTGATAGGCTGGTCAACCCTGGAGTAAGGCTTTGGCAATGGTATATCCAGGCGTTGAATTGTGATGGCGGCAATAATTGATGTCGTCTTATAGTCTGGCTTGGCGATTTAAGCCACAATTAAAAAACTGCTAATAGATGCTGACTGCAACCGTAGAAATGTACAGGCAAAGTTGTCTGGATTTAAAATGCCACTGCAAAGGATGAGGGGGCAGCAATTTGTTTGTAAAAAAATACGTTTTCAATACTTAGAACATTGCTGCAGCTTGGCTTAAGCTGCAGCAGACAAGTGGACAAGGCTTCTCTTCCAGACAGATGGAACTAGTTCTCCTGATGCTTATTGGCAGTAAATTGACTATATACAATATATATATCAGTCGACGATCAATTGTCTTTGTTTGCTTGGCGGCAATTAAGCATTTATTTCATTTAAATTTGCAAATTTTTTTTTTAACACAGAAGTTCACAGTTTATTTGGTTAAAAGGGCATTTAATTTGCAATAACATTTATTTAATTTTTGATACAAATACATATATCACACTTATATGAAGGCAGCGGCGCAATTAAGTGAAGTAATTTATGAACCACACATTTTAAAAGATGTCAAATGCCGGCGACTTAAAGCATGAAATGACTCCAAAAAGAAAAGCCAAAAAAACTTCTTGGTAGAAAAAACTCATATACTTTAAAAGAATTTATAGATATTTTATTATTACTTTAGATTTGTATGGGTTTAAAATTTGTTAAAAGTGTATGGAGGTTTTAAAATTTGATATACTTTTCACTGGCCTGGTGATGCTGCCGCTGCCTTCCACTTGTAAAATACAACTGTCCTGTCTGTGTCCTCTTTGAAGGTTATGTCGCGTTAAAAATTCTTAAAGAACGGCTAATCTCATTGGCTGGCCAATGGGGAAAGGTTTTGTATTTAAATAGTTTGACAAGCTCTGTTTAACTTGACGTTTATGACGTCCAGGGACGTCAACATTTGGTGAGCCACTTGTGTTTGATCAGCTCAGCAAATACTGCGAATTTGAAGTTTCCGACTTTATTGGTACTGAAGTTAGAGGGGGGTTGAAAATCGCTTGAGTTTGTTCCTGTAAAAAGGGTGTAGTGCCGCGAGCTTGGCTGGGAACTACCGTGCCCATTGATTTGATTTCATGAGTTTAAAAGAAATGTATTCACTAGTACGTAAACTACTTACTGAATATATGCAATATGCAAACCGATAAAAGTTGCCAGTTCTGTGTCCAATCACTTTAACTTTATCGACCGCATTTTGCAGTTTTTGTGTAGCATTCGTATCGGATTTATCGGCACCAATATTGCAGTATCATCAGCAAAGGTGGCCATGATAGCGTTGATGTCTACGGGAATATCCCTTGTATATAACAGATACAGGGTTGGTCCTAGGACATTTCCTTGTGGTACACCGGCTTCAATTTTCTTTAGTTCCGAGTAATTTTGGTCGTACCGTAAACTAAAGATTTCAGTATTTCGTAGTAATGCCTGGGGAGGTCCCTATGCAGTTTGTACTACTATGTACTATGTACATAGTTTTTTTCAAAGGCTTGAGCAACATCTAAGAATATAGCCGAAAAGACTTGTTTTCTTCAAGTGCCTTTTCCACAATATCCGTAATCCGATGCACTTGGTCTATCGTGGAATGTTTATTTCTAAATCCAAGCTGATGGCTCGGAATTAGGATTCTTTCTTTTGTTATTTTGCTAAGCCTTTTCAGTAGCGGTGCTGTGGTTGCTGGGAATGGCTGAAAAACATTTGCGAGATGTTCAGCGAAGAGATCCGCCCTTTGTTTCGGGCTTCCAATCCATTTACCATCTTGCGATTTTACTGGCGGGCTTTGTGCCTGTGGTCTTTTAAGGCACTGAGCTGCTTTCCATAAGGATTATTCGGTAGAAGCATCCGCCGTTAGACTATTCAGGAATCTACTAAGTGAATCATTTTTAAACTCACAGATTCTTTTCCTTAGTTCGTTGTTAAGACGATTAAAAACTACCTTACCACCTGGAAATCTCGTTACTTGCCGCAGTTTCTTTGAGGTCTTCTACTTTTTTCTAATATCAGCTCCTTTATTTCGACAGGATATTTTGTTTATTTTTCTCTTGAGCTCGAAATAGTATGAGCACTTCTGCAGCCTGTTGATATTGTTTGCATATAGGGGATCTCAGGTTTATAGAACTTTCAAGTTTATCTCTGAATTCGTTCCAGTTTGTTCTCTTATTCGCAAGCTTAGGATTACCTTTTTATATTATGTCTGTTTCGCTCAGTGATAAAATCACTGGAGTATGATCTGAAGATAAACCGTAATTACCTTCGACACTTGTATGATTTCGATTAATTTGTTTTTATTAATTTAATGATAGGGTATAGGTAGGTAAATTTTGTCAAAGAATGTGACAAATGACTTTATGGCTCACCATTCAAGCCCAATGATCTGTAGGAAAAATTCATAAAGGATTTCGGTTGACGATATTTTGCAACGAAATTTAGTTCTTAGGTATATAGAAATCAAAGAATATGTACATATAAGTATATGTACATACACTTAGTACATACTATAATAACCTGTTGATCATAGACGATCTTCTTGCTAGTTTAATAACCAATAACAAAAACCTCATTCAACGTTTGGCATGGTTGTCCCAAAACGTCCTGAGAATAAACTTTTTGATCAAGATTTATTTAGAGGCCAACAATTTAATGCCAATCAAATGAAAAATTATTCCTTGGTGCCATCATTTTATTAGCAGGAGAGCTTCAATCGACTTTACCTGTTATGGTTTCATATACTTAAAGTAACTAATAACTAATACAAACAATTAATAACTTAAAAAACATACAAAGCTCAAACCACATGTAACAAACATTTATTACTAACATAATAATCTCCGAGTACAAGGATGTTTGTCTGTATAAATTAAAAAAAAAAACTCAATATCAAAAAAAGCATCAGCCACCATCAACTTCGATGGAACACGACTTTGACCTGATCTATTAGTGAACTCTCTAACACCACAACTAAACTATAAAAACCAGCTTCAAAGCTGGAACTCGATTATTCAATCGCAATCCCACGAAACTATGAGGATGTTGCAACAAATAATCCCATCAACGGCTTCATCACTACGTCTTCATCTCATCGATCGACCCTATTAACTCAAATGAATCCAGCTAACATTGTCTCAAGCCTTTCATCAATCACAGCTTTATTGAAACAAAACCATCAGAAGACCTTTCATCTCCGCGGTCATCTCTCACTAAATCTCTAAAAAGCACACAAATCAACAGAGGAAATAATAATAACCACAATTCTATCCTTTGGCACCCTTTTTCGCAGCTAAAACTCATGGAAGTTTATGCCATAATGCAGTCGTTGTTGCTATTGTCGTCATCGTCGAATAGTTTCGAATTCGCGCAAAAAAGTGAAAGCAAAACATAATAATTTGGCTCTCTGGATTGCACAGCATGGACGGACGACGGACGTGGACCTGTTTCATCATCGAGGCGGACAACCTCTTCTTCCTCTGTCACCGGCGCGCGCGGCTAGCACGTCCACCTGCGCTCCAAGACAACAGGTCCACTCTGCCAATTTGTTGCCTATCGCCAATCCAACCCAAACCAAGCTATTGCATAATGAAGCACCCAAAATAAAACACTAAAAAACTGAATCAAAATGAGCACATACAAATCATAGGAATTTACTTCATTATTACCACTAGATTAGGTATATAGATGGCGCTGTGTTAGCGAGCGACCACGGTTATGTGCAAAATCCTGCAGGGCTAATGGCAAGTGTCTTACTCACGAGTCGCGACAGAAATGCATTGGCAGAGCGCAGAGGGAGTCACGAGGAGGAACACTCCAGTTCAGAGTGCACCCCACATCATGTTACGATTATTTGCCATAAGTATTTGCAGATGAAACCAAGCATTAGACACAAAAACAAAAAATCGAATAAAAAACGAAGTGAAAAACGATCACTGACGTGATATTACAAAACGATGAAATAAAATTCAGCCAAGAGCTACATACTTATAGCTGATCAACAACGGGATGGTCGATCGATGAGTGGAGGGTAGTGTTTGGGAGAACTGTGGGTGAAGGTAGTATAAGCTGCACTCTGTACACAGGATGGATACTTCGTGACAAATATGACCTAATGATCCTAAATCCATGGCATGCAGCAATGTTTTTAGTCTGGAGCTAGAGCTAGAGCAGTGCAAATGTGGCACGGAATGGACAGCTTCATGCCTATTCTCAATACTCCAGTAGTAGAAACATTCAGACGTGAAGTGAGTAAACATTTAACAATTACCACATGTTAAGCTAATGTTCATTGAGAGTGAGATGGTTATATTAGATAGCTGTCCCGAAAAGTTAATTTCTTATTTCCGTTTTATAGTTTTCGCTCCTTTCGTTTTTGCGAAGGATCTTGGGTAACCGTATATAATACTAAATAAAATAATAAACCAGTATAATCAAAGCATAAACCCTGTAAAAAACAGCAACAAGTTAGCACTTAACTTGTAATTCTTATTAATAAATGGGTAATAGCCTGTGATGTGTGTTACCAAACGAATAATTTTAACTCTCCAAATTTTGCGTTCAATGAACGAATCATTGCGAAGCACATACCTACACGTTAATATTTAATAGAATCAGTTACTACTTCAAACAAGTGCATGAAAGTGACACATGTATTAAAAGATCAACAAATTGATGAAGGGGTGAATTTGGT
>OY992532.1:176278321-176382729 GCA_963921185.1 Dasysyrphus tricinctus | reverse complement strand
GAGTTGCAGAAATTCGCACACCCAAAGGCATCATCAAGAGACCAATTCACAAGCTCGCCTTACTACCTGTTGAAACCGAGAGCTTTCAAAGTGGGCGGAATGCTGGGTCACCCAGTCAAAGTAACAGAATCTAGGGCTACCAAAGGTAGGTGACGTAGATGTATGGCCAACGTTACATATGTACAATAGCACTACAGTTGCGTTAGAAGGACAGAAGGCTCCTGAACTCGAAAAGTGGCAGGAAGGTTGAAGTGTTGAAGAAAAATTATTTTTTAAGAAGAGCCATCAGCCTGATAGTAGAATCACAATACTGAATTCGCTGCGAACCTTACGGCAATGTTTTCATATTTTCACGACAAATTAGTAAACAAAAAACAACATAGCATTGCGAATCCAGAATCGCGAGGTCCAGTAACTGTTTCATTTGGTCGTGCATCGAGAATAGATTAAGAAGAGCAATAGTTGATCAGCAACAAGAGGTCGAAGTGATTGCGGTTCTTAAAAGGAGAGGAAGGCTTAGGGCGATGTTTTTCAGTTAAAGTTGAAAATAAGTTGAGGATTTTTATTTTCAACTTGTGAATTTGTTTTTATTCACTCAAAGTTGACATTTTCAACTTCTAATTTACAACTCTAGAGTTGATCAACTTCAGATTTTGTCAACTCCGAGAAAAAGCAGAAGTTGGCAGAGCAAACTTGAGAGTTCATATATTGTTTTTTTCTCTTGAAAATCCATACATTCTATTTCAGAGGTTTCTGCCTTATAGCTACCCAAACTAGAAAATTAAAAGTTCAAAAAGCTATAATGTTCCGAACCAATTTTTATTTTTATTTCCGGAAAAATTGACCAACAGGTTATTCGGCCAGTGAAAGTGAAGATGACGGAGTCATTCTACCTTTAAAGAAGCCAGCAGCTACAAAATGTTGCCGTGCACTGGAATTGAAAAGTGGGATCACCAAAGGCAGCCGGAGGGGGGGGGGGGGGCAAGAGGGCATTTCCTTCACTCGGTTCTTGGAAAATACGACGCCAACAATATATTTTTAAATGTTTTCTATGGACCTTTGGACTTTGGTAAATATTTGTATTATTTCTGTCGGAGTCCATGATTTGACCCCTTTTCTGTAAGATTTAACACTTATGACCATGGTCGAGTTCGTAAATGTAAATGTTCGGCAACACGAAAAAATTCATGTTGCATAGTCGCTGGCAAATACTGTTCGATCTACAGTTTTCCACTTTAAATGAAGCGTGAGTGCTTGTTCTCTCAGTGAAATCAAATTTTACCAAAAAAGTACATTAATAGTGACATTTTTTTACAATTGTTTTTTGCAATGATGCGGTATGTTTACATTTACGAACTCGAAGCTTTTTTATTATCACTTTCGTCGTACAAAGCCAACAACAATGATGCTGCTAGATTGCTTGTGATGAGACGGTATAAAAGTTTAAATTGTATCCTTACGTAGATATTGGGTCGTCATTAAGCAAACGTTATGTTGAGAGTGTATGAGGGCTATAGTTTCAAAACTCTTCTATTCCAGTTTTTTTTTCAAAAATGAGTTAAGTATGAGGAAATGTTCCTTAGAAGGTCCTTCATCTAAGTAATTAGGTAAAATTTATTAAAATTTATTATTTCTTTAACTTTTTGTACTTGAAAAGTGTTAATTTTCCAAAACTACACTATTCCACTCAGTCGTTCAATTCAAAACTCATCTATTCCCTTACAAATAAAATTCTGCATCAAAAATCTTCTTTTTCCTTATATTCCAATCAAATTAATATTTTATATCTACAAAAAATACTATGTCGAATTTTTTTTTTGTTTCTTAAGCCTAGTTTATACATCCATGCGAAGTGTAGTTTTCATAGAAAAAATACTTTTTTTCCTAGTCGTGAAAAACTGTCAAAAACTAAATGCAATTATTTTGGCGACAAGGAGGAACAAATTTGTCTCGAAACAAATGTAACTCAATGAGATTTTTGTAACCAAAAATTATGATGAAAACTATTTTTTTGAAAACCTTTTGGTTCATTAATTATTGATGTTTCATTTCAAACTTGATTTCACTTCGCTTTTAAGTATAAACTAGGCTTTAAAGAGTACCTATTGGAGAGTGTAGATCCAAAAAGTTCGAACAAAAAGCGCCCATGCGTTGTCCGCCATTTTGAAAAAGGCTTTGGAAAGCGTGAACTCGATTTTCTCGGCTCCTATCATATATAGAGCTGTATTTTTTGTTAGGTTTGTACGTTAAAATATCTTCTTTAACTTTTGTTGAAAAAAAATTTGAGACCTCCTTCCAAAAAAAAGTTATCAACGAAAAACTGTCGAGATTTTGAAGTATAAAATGGTTTTTAACGTTTATCTCGCCTCATCTTCATCTGATCGAAAAAATACTTAAATTGTTTTTATAGATCACTTTATTTCCTACATTTTGGTATATTTAACTTTTATGTGTAACAAAAACTGTAGGAAATATAACCTGTCAAAATGGCCACTATCCTGCGAAAATTAAAAAAAAAAGAAATTTACTCACGTTTGAAAATTTTAGGTTTATTATGAAATTTAAGGAAACAGTTCAAACTCTTTCCACACCACCACCGAGGTAGAGTTGCGGGGCATTTTTTTTAATGTATGGTGTCCCCATCAGGATGTATAATCCACGATTCAATCGTTTTCGTTTCTATATCAGTCTATCGATAGCTCAATGTGGCATAGTTTTTTTCATGTCGTTCTCCTTTTTTTTTTTTTGGGCTAGGCGTGCGAACATCAATGATCATATTAACGTTGGTTGTTAGTACTGCTGGGATTGTCATTGGTAGTTTCTTCAATGTTTTCACATGCGTCTTCATCTTCCAGTAAATTTAGCAAGGAATGAACATTCTCGCATGTTTTTTCCACTGCAGTAGAAACATATTAAGGAACAATTCAGACCAGATTTCCGATAGCCACAAGCTCGACCACACTGGCCCTTGCATTTGCAGGATATTGTTTGCAATATGCTTTGTGGAGCTGGATCCTGAGTGGTTGTAACTGGCTCTAATCCTCTCGGAGTTCTTTTCCAACCCCATTTTAGTGGGTCATGGTGAACATCGATCCAAGTCTGTACTTGATGGTAGGTACGGAATATTTGTTGCCGAGCAGCTGCTGCACTAGGAGGCAATGAAGATAGATTAAACTTAGTTTTTTGACGTTTTAACAAAGTTGCTTTATCGCAAAGAATCCAGTGACTCCTTTTCGTTCCCAATGAACAACGCAATAATCTTAATCTTTCGGATTGTTTTGTGCCTCCCAGATGTGGATCTTCAGAATAACCATCAAAAACTATAGAACGTTGTTTGCAAAATGGTTTCGCACGAAAGTAACATACTTTGGCATACACATTCGAATGTTGAACGAGTGTCCCAAGCCACCTTGTGCAGTAAAAAAATCCATTAGTTCATTTACATAATTTTTCCAGCAATTAACATGAACCGTTATATTATCAAGGTTTTCAAGCATACGCGCATGTTCGATATCGATATTACCTCTTTTAACTGCAAGCGATTGTAATGTACTTACACCTTTTTTTTCACCACCGAAACTTTTTCGCTACCAAATAGCTTTTCACATATAAAACAATCACCAATATTTAAAACATTTTTACTCCGAAGCATATGATATATGATAAAAACTGACAGGTATTTAATAATGCGCTTAAAAAAAGAATTGAAATAAAATAAAATAAAATATATTTTTGCGGCACCAAAGTTATATTTCTTTCCGATATAAGAAATTTTTCGCAGGCTATTGGCCATTTTGTCAGGTTATATTTCCTACAGTTTTTATCGCACATAAAAGTTAAATATACCAAAATGTAGGAAATAAAGTGATCTATAAAAAACAACTTTCATTTTTTCCGAGCCGAGAAAATCGAGTTCACGCTTTCCAAAGCCTTTTTCAAAATGGCGGACAACGCATGGGCGCTTTTTGTACGAACTTTTTGGATTTCATGCATGACCGAATCAATCCCCCTTGTCACTGAGGTGGGAACTTCTGAGTTCTGAGCATACATCAACAACTATTTTCGAGATCAAATTTAACAAACATTTTAATATGTACATTATGAAGTCAGCAGCACACATTTGGTAATTCAGACCAAAATGTATCCTTTCATTAGTTGCTACTTAATTGCAGATTAGGTACGCAAATAAAAAATGTATTGCTTTTATGGTTTTCGAGAAAATAGGTGTCCTGCTAACTTCATTTGAACTTAGCAGGACAACTTTCTCAAAAATTTACATAAATGATTCGGAGAAGTTTGCGAGAAAATAGTTGTCTTGCTAATTTCATATAAATTTTGCAGGACACCAATTATTTCGCATACCAAAAACGCAATTAATTTCTTTTTTGCCTAACTAATTCGCAATTAAGTAGCAACTAATAATAGCATACTTTTTAATCTGTATTTCCAAAAGTGCCCTGCTAACTTCATATTCATTATTTTAACGCGAACATTTTAATTGACGCATGGTCTAAGTTTAAATCACTTTAAAAACGATTTTTTATTTCAAAGTCTGAAGACAAAAATTTAAGGGAGGTGATGCAACAAAAGAACTTTCCCGTTAATCATTTAAAAGAAACATTTATGGTTGTTGTTGTCTTGTTTTTTCTTTGGATAATTAATGTACTTTAAGATAATTTTTCAAATACTTACCACCAAACCATTATTAATATTAAATGACCCAAGCTTACCTGAAATCAAAAAAAAAGAAGATTAAACATTAAAAATAAACAAATTCTTGTAAAAATAACACCTATTGACAAGGGTTCTTATGGAATGATTTTTCACTTTGACGAAGGTATTGTCCAAATATGCGTACCTATATGTATAGTTAGAGTAATTGGGATCATTGATAATTGATTCGTCTTGGCGATTAAAAAATGATTCAATCGATTTTTGTAAGCGTCATTTGCTCATAAAACAAGATACAGTATTAAATTTCAACTATGCACACAAATAAAAAATAAACAACTTTCTCCATCACCATACCTATTTGAAAAAGTAGTGCTAACAAATTGTTAAAAAAAAGGAACAGCATGGTTGTAGGAAAAGAAAACCCCTTCATGATAAACCATCACATGCATCCTGTGATTGATTACTCGTATAGGTATACTGTGGCCATTAGTTATTCCAGCAGGTTTCATATCACAAACCATATACATACATACATACCTTCAGACCCGAAGTAACGAAGCGTTATGATAAATATCCCTCTTCGTTTTGCAGTTAAGCTTTTGTTTTTAAATGACTTTGGGCAAAAGTTTGCATTTACTTTTCCGGTAGAAATAATATGTTTCACTTTTATTCCCACAAAAGAAGAAAAAAATAAGTACCTACCGCAAAAAAAAGTGATTTAACTTTGCTATCCTATTTTAACTTGCCGAATAACCCTCCTTATTCTGCTTTTCCGCATTCAGCAGAACAAACATCGTTAACCACGAAATCAGAGCATTTATCTTTCTTCGCTTTTCGTCCATCCTTTTATGAATTACCTGCGTATGTACTTAAAAAAAAGGTAGGTAGGTATACATAGAGCTATAAACCTTATTTGCACGTCCGACAAAAAAATCTCCCCACAGTAAGTGAGCTTTAATGTTTTAAATCCAAAAAAATATGATTCAGGATGCAAATTTAATGTCTATATCCTTTTACAAGACTGCGGAACAGTTGCAGAAACAATATTTACATGTAGGTGCCCTTATATAATAGATTGGGGTTAATTGCATTTATGTTCTATTAGGACATTAATTTGTGCGCTACAAACTTGTATTCGGAAATAATTATGGTATAGGTAGCACCCCTAAAATGTCTCTAATTTTTGTTTAAATTAAAATTAGAACTATCCTTAGGAGGGGGGTGATGTAACATTGTTTAACAAAGTCAGCTACTTCTGACCCTATCTATCTTAAAAATAAAAAATGTACTTTATTAACACTTCCCCCACTTCAAGCCAGCTCTTCAATTTCATAAGTCAAAGCACTTTCAAGAGCACTCTCAAAACCCTCAGCATTTCGCATTCAGTAAGAGTGCATATCCCATGTAATACTACATGTGTATCCAACAAGATATTTTATACTATCGGTAAGTGTGTGTTAACACAAAAGGATCAACATTCTATACATAATAAAATTCAACAGACCTAATAGAGAGCATAGCTATTCAAAGTTCTCTGAAGCACAAATGAGACAGGCCAAGCCAATGGAAAACAAAATTTTGTGATAATGAAGCTATAACAACCAAACTCATCATCATCATAATATTTCATAATATCATATCTGATGGTTGTCTTTAACTCTTTATATAAATTTGGTATCTTCATGACCAAAAAAGACATCACAATCAGAGTATAGCTTTGTGCTTGGTTGTGGATTTAGATATGCCCTTTCCTTGCCCTCATCAGCTGGATAAAGGACATGCCTGATATGCTGTATACTCTCCTCTTTGGAACTGGTCTAGAGCAGATAAAACTTCAGTTGGAAATCATCACGCATCAAGAAATTCATTCAATTCATGCATTAAGTAGAGGGTCTTTGTTTTTCTATCATTTAACTTTGTTGCATGTCATACTGTCGTATCATTCTGTCGCCAATGACGTTCTAGAACGAAATTTCAGCTGGTAAAAGGGCGTCAAGCGTAAGTACGCTTCCTAAGAAGTTAGTGATGTGTACATTAACATTACATAATACACACACACATACACAAACACATGTTAGGATATCCAGAACTTATAGAAAAATATATTTCAACAGTTAAAATTGTGTGTGTATGACTTTCTGAGTTTTTCGAAAGTTTATACAGGAACAGGATTATTTTGCTGTCAGCTGCCGTTAATTCTACTGCGACTAATGTGAAAGCCAATGGATTTAAGTTTGAATATGATGTTTGTAATCTTAAATACCTACATCCTACGTGGTGGGACAAAGAGCAAAGATGTTTTCATTCGAAAAATTAATACATCGTTAATTTTAATGTATTTACAGAATAAGGTTCACAAAATGTTGCCATTTCATAAAATTAATGGTGGAAAACCAAAATGTCTAAATTAACGGCCGTTTTTAGCAAAACAGCACAAAAGCCACTCTTGGAATGGGGTTTCGGCTTCCATCCTTCCACATTCTAAAACTGCTGTGTAGGGTCACCTGAAGGCACGACCGACGCGACGTGTACCTTTACAAGCACCTGTGTACATTAGAACGACTTAGGGAACTAATTTGTATGGAAGTCATTCAGATAATGGTGAACCAATTTTTACTTGCGATATATGTAGGTACTATAGGGCAAGTTTTGGATTCGTGCGAAAAAAAAATTTGGAGATAACTATCAAACATGACATTACGATGATAGAGAACAAGAAAAAAGTGGGTGGCACAATTCTGTCTGTCTGTCAGTCTGTCTGTCTGTCTGTCTGTCTGTCCGTACCTCAGCCTACAGCCTAAACCACTGAAGCGATTTTCTTCAAATTTTGAACTTAAGGTTTTTTTGTAACTCTCCAGAGGGGAAATTGAAATTTTTTTTTTTGCTCAAAAAATAACGGTACTTGCCATACAACCGTTAAGGAAAAGCTTATTTATCTCAAAAACGGCTCCAACGATTTTGATAAAAAAAAATCACTGTATTATTGTAGACATGGTGTACTTTTTGGTAGGAAAAAAAATTACCAAAAACATTTATTAACGGTACCTGCCATATAACGGTTTTTTTGATTTTCTCATTAACCGCTTATCCGATTTCAACAAATTTTTTTGCACAAGAACTTTGTTAAAATATAAATAATACTGCATACCAAAATTTTTGAAAAAATAAATTTTGGATTTTTAAAAAAAGATTCAAATTTTTTTTTCAAAATTCAATATTTCAAAAACGGGTTGATGAATTATTTTGAAATTTCAGTTTTAAATGTATATTAATATATACTCAAAATGAGCATACCAATTTTTTTTTTTTTGAAAAATGTTACAAAAATTTCATGTATAAAAAATTAATTTTTAAGAAAACGGCTCCGACGATTTTTAATTTTTTGTTTTGCATATACTCATATTTTTTCAAGTAATCAAATGGCATACTTTTTTTTGAGCTCTAAGTTATTTATCAGGCTGTTTATACAATTCAAAGAACGATTTAAATGCTTTTTATATTTTTTCTATAATTACTTGAATATTTTTTAAAGTTCTTAAGCCCCACACAACTTGAACGTAAGAGCAAGTACGTGCGATCCAGTCGTGCATTTTATTTGTATTTGAAATCTACATTTTTAGGACCAAGAACCTTTGAATGCACCATGAACAAATGTATTTTTTTACTGGGTGTGGGGAAGGTGGAAAGGCTGATTGTTGATCTTCATAAATAACTTGAAAACGAAACATAAAAGTGAAATTCTAGCTTTCAAGAGAGCTATTAAATAATACTAGTCTCGGCCCCCACCCCGTGTCAAAATTCGACAGCACTCAAAAATGAAAGCCAGCTAAAAAAAATTTGAAAATTGAGGCAAAAATCATTTTTTTTGTATTTTCTAAGTTTATTTTTAAATGTGCACAACGATCGGCAATATAAAATGGTACTTAGCTAAAATGGACCTGCAGTGTTTAATTTTGTGATTTGCACACCTCCCATGATTGTAATAGCTTTCCAACCACATACAATTTATCCAAATCGGTCAAATACTTTCTGAGAAAATGGTACTACAAAACTTATTTAAGGCTATATTAAATAATAATGTTATAAGTGTTGCCATTGTTTTTCAAAATTTTTGTATCGTTTTAAGTATTTTTATTTTGGAAAATAGCCTATCCTGCCTGGGAACAGCCCCCTCATCCTAGGCATTTTTTTTTTCTTGTCTGGATTTAATCTATGCGATCTGACATTTTGTTTGTGTGTTTTGAAAGTTAGCCTGTTCCTAGAACTAGTTACTTATTGTGAAAAGAGGGGGACGAAGGGGGTAAAATAAAAATTTCAAAAATTAGGAACATTTACAATTTAGAGCCATTTAATGTCCATCCAACTTGGAATTTCAAGAAAACCCAATATTAGGACCACCCTAATTTATATATGTACATGCGGGTGGTCCTTAAAAAAAAAGGTCATCGCGGATGGGCCTAAATTGGCTCTAAATGAAGAAATAAAAACTCCCCAATTTTTTTTAGATTTCTATTTTCATCCTCTATAGTTTTTTTTTTTTTAAATGAAATTTCCCCATTTTTTTGTGCATACTAGAAAATTTGCGTAAAATCTTCCAAGAAATTCAGAGCATATAGGTGGGAAGTAGACAAGATAAAAATCCTATTAACGGGGGTTAATATCTCCCACCACTTGGACGAAGGGCCAAAACTGTTTATTAAAAATTCTTAATATGAAAACAAACCGTAAAAATGGACTTCTGGCTTTCCAAAAAGCTACAAAACATCACTGCAAGTGTTTTATGCAATTATTTTTATTAAATATTGCCCCTGCTGTCCAAGCGGGGGGAGATATCACCCCCCTCCCGTAGTTGTTTTTCTTGTCTACTTCTCACCTGAATTTTTTGTCAGATTTAACGTGAACTTCCAAAAAAAGGGAAATTTAATTTACCCCTACAGCGGCTATAGGGGATGAAAATACAAATTTGAAAAAATTAGTTTTTTGTTTTCAGTTTTAAATCAATTTCTTAGAAAATCGCCCCTCCCAAATGACTTTTTTCTTTTCTCAACCCACTCTACATGCTCTAGCATTTTGTCGTATTTCATACGAATCACCCTGTATAAACGAAATACATAGTTTCGTGACTTTCGACCTAGTATGATTAATGGAGTGGAGGCCCAATCGATAGGGCACTTTCCCAAAACCTTTAAATAAATCCCTGTATACAGGGTGTCCTGCAAATAATGGATAACCTTGCAACTGGTTGTAGCAGGCCTTATGACCTTTCCAGAAAAAAATATAAAAAAAATATTTTCCCAGTGGTTACTATGTTATGATGTTTTTTCCAAGAGTTGTTAACAAGTACTACTTTCCTCAAATACGTGAACGCTACGACCATGGATGAACAATTTTTACTATTTCTCTATTTTTGTAATATTCTAGAATAACAGTTGTAAATAGATGGGTGGTAAAATTTAATAGTAGTTATTGCATTTTTTTATTATAATTTTTTAAAATATTTTTTTCAGTACAAAAATTTATTTTCACAAAAGTTTGATAACCTCTAATAAATTTAAATTGTATGAGAACATGAATGGGCGATTGCTTAAAAAAGTTGTCTATTTAATGCACATTCCAAAATGGTATAACACACGCTTGTGTATTAACGAAATAACCAAGAAAATTTGTCAATCATCTAATAAAACAGCTTTAAACATTTTCGCAAAATGTCTATCAAAATGATACAATAACCTCCAAATTTAGGTTGGACAAAGATTTTCTCTTTTGATGTGTTAAGGGGTTCAGTGCAAGTATAAAACTCGATTTTAGGTGTTTAAGGCCCCACCATTTGGGCCAGCATATTGAAAAACGAGTTCTAAAAAGTTTTCCATGGCAACTTAAATTTTATTGGTCTTAGAAAAAAAACTTTGGAACAAATTTGTAGCAAATTCAATTCTCTTCAATTTATGTTAATGCACTTTTTACCCTAAAGTTATAATCAACAACATATGAATTTTTTCAATGTTTAAATTTTGATTATAACTTTTTATTTATAACTTTAGGGTAAAAAGTGTGTTAACATAAATTGAAGAGAATGAATTTGCTACAAATTTGTTCCAAAGTTTCATCATCATAACATAGTATTTTTTTTATATTTTTTTCTGGAAAGGTCATAAGGCCTGCTACAACCAGTTGCAAAGTTATCCATTATTTACAGGACACCCTGTATATGTTTTGAACTGCTTTCAAATTTTACTGGGTTGAATTATCTCGAAAACGGTTACTCTTATGAAAGAAAAGTACCCAACATTTTTTGTAAGAAATTTTCTAAGCTACACCAAAGTAATTAACGTTTTTTCGGTAAGAGTTACCGTTAGAGAGATATTTCTTAAAAACCGGGGGCCTTTTACCCCCCGTAAAATTGTTAGCGTCACTCATATCGATGGAGACTTTTTATAATTTTCTTAGAATGCCATAGGGATGCTATGTACCAAAATCCAGCTTTCCGCCATTTTTTTCCGAAGATTTTAAGATTAGGAAGGAATTATACAAAATAGGTTGACAGATTAAAGAAAATGTCCTGTTTTACGATTAAAATTTTGTCCAACAATAAAGCCTATTTATAGCTGAATTTTTTTGGCAATTAAAATTGCTATATTCGGGATGTGTAAGTAAGATTAGTTTATCTTATCCAGAACCCTTTATGAGTTGGTTACGTATACGCCCACTGCACCTTTATACCAACAAAGAAAATTTAATTTTTATATGAATCGGGTTACTGATAAAAAATTCCAAAATGACATTTTCGTTGGTTAAAGCTCGAAAATTGAACCAATTTTACACGAAAGTATGTCCTCCTTTTTGGTTCCGAACATGGTTAGGTTGAAAATATTATAGAACAATTTAACCTGATGACGATTAAAACCAGAAAAGAAAGTTTGGCCGATGAACCATGAGTCGATTAAAAGTTTTTGAATATTCATGAAGAAACAAATTTTTAAATTGGAAAAAATTGCGATGATGTCGTTTTTATTCGTTTTTCGTTCCAATTTCTTTCGCGTAAGGTCACCCAATGATTCCAAATTTGTCGATATACACTATGAAGGGTCCAGAGGAAAAACTGCTTAAGTCCAAAGTCTTGAGTGTCGGTGTACATACGCTTCTCTCTGATAGAATTTCAGCAAAATTTAATACACTGCCAAATTTTTTCCGAAAATCATTATAAAAAAAGCTATTATTTTCATCAAGGAATATCACTTGGCAAGTTTTCTCAGTCCTAAAGAATATCAACGAACATTTTTTGAATGCTTTTGGTTTTAAATAAAAATACAAGACCTAAAACTGGGGACATCAGATCCAAACTTCAAGAAAACGTGGAAGTGAATGGATGTTTAAGGTTTAAAATGGGTTCCACTCGTTTCTACTGAAGTAGATAAGTAGGTAGTTAAGCTTCTTCAAGGTGCTTTTAAGAGACAATCGCAGAAATGAATGTAGTAAGGCCTTAATGCTTCTATAATTGAACGTAAAATTATGTTAATATTTTCTTTATTTAATTAATGCCTTCTTTTTCCCTTTTTAAGGATCTTATTTTGCCTGTTTTAGTGTTTGTAGGTCAATAAAATCTTTTCCCTGGGTTATAATAATAAAATAAGAATCCGAGGCTCAAACAAATTGAACTAGTATGGTAAGAGAACTAAGTCTTCTAGAGTATTTTAAAATATAAGTCCAGATAGCTAATTTCTTTTCTTTTTTTTAATTGTCCTACATAGCGTTTCAAATATCCAAGCAAATATCCAAATAATGAATTATTTTGAAAGGAAACGAATTTTTGTATTTTTATGGCTAATTTGAATATCATTTTTTTCACTGCCACCAGTGGCGTGAAAATGGTTTCGATGGGGCTTATTACCCTAAAAACGACTATTACGAGAGTGTGCGTCTATGCGGCTTTATTCCGCCCGATGCATTCCTCTATTTAGACAGTCGAGGGCTGATCCAGGATAGAGCGGCGGTTCCGCTAATCTACCACGTCGGCCGTAGAACTGTAGATCGGCGGCTCCTTTATGATCGAGACGTCCTCGCACAACACGGAGCGGAGCACCTTCGGTTCAGTAGGACTGTGTCCGATCGGGACCGAAGAGATAGGGTAAGGCAGGAGAACCAGTTCTGGTGGTTGAAACCTGAACAAGAAGTTAATTCGGATATATAAAAGTTAACTATGCATTTTTTATGCCATGGCCGACTTACATAGGTTTAGGTAGTTAGTTTTAAGCAGGGACAGTCAGGGTGGCACCAAAAAAAAAAAAAAAAAAAAAAAAAAAAAAAAAAAAAATACAAAAAAAAAAAAAAAAAAAAAAAATTATAAAACCAATAAATACACACAAAAAAAAAAAAAAATTGCAAAACCCGAAAATGCTTGCTGTGGCTGTTCTAGTTTGTAAGTAGTTTGTAAGTAGCTTTAAGTAGTTTTATAGTAGTTTTAATTAGTTTTAATTAGTTTTACTTAGTTTTAATTAGTTTTAATTTAGTTTTATTTAGTTTGTAAGTTTTATATAAAACCAAAATAAAAGATATAGAAACCAAGTTTTTTCCAATTCTTCTTGGTGAAAAATAAAACCATGAATTCTAGTTTTTAAGATAGTTCTTAGGCCGAAAGGCATTAGCATTAAGATATTAGTTTAACTTAGAGCGCCCGAATGGGGCCAGTAAGTTAGTTGTAAGATATTGATAAGTAGGCTAGTTTTTTTTATGAATTTTTGTCTAGCTTTAAGATAGTTTTAAGATGAATGAAAAATAAAAATGAATTTCAAAAAAAAAAAAAAAAAAAATGGTTCGATATTATGAAATGAAACGGTAATTGATTTGTTACCACAAAGTCTTGATACACCATTTTTTATTTTTTTTTACTAACCGTAATAAAAAAAAATATTATGACGAAAAAACGTAAGAAGTACCGAAAAAAAAAAATTGAAAGTCTTTGGACAAGAATCGATTCGTTACGACAGAATCTCGATACACCATTTTCTATTTCATTTTTATTTACCGTAATAAAAAGTTATGATGAGAAAACTTAAGAAGTGTATAAAATTTTTGGATTTTCACCAGCTCTGTTAAAATTTATCGATTTTAAAACTTTAACGCCAATCGATTTGTCACTACAATTTTATTTACTATTTTGTTATCTTCTTTCTTATATATAAAAATCAATCGTTGTGCGTTAGTCCTGCAAAAGCTCAAAAACGGCTGAACTGATTTGGATGATTCTTTTCAAAAAGTGTTTGGTATGAACCGGTGGGTGTTTAAATGAAGTTTGGTCTAAATCGGTTTGCCAGTAACATGCAAAAATGCAATTTGAGTGCCTGTTTTACATAAAAAAAAAAAATAAATCAATTTGATTTTGAAAACATCAATCAATCAATTATTATGAAATTTTTGTTTGACAAAATAAAATTAAAAAAATAATATTACAGTCGAGTCTCCCTTATCCGAAATTTCGTTAATCGAGGACCGGATTTTTAAAACGAGAGTTTAAAGTGTGGCCAAAGTTATACTTAACCCATAAGAAAATGCCTTGGGATCGGTTTGGTAGAATACAAATAAACTGTTGATACAGGGTATTTTTACTATCCAAGATGTTTTTAGGGGGATCAAAGACTTACATTTTGAGTGTTGTAATTTTAATGCATTTTGCAAAATTTCTAAAAAAAAGTTAAAAATGGTATAGTCCATTGAACTACATTCATAGTTGAAGACCATGAACATGATATGACTTTTGGTAGCTAAGAGGTACTAAATATCCGTGGCGGTCGTGAAGAACCAGGTAACTCAAACTCTTAAAAAGTTTATAAGGTCGGGGTTTATGTTGAATATCATACACAAAACCATGCTAATGTGGAAAAGAGTGTTCATAATATATTTTCAGATGCATAAGGAAAATATTACATTAGGGTAAAACTAAATAAAATTTCGTAAAATGTTATCAACAATAATTCACTTCAGGTATCTCGACTTACCTGGTTCTTCACGACCGCCACGGATATATAAAGGTTTACTTCATGAGAAAATTTAAACTATGTTCTCAGGTGCTAAACGCGCATTGGTGATGGAATTAGTCTAAAAGGTCAGAATCAAGGGATGAAGGTCTATATGCATATAATTTGTTTCGTTTGTTTTTTTCCTTTTGAAAAGTAAAAATAAGAAGAATAAACTAGAAACATAGCGGGATGAATACGTATGTATACACCAAAAAAAGTAAGCGAGATGCACTCTGAGAAGCGAAAGGATGGTATAGCTTGAAGGTAAGTCGAATCTTGATCGCAAGGGCCAGAATATCAAAACGAGATTTTTAAGTGCGGTCTATTTCATTCACTTAAGGATTAGGATCGGTTTGGTGTAGCTAATGTAAATAAATTATTAATACAGAATATTTTGTATAGTCCAAGATAGTTCGTGGGGACAAAAATTGCATTTTGAAATTTCAGCGCATTATGCAAAATTAGCAAAAATTCAAAAATGATGAACCATTGAACTACAAAATATTGCAGACAGTGAAAAATTAATGGCTTTTTTGATTTGAAATCTGGAAGACCTTGATTTGACTAGAAGAGGAAGAAGATCTGTCATTCTGACTCCAATCGAAAAGGCTATATGTCTTCTTATTTCTTTCAACAGCCTTATCCTTTTCAACAGTTTCAAGTGACCTTCGGAATTGGTAAGAAATTGGTTTTGTGAACCAGCAATTGGGGTCGGGTATCTACTTTGTTTGATTTTTTTTAATCTAAGAGACTTCCGGTTAGATTCTTAAAATTGATATTTGTGTTTGAAGGGTTGAAGTTATAAAATGGCCTTAAGAAATGAGTATTTTTAAAGATCTAGCTTTTTTAAATGATTTTAAATAAAAAACAATTATCACCCCACCAAATTTCAACAAGGTATAAATACAGTGAAAGCTCTATTTGCGGATGGCTACGATAAGCGGAAAATTCCCTTAAACGGACATATTTTTGCGAACCAACTCTTTTCTCGAGTTTCTCATAAACAAATTGCGTTCCTTTATAGTTTATACGGACACTCCTTTACTGACTCGGGCACTTATTTTTGCTCAATTCAAATAGAAAACGTCACAACAAACGGACACAATGGAAGAAGCAAAGGATCTGTTTTCCAAACAGTTTCGAATTTTTGTTTTCAATACAAAAGCAAATTTCTAATAACCAAACAGATTACTGTTGCTTTGAGAGCTAAGTACGGGATCTCCTGGGTAACTATGTATAAGTTAATTTTAGTTTAGAGTGTGTCATTCCTATTTCTCCACCGCGTTTCGCCATTGTAAATGTTTTACAGCTCTTACTTTCGAAGTAATTTTATTTTGCGATGCCAAAAAGAGTAGGTTGCCATTGGGCAATCTTTCTCTTTACGACAGCTTTGATAACCAGACAAAAAAGAGGTGACGATGAGTGTTTGCTTATTGTAGCTTTCACTGTACCAGGCTATCAAGTATTCCTAAGACTCAGAAGTTCTATAGCCTAGCCTATTTAAAAAATATTCTATTACAAAGTGAGGTGACCACGATCTACTAAACCTAATATATGAAAAAAAAAAATGTTTGGTAGTGTGGCCATCGGGAGTGGAGTTGTTCAAAATTATATTCGGAGTTTGCCATCAACTGTATTTTCTAATGCGATACAACGTCCGCTGGGCTTAGCCTATGGAGAGTTACACTCAATTTTTTTAAAATTAATCTATGGTGAAACGAAGTTCACCGGGTCATCTAGTTTTTTATAAAAAAAAATCATTTTAGTATAATTAACAAAGGTAGTACCTCGTGGCATAATAGTTAGTGCGTTGAATTGCTATGCCAAAGATCTGCGTTCAATCCATTTTAGCTGCTTCCTTAAACAAAGAAATAGTCTAGTCGCTATGTAGGGGTAACCGGGGCATGTTGATCCCAGGGGTAAGTAGACTAACTGTCAATAACTTCATATTTACATAATAAAACTGATTTTTCTTTTTGTCTTTGGATACACCACAGCTGTCAGCTTAGTCTTACCATATTTGTATACCTGAAATATACCGAGTTTATGAGTTATTAATAAAAAACTGATTTTGGCATCCGTACGATATTTTTGTATGTTCTAATGTTTTCCTCTTTTCGATTCGGTTTTTGAGCATGGATCCAAAAATTTATTGGAATTCATAGTAAAGCTATGTTTCTGAATCTGTCTATTTGACCTGTTTTGCTATTTACATTTCCCGATATGAAAAAAATCCAGTCAATTGCAAAATGGTCGGTCGGGGCAAGTTGACTTATTTTGTTTGGGGTAAGTTGACTCATTATTTTGTATGGGTTTTGCAAAACAATAATTTAGTTTATGACTAAGTTTTCTAAATTCTACTTTTAATCAAAGTAATTATAAATCCCCTGTTTTTTTTACAACAAGAAGGGGTTTTTGTTTATTTCCTTTTAATTTATACTTATTTATCAAATAATGTTTCTATAGTTCAGCTGTTATGACCATATATTTTTGTTGTTACAAAAATTATAGTACAAATATATCGTTATATCATAATAATATCATAAATCGGTATCTATCGTAATAAAGTTTGATACAAAAGCAGTTTAATTACGAAACGCTGTGAAATAGTGCGCAAAACTAAAGCATAGTCAACTTACCCCATATTGTTTGCCAACTTACCCCGGTTCCGGGGCAAGTTGACCCATTAGAGGTCATCTCGCAAATTTAAGATAAACGGATCTTATCATTCACTTATTTCAATAGTAATATTTTATTAAGAAAGCTTATAAGACTATCTACCTCAGAGAGCTTAATTTTTTTGGATAACTGCCTCCGTTTTGTTTGTACAAAATAAAATGAAAATATAGGGTCAACATGCCCCGGTCTCCCCTACACAAAATTTGCCTGAAAAGGAAAAAAATTTACCGTGTATTTTTCTTTCTCAATTCGTGAAAGGGGGTTATTAGGAGCCTAGGTGGAAAAATTGTCCTGGAGCTTCAGCCACCATCTTGGATTTAGCAAAATATAACTTTTTTTTCTGAATAACTCCTGCATTTTTCACTGTTGATAGAAGAAATAAAGCATATCTGAAAGTAAATTTGATTGTGTTCAAATTTAACATATGCGTACGCAAGTTGGGGGTAAGAAGGGCACTTGCTACCCCCTGTCTGGCTCTGGACCGCCCTTCCAATACATTTTTAGGGGAGAGTACGATAACTAAGGCACCCAGAAATGGTAACGATTTTTTGTAGAACAGTTTAATACAAGCATTTTTTATTACGAGAGGGGTCTATCTTACCCTGTTTGGGCGGGAGGGGCGATTTCATAAAAAAGTACTTCAAACGGAAAAAAATATTAATAAATAATGGTAACATACTTACAATAAGGTATTTTACTTTATTTAAAGCGAATACTTTTTTCTTTTAGCTAGTTTTTAAATCAAGTGAAATCTATGCATAGTTTTTGGAAAAACTAATTGTAAATCCAAGATTTGAGAAAAAAAAACACAAAAACAACAACAAAATTTTTTTTAAATTCGTTTCTCTAATTAAGTCCTAATCAAAAACTGAAGACTGATAGTTTTATGTCTTCTAGTTTTTGAGAAAATTGAAAATTACCAAACCTACTTTTTATTAGAATTTTATTTTTGATTATTTTTCTTTGAGGATTATGAAAAAATTAGTTCTGTCTACTTGAAATAAGTATAAAACGGTATTTGCGGTGATCTAACTTTGAGGTGTTACTGTCGAGAGCTTTAAATGCAATAGAAATAGTAAAAAATGCTTATTAAACTGTTCTAAAAAAAACCTTTAGTATTTCTTGACGCCTAAGTTATCGTACTCTTGCCCATTTTCATATTTTAACTTGTTAGCTTTGAGAAATACAAATAGGGATTTTGTATCCCTTTCTATCGGAGCCTATTGTTTGCCTTCGTCTGACTTTGGTCCTGATGGAATTAACGTTCCATTTTCTATTTTTGTACTACCCTGAATTGTTTAGTAATATACCAGCAGTCATGTTATAGTTGCGCTTCATACACGAGATGAAAAACATTTCCGACGCACCTCTTAATTTTCAAACAAGATTTTCGTAACGCTGACATCAATTAAATACAAATTGTTTCCTCAAAATCATTGCTTTCATTTGTCGTTCTCTTTCCATTCACAGTACACACAACATGTATTAAGTGGCCCATGCACACAACACAAGTGTGTACCGCGATACAAAAACTCCAAATAATTTAATTTTTCCCACACCGTGTGCTACACCGAAATTGGTGCATACACCAGCCTGCACACACCACTTATTTGAGCGCAGTGACACAAGTTTGGTGTATATGGGCAGCTTTATATGATGAAGTAGTCTCAACCGGTATTATTGTAGTTTACAATTTTTAGTTTAAACAGTTCCGTCTTCCTTCTATCCGTATATTTCGTATGGCACGCTGAGTGTAACATTTTCCACTGACTGAAGCCATCACTCGTTTTCTTCCTCGCCTCTTAAAATGCTTGCTGATAAAAGATGCATGCTATTTAGAGCCTATAACAACCAGTATCAATGCTGCTCCGAAATCATTACTCAAAACGATTTCCTGCAAATGCAAAACGAATTGTGGAAACATGTGCGGGTATCGTAAGGCTGGACTCAAGTGTTCTGTTTTATGTGCTAACTGCGGTGGCGAAACTTGTGAAAACGTCACTGAAATTCGAGAGCTGCTCGATAATGAGGATGCAGTCGACTTTAACAACTCTGCCGAACAGAGACAATACAGAAGAAGAAACATTTGATATCTTATACGATAATGAAGTCGAAGATGTCAATTTTATGTAACCTTCACAGCAAAAAAAAATAAAATATGAATAAAATTACTTATAAGAAGTAATATGTGTGGACTAGACCTACAGGGGAAACCACGTCACAAAAAAAAGCACCTATTACTCTACCTCTATGGTGGTGCGGAAAAGAGGTATATGGAAAAAAGAGATTGATATTCACTTCAATGTTTCAACACAAACAAATTTAATACCAGGTTAACATTTTGAACATGGAAAGAACGTACATCGGGACCTATGCACCCCTGGCGTAATCCTATAGAAAAACACAAGAGAATTCTTGTATTTTTCAAAATTCCTCAATAAAACAATAAAAAATGGACTGCTAGATTAGTATAGTCTACAGCCAGCCAGTGGGTGATAAGTGACCCTTTTGCCCCCAACTTGAGGACGCCTATGCATTACTTTTTTTAACACTTCAGATTCTATACAGTAAAATTAAATTAACTTTCAGTTTTACCTTAACCTTTTTTGTCAAAACTGAAAAATGAAGGAGTTATTGAGTAAAACGTTATTTTTCGTGAAATCCAAGATGGCGGCTTAAGCTCCAGAGAAATTTTCCTGAAAAACTACACATAGGCTCCTAATGACCCCCTCTAACGAATTGTGAAAGAAAAATGTACGATCAAATTTTTTCTATTTCAAATGTTTAGGTATCCCTACTGCGCTTAAAGTCTATTTCTGATGAACTGCCTATTGCGAGGAACTTACAAATTCTCTAAGAATATCTGTTGTCATGAATAAAATTGCAAAAAATTGTAGGTCCCCTCCAATCCTGCCAATAATACGCGCACACAGAAATGATTGACAGTTATAAGTCACTAAGCCCTGATTCTTCAGGAGCTGTAGCGTCACCAAATTTAATTTATTTAAAATTTAATGAAAAAAGGCTACATTTTTTGATTTGGAAAAAACACCAAAAATTGTCCTTTGGGCTTTTTTTCCAAACATAAGAGGAAAACAAGCTTTTTGGCTATTATTCCTAATCGAAAAAAAACAGAAAATACTATCATACTAGCTGGCCCGCCCCGGCTTTGCTCGGTTAGGTAAAATTTTCGAATGATATCCTCTACATATAACCTTAAAAATACAAATACAAAAAGGACGTTTAAAATCAGATTCCATATTTTACAATCCCCATTTCACAATATAAGTATGTAAATTTTGAAATGTCTTCAGTCCTTAAACCCTTAAGAATAAACTTCCCAACTCAAACATTTTTTTCAAATCATATACCCATTTCTAATGTTTACCCCATTTCACTCTATGTATGCAGATAACATCCTCTTAGTAAACTCTATCAAACAAAAAAAGAATTTATGTTATCTCATTCCATTTTTGTTTTTACCCCATTTATCGCTACAAATTGAATTTTTTAACTGTTAAGCCTTTCTCTTAAAACTCAAATAGAAATTTCGAAATATAAAAATCAAAAACTCATAAATACCCCAAAAAAAGTACAAACATTCAGATTTTAACGTTGCAATTAATTTATATCCAAATAAAATTTAGCCTATGTTACTCAGGGACATTATTTCTTTCCATTTATTTAAGAATTTTAAGGATCGGTTGAATATTTCCAGAGATTACCCCCTACATAGGTACAAGCAAACAAACAAACAAATAAATGTTTCATCTTTATAATATAGTATATAGATATAGATAAACAAAACTACATATACGATCTTATGAAACCGGTTACATTGCAAGCATATTGTTCGTCCAAGTGCGTCCAAATAATAGATCGTTCTAACCAGTTTGATTTTTTTTGCATTGGTCATCAGAACAATATTATTCCCCCAAATACGCATCCACTGTAACCATAGCATAATGCGATGCCCCAAAAAAACATATTCAGTAATAAAAACCCTTTAACGCAATGGTTTCCTAAGGTAAATTCAATAGCCTTTTACAAACAAAAAGAAACTTTAAAGGCACGAACTTTCAACCATAACAAGAAAGTTACAAAAATTATGCTCAGATACTTAATTAGCTTCTATTCAATAATATTTTGAACAACAAAAAAGTTCCACATACGCCACCATACACCACCCGTCGGTAGAGCTGGTAAGGAAAACAAAAAAGTTTCAGTGTTATCTAGGTATAACTGGGACAGCAGAGACGATTCAATAGAATTTTACCAAGAGTTTTCACAGTCTTTATGCTCTTATTAAATATTCAAGTTGATAACATAATTAGATTTTACTTGTTAATAAACTTTTTCTCATATTATTAAAAAATAACCTAAAATGATAAATAGCACACACTTTGTGATGAAGTAAAGGAGGGTACTATTGCACGTTACGTATTTATCAGATTTCACACTTCTCAAAATATCTTAACAGCGTGTCATACGATCAGCTTATTCCTTACAAATCTCTTGTGCGAGCATTTGGAGAGTTATAGAGGATTTAAAATGTTGCTTAAATATACATAACACTTGAATTTGAGACCACTACGAATAACACAGATTAATTGGTTATTAGATTTGATTAAGAAACAAATTACTTTGTTTAACGCTTAAATAAATGAAAAAAACATTCACATCGAACAGAATGTGCATTTTGAATCAAATTCACTATTAGAAAGACTTTAAAAACTCCCTTCACTCTCGATAGAGTGAACAGGCCTGGTTTTTATTACTTCACTATATCGAGCGTCTACTCTATGCACAAATTTTAAATATATTTTAGTTAAAAACTTAAATTTCATTTCGTAATGATGAGTTATTGAGTTACAGATTTAAACTTTTTTTCAACCTTGTTTTGCAGTATGGAAAAAAATATGGCGTTTCTTACCTCCACAGTGATTCTTAAAATCCTCGCAACAATCCCCAAGCTTCAAGCACGCGTGATCACAATAACACGGCTTATCGTTAAGATCTTCAATGATAGAATTTATTGGTGCCTTTTGAACCACACATGATGAATCACGGCCGGGACAACATAGTTGTGCCTCACGACACGATCCTGCCGCAACTGCATCGATAGACGAAGATGTTATCCAAATTAAATTGATGCACAAGCACATCAGAGTACTGAAGTTTACTCCCGCCATTTTCTTATTAAGTATTTATTTACAAATATTATATTTTTACCCAAGCACTCACTGAAAATTAGCCGGAAATGGGGCACTCAAACTGGTATTCAGTAATTGTCGGTAAAGAAAACCTTTCTTTTTTTTATTTTATTTAATTATTTTTGAGAGCTTTCTTTATAAAGCAGCACAATTAATTTGAAAAAAGGAATCAATAAATGCACAAGAGGCAGGAACACCACACAAAAGCCACTTAGAAAAAGAAGCAGTAGGTATTGACTGAGTTCTTCAAACAATAAACCGATTCCAGAATAATAACAATGCACGTGTTGCGGTTGCAATACCTTTTTTCACTTTTGATTCGTAGAAGAACAGCTGAGGAACAAAGCATTTGCTACTTAAAATTCTGGCACATACACACTATACGTACAGGTTCTCGAGTACTCACGGGAAATATCAACACAACCAGCTGATAAGCTCAAATTTATTTGCTTTTATTCTTTTTTCGTTTTTCTCTTTTCGTAAAAGAACACAAGAAGAAACTTTTAGCGCAACTCAATACGCGTTGAAATATTTATTACATTTCATTGTTTTCCTTTTGTCAGCTGTCTGAGCAGCGATATACAAAATAATTAAGGGTATGTATTTTACTTTTCACAAAAGTTCAGAGATATTCCTGAAACACGCACAGAGAAAGGAGACTAATAATACTGGAATGCTCATTGTATTGAAGACTACTGCAACTACACAACCAAAACACCCACAAATATTTAAGCTTCGGCGGCACGGCACAAAAGAACTTCCCCCGAAATTTCTTTAAACGAAAGAGGTTTTCACTGAATTTAATAGGAATAACTTTTTCAGCATAATCCTCTTCTTATATTTTGTTCGAATGTCCTGCGACTACAACAGACTGTCAAGGAATGAGGAATATTTGGATTTTGGAATTCGCTGTACCAAACATGAATACCAGTATTCCCAAAAAGAATAAAATGAATGAGAATGAAAGGTAAACTTAGCAGTTAGTGTAGAACACTCCTGCGCACTGCTCCTGGTGAAATTGAAAATGAATTGAATGAATTTGGAGTAGCTACAAAGCTACAACTACAAAAACTTTTTAAATTCTTAGAGGTGAAAATGAATTTGAAGATTTAAGTTACTCTAATATTTCAAAACTCAAATCATAACATCTTCGTGAGGTGAGCAGCGCGTTGAAGTGTATCGTTTGCTAATTTCAACTTTTATTATCTTCATAAGGCGCCTAGTTCCAATTGCATTGAAATTTTTCAAAAAGAAGGAAATAATGGATGTTCAAAAACCTGTTCCAAAGAGATCTTGGGTAGAAGTTTTATACAAAAGCAGTGAGACCCTCCGGTATTCGACGAATCAAAATTTTAGTTAATCTTTGTCTCCCAATGTCCCAATATCAAATTTTCAATACAGAAAAACATGTATCAAAAGACAAGGTCTTCCAACAAGAATTTTCATATTTAATTCCACGCCATTTTTTATAACTGTCAGCATTATTATAGGTAGATTTAAACTCGCACAACGTGTTGAGTTAGTTATAATCGTGGAAACATTTCATAAAATTCGAACTGTTTTTGTCACCTTAAGGCACTATCTCGCGGAGCTAAGTGAATTTGATTGATATCTTTAAAAATATCGCTTATAATAAAGGTAGCTGAGAGTATGACTGAAAAACCAGGTGCGTTCATTTCGAGACAATCTTATAGTCCAGTCATACTATACCCGAAAAATCAGCAAAATTACGGAAAAAATGGTGGAAAGCTGGATTTTGATATAGCATCCGCATGGCACTCTAAGGAAACTGTAAAACGTCTCCATCGATATGAGTGCCATTTCACACGGTTCTTAAGTAATATCTCGCGGACAGTAACTCCTACAGAAAAACTGTCATCAACTAGGTTGTAGCTTAGAAAATATCCTACAAAAATGGTTGATAACTTTTTCAGGAGAGTACCTAACCGTTTCCGAGATCATTCAATCAGTAGAGTAACGGATTTTATGTTTCTATACTTTACTTTTTTACACCACCTTTAAGGTTGAGTACAAGGTGAGTTTTTTTTGTGTGATATCCCCAAGAAAATAAGAAAACGGTAGGTACTTAAAAAATATATACAGGGATTTATTTAAAGGTTTTGGAAAAGTTCCCGATCGATTCGGGCTCACCTACATTAATCATACGGGGTCGAGATTTACGAATAGGTATGGTATTTCGTTTATACAGAGCGATTCACATAAAATGTTGAAAAAAACTAAAGCGTTTAGGGTTGTTTGGGACGAGAAAAAAATATATGGGAAGGGTTCTAGTCTCCCCCGTTTAGACGTGAGGAGCAATTTTCTAAAAAATTGACTTAAAACAGACAAAAATATTAAAACACAAGTAGGCCAGGAAAAATGGGTTCCTAGGTTGAAAAAATTAATTCATGAAATACTAAAATTGGAATCGACGCAGAATTGCAACCTCTATAACATATACAAAATTCCCCAAAATCCCCGCATTGGCTTTTTGTGTAGATGTATTTTAAGAGGTGAAGACGGGGAGAATTTGGAGTTCTATCAAACTAAAATATTTGTTTTGGTACAACCTAACCATATGATACATGCCTTAAGGGTAATTTTTAACGCTATATCTAATGAAACCAAATTCAAAATCATACAACCACCAAAAAAAAGTTATAGTCCTTCTTATGTAATGATGACTTTTTTTCAGGTACAACAGGTAAAATATTACCGCAAACCCTTTGAAAATACAGGTATGTTAATGAAACATGGAATAAATGTTCCATTTGTCATAAAGGAATAGTTTTGCATCCTTCTGTGAGAATATTTCCTCAACCCCTGCTGCTTCAAGTAATGCAAAAGAGAAGACAATCACATCATTAGCTTTGAGGTAAAATGATGGAAGCTTCACGGAAAATGAAAAGCAGAGGTCTACTCTGCTGCTTAACACGCACTTTCCAGGCAGTCTACCTCTAGAAAGGAACTTGGCAGAGAAAACACCTCTCAAACCAAGAAAAGAAGACTGGAAGTTAGCTGCAACTATTTGTTAAAGTAAAAGGATTGATTGGGCGATTCATCTTATGCCTTATCTTATTAGCATACTTCGCAGTAGTATAGCTCTTAGGTATATACCAAGCCTATGGAGAAGAGCTAAAGTAATTTGTATTCCTAAAATAGGGAAAAAAGATACAACCCATCTAAAGTCTTTCAGGCCGATAAGCCTAACATCCTTTGTACTGAAAACTCTGGAAAAAATAGTTGACAACTTTATAAGATCGGAAGTATTAGTTGATAGGCCTCTCAATGTTCGCCAACATGCCTACAGAGTGGGAAGATCTACAGAAACCGCTCTGTTTGAACTCACTTTCTTTTTATATAATAAGCGCGCACTAAAGGGGTTGTGACTACCCTTAAAATGATTAAACACAGTGCGAGCGTTAGGAAAAAAGGGAAGGATTCAAGAGGAGATGCCGATGCACATTGGTTTTGTAGTTCTGAATATCAAAATGGGAGGAAAATACAGAGTCAGGTAAAGCATTCCACATTCGGGTAGTGCGACTAAGAAAAGAATCTCTATACTTTACAGTACGTCCGAAATCGGGTTCAAGGGTAAACTGATGTGCATTCCTAGAAGTACGAGTATTACGGCGGAATTGTTTAGGGGAGGAATGCAACTGGCTATTTCACTAGAACATTGTTTGTAAAAATATCGATAAAATAACGAAAGGCACGAAACATTGCGACGGTGCTCGAGAGATGCAAATGTTTCTGTTATAGCTCTATCACCTATCAATTTTAAAGCTCTATTTTGAACTCTATCCAAGAGACTTAAATGTGTTTTGGGAGCACCTGCCCAAATATGGGAGTTGTACTCAAGCTTTGGACGAATGAAGGCTTTATAGATTACAGCCAGATCAGAAGGGGAGAACAATTTCTTGCAGCTACGAATAAAACCTAGACATTTCGCAGCATTTTTGGCAACGTCGAATATGTGATCATTCCACAGAAGGTGGTCTGTGATGCACATACCCAGGACTGAAAGTTGTTCGGTTTCCTCGATGCAAGTGCCACTCATGGATAGTGGCATAGGGGGAGGGTTTCGCTTTAACGACAGAAGACAGCATTGAGTTTTCGAAGCATTAAATTCTACACGGTTTTTTGTTCCCCATTGGAAAATGCTGTCGAGATCAGAATCTAATGAGCTTATCATACGCTGCCGTTCAAGTTACGCATCCGAAGAACAAGGAAGTGAATCTTGAAAAGAATATGAAAAGCTGAGGGTACTGTCGTCTGCAAAACAATTTAATGGATTGGAAGTTTCAGACAAGAGATCAATTATGAAAATAAGAAAGAGAGTCGGAGACAAAACGGAGCCCTGGGGCACACCAGTATTTATTTTATGAATATCAGACTTGTAACCATCCAATACAACTTGTATTGAACGGGCCGAAAGGTAATTTCCAATCCAACGAAGAAGAGATTCATCGATACCAAATGCACGCATTTTCGATAAGAGAGCTTGATGCCAAACTCTATCAAACGCTTTCAAAATATCAAGCGCATTAATCTTACTTTCTCCAAAACGATGTAAAGATTTGTTCCACTGCTCGGTGAGATATACCATCAGATCACCAGTGGACCTATTGCTACGAAAGCCATACTGCCGGTCATTAAGAAGCTTCCTTTCTTCAAGATATTTCTTGAGCTGATGATTAATCAGCGTTTCCATGACCTTGGAAAGAAGGGACGTAAGTGCAATTGGACGGTAGTTGGAGGGAGAAGAAGATTCGCCTTTTTTAGGGACAGGCTGGACAAATGCTGTTTTCCATCCACTCGGAAAGAGACCAGTACTATAGGACTGCTTACGCAGTGGCTTTGCCATCGTTGAAGAACACCTCTTCAGAACAATGGGAGGGATACTATCCGGGCCAGCGGATTTGTGTACATCAAGATCTTTTAAAACTCTTGCTACTGCACAAGTGCAGGCGGAGTCATGACACTCTCTGGCAGCGTCGAATTAACAGCAAACTGTGCTGCAAGCAAATTGGCTTTTTCTTTTGAGCTAACAAAGGGAATGTCATTGAAGACGAGCGTTGGAATTGAGGATGAAGTTGTATTTTTAATGTTTTTTACAAATGACCAAAAATGTCTACTACCTTTGGGACACTGTAGTATTTTTTGCCTTAATTTTTGATCATGCAAAAATTTGGTTCTTTGAATGTGGCCGTTACAGGTCTTTCTAGCTTGTTTAAACTTGATCCGGTTTTCCTCAGTAGGGTTGGCTTTATAACATCGGAAACTTACTTCTCTAACCCTGATAGCCTCTTTACAGCTCAAATCAAACCATGAATTCTCTTTCGGTTTGATAGATGTTATCCTATGCTTTCACTAATGCCTTACAGAAAGCTTTAGACGCAAAAGAAATAGCACTAGCTGCCTTCCTTGATATAAGAGGTGCTTTTGACAATACCTCCAAATACTCAAATTTCTGAGAGAAATTAAGGTGGAGGAAGAACTGTAAGATGAGCAATCTCATCCAGTTTTTAGTTGGGGGCACAATAGATCTTAAGGTCGCAGTGCAACAACCCCAATATTTCATTCATTCATTCATTACCGTTCGGGAGATTTTCCTTAAAAGCCGTTTTGGGAGGTCTTTGCCCCCCACCTACCTGAAATTGTAAGCGGCACTCATATCAATAGGAACTTTTTACAGTTCAAAAAGAATGCCATAAGGCGGCAATAAACCAAAATTGAGCTTTCCACCAGGAATTGATTCTATCCAACATCACTTTGTAACGCAGTTTATCCTGATATTAATGATTTGGATGTCAGCGATACGACGCGACTTTTACTTTCAGCATTTTATGAAGGCTTAATATTATTATATTATATATTTCTTGCATTTCAATTTCACTAAGAAATAATCGAACCATAGGCATATTTTTTTTAGTATCTTAAAACAAAATTTTGGAATCCGATTCAATGAGCCTACGTAACCACCGTTATTAATCTAAACAATCTCTAGAAAAATCGATCCAAAATTAAAATTTAGAAAAGAATTTAATTAATGTATATTTTACTTCGCAATAAAGTTGTAATGGAAATGCTTTCAGCTGAGACTCGATTGTTGTCTAGCAAACTGTTTACTTCCCCTAATAGTCGAAAACTGTGGAATAATTTGTGTACAATTGGACTTGGTTTGGCAACATACAATCATAGTGAGAATGTTAAAAAAAGAACGTAAAAAAGGAAATTGGTATCCACTCCTTCAATGCCTACTCCTTCTTACCCTAAGATTCCAGTTTACTTTCTCATCGAATAATTTTAGTTTCTCTAGTTTTGGTTTCCCAGGTGTAGCAGTTTTAAAGTCGTCGAAAGCATACTTGCAGTAAGGATTAATTCCATCAGCCCAGATGAACAGGTGAATTTTCTTCTGCTTGAAAATTAGCGATGGTCTTACCCATAACCAACAATGATAAATGTAGTGTATTTAGGTTGATTTCAATCTTAGCTTTCCTTTCAAAAGAACTGGATGAAGATTAAGTAAATTTCTTAGTTCTCCTCTCCTAGATTTTCATCAGAGGAATTCGACACAGTTGTATACGCAAAACATGCAAATAAACTTCACCAGCTTTATAACTTCTCGCCTTTTTGAAAAAAAAATTCATACTGACCTGCTAACTTCACTGTGAAGTTCTAAATTGAGGACTTCAAATTTTGAACCTAGCCTATCGTTCGAATGCAAAAAAAACTGCAAATTTTGAGCCTAACTACAAGTTCCTAGTACGCTTGGTTCCAGAGATACACCATGTGACCTGCTAACTTCACTGTGAAGTTATAGCAGGTCACTAAATTACACCCTTATTTGGCGAACTGCAAAATCGGGAATAGAAATGCAAAAAAAAAAATGCAAAAAAAACTGCAAATTCCTGTCAAGGTCCTATTTGCGTGGGTGAAAGTTGCCCTGCTAACTTCACAGACGTCAGCTTGATACCTCTTGAGTGTAGACTCGGTTCTATCCTTTATTCGCTCGAGACTGATGGTTGACATTAGTTTTGGGATAACGGACAAAACGGTGATACCACGCCAGTTGTTGCAATTTTTTAGGTCACCTTTCTTTGGCAACTTAACAATCATACCATCCTTCCAGTCCCTGGGATAGCTTTCGTTTTCCCAAATGCTTTGTATCAACGGATGTAAAATACTAGCCACTGTTACGGGATCGGCTTTCAGGAATTCAGCTGGTATTCCGTCAAGTCCAGCTGACTTGTTGTTTTTGAGGAGATTTATTGATGTTTGGATTTCCGATTCTGACGGGGGTTTGATATCAATACCCCTATAGGACCTGCGCATCTCGTTTCGTTGGGGAACTTCAGCACTCTGATCAACTGAATCTTAATTAAGCAGGGCACGAAAATGGTCCTTCCATCTGCGTAGCTGTCCCTCAATCGATACCAAAAGTTTGCGATCCACATCCATTACATGTGATTGGTGTTGCTTTTTTTTCCAATAACATCTTTGGATATTTGGTACAATTCCAAGTTATCTACTCTTCTTGCAGCGTTTTCCACATTATCTGCGAGTCCATCTTACCTCACCCTCTTGTCACGTCTCACACAGCGATAGACCATCTTATGTGCAATGCGATACTCGCTTCGCATTTCAGCATTTCCTTGAACATCCGCTTCGGTATTTATTTGCATTTTTAACGATTTGCGAAGTTCTCCCAGGTGTCTTGGGATATCCAAGAGTCTCTAACTCTCGTCTGCTTGGATACAGCTTTGGATCCAGCCTCCATAAAAACACCTTTTATTTCACAACACATCTCATCAATTGTTGAATTTTGAATTCCGTTTAATGACGAAGCCTTGTCGTTAAGGGTGGTAACATAGTAACAACAAATATCCGGTCATTTAAAGCATTCGCATTGAATTTTGGACTCTTGTTGCTTCCTGCGTTTGTCTTTGTATGGCATCGGTGCGTAGTTTGAAACTCATCAGAACCATTCTTATACTTCGAACATCACACATTGACTTCCTCCATAGCTGCTGAATCATGATTTGCTGAATTTGGTATTCAGTTTAACTTCCCGGACGCACCCAGGTGATTTTGTTGCACATCTTATACTTTAATACAGCCCCACTTATTACAAGATGATTCGCGTTACAAAAGTCGATAAGCAAATCGCCATTTTTGTTCAGTGACCCCAAGCCATTCTAGTCTATGGTTGGAAAATTTTCTCCACTTGTAATTATGCCTGCAACAGAAAGCTCAATGCCATCTTAAACAACATTATTAGATACATCTTCACATCTTCGGACTACGCTTGTAACTATAATAGAGTATAAGACTTTTCGAATTGTTTACATAACGTGCCACTCGAGAATTACTTTCAGTTTAGCACCTTATCCTTGCTCTCGTATATCCTGTCTATAACAAGGGCCTCTTCAGCCAGGTCCGACAAGCTGATTCAACCCCGCTACGCCTCTCTGACATCTGAGCGCCAATTTTTCATTAACGCCTTACGTCTATGGAACTGTTTGCCTTGACATTATGTACATATCAAGAGAATCAACAACAATACACGTTTAAAGACCGAATTGATATGCGGCTTTTTAAATGATTCAAAATTAAAACTCTTACTGCAACAAGTTATATTTGTCAAAACTGTGTCCTTTTACGATATTTTGCAAATTTTATGGTATTAGAATTGAATTTTGAAAAACAAAAATTGACCATAAAACGCCCAAACGAATTAAGCAAGAGTAAAATTGACTTATTCAACAAAGAGCATAAAATAATAATATTCTATTCTTTTGCTTACCTCCACAGTGTTTTTTAAAGTCCCCGCAACAATCACCAAGTTTTAAGCATGCGTGATCACAATAACACGGCTTATCACTGAGATCTTCAACTATCGCATTAATTGGTCCTTTTTGAACAACACATGATGAATCACGGCCCTTGCAACATAATTGTGCCTCTCGACAGGATCCTGCGGAAACTGCATTATAATGTGGAGATGTGATCAAAATTAATATGACGCACAGGTTTATCAGATTTCTGGAAGTAATTTGGGCCATTTCTTCAAAAACTAAAAATAATTGAATATTTTTCGATATTTTGTTGTTCTTTTATTTCTAATATAATATCTAATATTAATATTTGAAAATAGCTCAAATATTGATTAAATTGATATTGATTGCCGACAGAACTTTTCATGGACTTAATCGCTTGATACCTCACAAACACACAAAAGTAACCGGAAATTGGAAGACAGAATTATAAACCGTTTGCAGGATGCAAATGCAGGATGCCAATGCTAATTAATGTCCCATTTTCCATGAATGATGCATCAGAATATAATATGCGACTTCAGGTGCTCAGAGTGAAGGTACTGAATAGGGATGGAATTGGTTGAAGAACCGCTGGTAAACAAAACATTTACCTATTGGTACTGGAGGCTTTCTTTTACTTTTGATGGGAAATGCCAAAAACAGCTGATGAGTAGGAATTGAGTTTTTTTACAAAGACCTTCACCGTGAAATTTGTTCGCTTAGATTTCTTATTCCATATTTTTTACTATAAGATACCCAAGTATTTTTTTCATTGCTTCTTTACCATTTTTAGCTGTATTAACATCATAACATAATAACATAGTTTTATGTTTACAAACTTTCAGACACTCGGATTATCAGGGTTAGCACACACAGAGACAAACACGCGCATTGTGAAACCAACTAGTACACACACAACCTAAGAGAATTTCGTTTATTTCTGTTCAATCAATTCTAGAAATGTCCTGCGAGCTTGCGACAACGACCGACCACCGACGAATGAGGAGAGGACTGTTTCAATTTTGGAGTTCACTATTTGAATATAATTTTGGTCAAATCATTCAATTGAAATAAGGAGAAGAAATGCGAAAGAGCTTTCTCCTTCTCCCTTATTTACTTTCCTTCAGGAAACCACTGTTTGGAATTGGAATTGGAACTAAAGTTAAAACGGACAAAATTGAAGCAGCTACAAAAGCAAGAAATACTGGAAACTGCAATTAGTTTTGTGGTTCGACACAGAGAAACTCAAACTGAGTTGAAAATAAAACAAAAATAAAGAAGAGCAAATTGAGGTTAAAATAATGTATTAATATGCAAATGCATTGAATTTATCGTGGTTGGATATATGTATATGTACATGATGTTGGTTGTGAATGTTATGCTTGCTGCTTAATTAGAGCTGAGTAAACTCTACACTTTACATAGATGTAAAGTCTCACTCGATGCTGCATTTTTGTTTGTTTTTACCCCCAACTTTAATTGCACTACGCCCGTGGGATTTCTTGAGATAGTAACCCCCTTGGGGAGTCAGTTATAGCATCATTGAAAAGCAGCATTGAATTTTTGTATTTAAGTTTAGAGATAAACAAGTAAGAACCAAAATCAGTAAATATTTTGCTACCAAAAAAAAACTAATGACCTCAAAAGTTCATTAAATCGATCAATGATCATTGATCCCCGTGGTGACCATGGGGTTTTCAGTACTTCGACGGTATATGGGGTTTTTGATCCCCCCTGGATCCAGAGGGAGGGGGGGGGGCTATATGGGCTGAAGCCCCCCCCCCCCCCCACGGTGGACTCCGAATTGATTTAGATAAACAAAAATATGATTGTAGCTTTAAAATTCACATGTGCGCAGTGTTTTTCCAAGCTCTAGATATTGATACGATATTGAACGAATTTTTGGGGCTGAACAATATTGTATGTAAGCTGTGATCTTTATAAAAAGAGAATTGGATGAACAAAGGATAGGATGAGATAAAAAAATCAAATAGATCTACGTAGACTCTATTCATTCCTAGCCCCAAAAGTAATAGACGAAAAATTGAGGTTTGGGGCTAAAGCTTTACGAAGCGCGTTCCTAAACATGCAAGGGAATTTAATGAAAAATATAAAACTGATAAGGCTAACAAACGCTCAGGAATCTCAAGACCGTTCAGAATCTCAAGGCCGCTCAGGGATATCAAACCCGTTCAGAATCTAAAGACCGTTTAAAAGCTCAAGGCCACTCAAGACCAGGTAGAATCTCAATGATAAAGGAGCTCAAGACTGATCAGAATCTCTGAACCGTTCAGAATCTCAAGGCTGCTCAGGGATCCAAAGACCGTTCAGAATCTCAAAGCCACTCAGGGATCTCAAGACCACTCAGAATCTCAAGGCCACTCAGGATTTCACACCGTTCAGAGATCTCAAGACTGTTCAAGCATCAAAACCGTTCAGATTCTCAAGGCCGCTCAAGTCGACTATTTTCAGTCGAATTTTTTCAGTCATGACTTTTATCAGTCGTGACTTTTTACAGTCATGACTTTTTTCAATCGTGACTTTTTTCAATCATGACTTTTTTCAGTCGTGACTTTTTTCAGTCGTGACTTTTTTCAGTCATGACTTTTTTCAGTCATGACTTTTTTCAGTCGTGAATTTTTTGTGGAGTGGAGTGGAGTGGAGTGGAGTGGAGTGGAGTGGAGTGGAGTGGAGTGGAGTGGAGTGGAGTGGAGTGGAGTGGAGTGGAGTGGAGTGGAGTGGAGTGGAGTGGAGTGGAGTGGAGTGGAGTGGAGTGGAGTGGAGTGGAGTGGAGTGGAGTGGAGTGGAGTGGAGTGGAGTGGAGTGGAGTGGAGTGGAGTGGAGTGGAGTGGAGTGGAGTGGAGTGGAGTGGAGTGGAGTGGAGTGGAGTGGAGTGGAGTGGAGTGGAGTGGAGTGGAGTGGAGTGGAGTGGAGTGGAGTGGAGTGGAGTGGAGTGGAGTGGAGTGGAGTGGAGTGGAGTGGAGTGGAGTGGAGTGGAGTGGAGTGGAGTGGAGTGGAGTGGAGTGGAGTGGAGTGGAGTGGAGTGGAGTGGAGTGGAGTGGAGTGGAGTGGAGTGGAGTGGAGTGGAGTGGAGTGGAGTGGAGTGGAGTGGAGTGGAGTGGAGTGGAGTGGAGTGGAGTGGAGTGGAGTGGAGTGGAGTGGAGTGGAGTGGAGTGGAGTGGAGTGGAGTGGAGTGGAGTGGAGTGGAGTGGAGTGGAGTGGAGTGGAGTGGAGTGGAGTGGAGTGGAGTGGAGTGGAGTGGAGTGGAGTGGAGTGGAGTGGAGTGGAGTGGAGTGGAGTGGAGTGGAGTGGAGTGGAGTGGAGTGGAGTGGAGTGGAGTGGAGTGGAGTGGAGTGGAGTGGAGTGGAGTGGAGTGGAGTGGAGTGGAGTGGAGTGGAGTGGAGTGGAGTGGAGTGGAGTGGAGTGGAGTGGAGTGGAGTGGAGTGGAGTGGAGTGGAGTGGAGTGGAGTGGAGTGGAGTGGAGTGGAGTGGAGTGGAGTGGAGTGGAGTGGAGTGGAGTGGAGTGGAGTGGAGTGGAGTGGAGTGGAGTGGAGTGGAGTGGAGTGGAGTGGAGTGGAGTGGAGTGGAGTGGAGTGGAGTGGAGTGGAGTGGAGTGGAGTGGAGTGGAGTGGAGTGGAGTGGAGTGGAGTGGAGTGGAGTGGAGTGGAGTGGAGTGGAGTGGAGTGGAGTGGAGTGGAGTGGAGTGGAGTGGAGTGGAGTGGAGTGGAGTGGAGTGGAGTGGAGTGGAGTGGAGTGGAGTGGAGTGGAGTGGAGTGGAGTGGAGTGGAGTGGAGTGGAGTGGAGTGGAGTGGAGTGGAGTGGAGTGGAGTGGAGTGGAGTGGAGTGGAGTGGAGTGGAGTGGAGTGGAGTGGAGTGGAGTGGAGTGGAGTGGAGTGGAGTGGAGTGGAGTGGAGTGGAGTGGAGTGGAGTGGAGTGGAGTGGAGTGGAGTGGAGTGGAGTGGAGTGGAGTGGAGTGGAGTGGAGTGGAGTGGAGTGGAGTGGAGTGGAGTGGAGTGGAGTGGAGTGGAGTGGAGTGGAGTGGAGTGGAGTGGAGTGGAGTGGAGTGGAGTGGAGTGGAGTGGAGTGGAGTGGAGTGGAGTGGAGTGGAGTGGAGTGGAGTGGAGTGGAGTGGAGTGGAGTGGAGTGGAGTGGAGTGGAGTGGAGTGGAGTGGAGTGGAGTGGAGTGGAGTGGAGTGGAGTGGAGTGGAGTGGAGTGGAGTGGAGTGGAGTGGAGTGGAGTGGAGTGGAGTGGAGTGGAGTGGAGTGGAGTGGAGTGGAGTGGAGTGGAGTGGAGTGGAGTGGAGTGGAGTGGAGTGGACTACTATCGGATTTACTACTATTGGAGTTAATACTATCGGAGTAACTACTATCGGAGTAACTACTATCGGAGTTACTCCACTCCACTCCACTCCACTCCACTCCACTCCACTCCACTCCACTCCACTCCACTCCACTCCACTCCACTCCACTCCACTCCACTCCACTCCACTCCACTCCACTCCACTCCACTCCACTCCACTCCACTCCACTCCACTCCACTCCACTCCACTCCACTCCACTCCACTCCACTCCACTCCACTCCACTCCACTCCACTCCACTCCACTCCACTCCACTCCACTCCACTCCACTCCACTCCACTCCACTCCACTCCACTCCACTCCACTCCACTCCACTCCACTCCACTCCACTCCACTCCACTCCCTGACTGGTTTCTATAGAAAAGAACTGTAAGAGAAATTAAATTTTGTTTTATTTAGGAAAATTTTACAGAGAGAAAAACCAAAAGTACACATATGTACCAGTAAGTATCCTTGAAGAGGTTAAAATTTTGAGAAATACTAATAAATTCATACTAAAAAGATGATAGAGTTCTTTTTTATGATAAATATTTAAATGTGCGTTTCAATTGAGGGAGTTCTTTCACTAGAAAACTCCCGAGAGCGACTTTCGGATATCTGTCTTCCCCTCTCGTGAGCTTATTTCATGACCTTGTCTGTGTCAACTTTTGAGTTTTACTCTCGACAACTTCTTGAGA
Organism: Dasysyrphus tricinctus; assembly: GCA_963921185.1. Classification (NCBI taxonomy): domain Eukaryota; kingdom Metazoa; phylum Arthropoda; class Insecta; order Diptera; family Syrphidae; genus Dasysyrphus; species Dasysyrphus tricinctus. The sequence continues at coordinate 176,346,292 of OY992532.1, read as the reverse complement.
GCTGCTCACCTTTTTACTCTGAAATCGATACGCACCTTAAGAGTATGCACATGTGTTTCGAGATCAGCGCTGTACGCATTCATGCGTGCAGACGTGCTGCACATCTATAAGCCATAAGATACATTTTTGATGTATGTACATAAGTATTCGTGAGGATTTAGTCACTTTCGTGGATGTGTTTGAGGAACTTTCGTCTTCCATATTATTAGTACGAATCCAACGAAGAAGATTGGAGACAAACCAGGAAACGACTACAGCAGTCACTGCCGAAGAGAAGTTGGATGGAACTTTTACACCTAAGGATAGTTATTTTTGGCGGTTTTTGAAAACGTCAAGTCAACGTCAACGTCAATAAGATTGTCAAATAATCGTTATTTTTTGACGCAAATATTGGTTTTGTATCGAGCTGCATGAGTCTGGCAACTCTGCAAACGATGGTTTGAGCTTGTATGAAATATTTTTATAAAAACTTAATGAAGGCTTAGTATAATGTAGATGAAATGTATGACCAAAGTTAGTCACAATCGATGGCTGAACCGAGAAGGTCGACGAAAAGGTTTTATAAAAAGTGCTTTTTCTTTTATTTTCCACTAAAATCATTGTTTTATTTCAATGTTGGATAGTTTGGTTTTGTATCGATGGACGAAGGCTTCTGAGCAAACGATACGGTTCATCTTGGTTATGATCTATAATTTTAGTTTAGCTAAAATATAGCTACTGTCAAATTAATGCAATGGCTTTGTTTTCACAAAATCTTTTTTATCAACGTCTTTCGATTTTCTTGCAAACGCATTTGACGTTTATGAACACGTTCTCCACCTTCTCAATATTTTTGTTGCTTACTCGATTTTCTCACTGCAGAATTTATTGCACCACATATGATGTTTTCGAACAAGTGACTTTAGTAAACTGCATTATCGAACAAAATGCTTATGCAGTAAAACTTGTATTTGCCGTTTTCGTTTGAGAACATTCTCCAAAATGCTTTTTTGATGCTCATGACGTTCTTGAAAACGACCTTTTACTGGCAAGGTTGTCCCAGCTAAAGAAGAGGCTGGAAATTTGACTCGAACTCGAACGTCATGTGTCTGAATAGGAACATACCACTGTGCCATTATATTTTCCGAGCATAATTTTGGAGATACGCAGATCCAGAGGGAACTCAAAAGCGCTGAAAAGACACCATGCTATAGCTACTAACTAACTGCAAAACTTAATTTCACAAGTTAAAAGTACCCGCTGTTCGAGATGTGGCAGTTATGAAAGAGTTAATTGCTTTCTTCAAATTTCAAACTCATCAGCTCACATTGCTTTGTGTGACCAAGCGTGTAGAGCGGTATGAAGTGTCCTCAAATTTCTTGTAGATGTCATTTTTTTCACGAAAATTGTAATTAAATTTGAGTTTATTAAATTAAATTTTAAATGATTGAAATTGAATTTAATGAAAGACATAACTTCCTTGTTGGTGGCGCCTTCAATGCTAAACACCCCCACTGGGGATCTAGGCTCATAACCACAAATACAACTGCGAATTTTATTCTTCTGGTTAACAAAATACCAGACCTTATAGACTTTTTCGTAGTTAAAGGTATTAAACGAAATCATATAAGTGTCGAAGGTAGCTACGACTTATCGTCAGATCATACTCCAGTAATTTTAATACTGCAAACAATTGAACAAATTGACCATGAAGTAGAACAATTTATTGCTGATGTGCAACAGGCTGCAGAAGAAAGTTTCGAACTCAAGAGAAAAAGAAAGAAGGTTGGTTAAATATCCTGTCGAAATAAAGGAGCTGATATTGGAAAAAAGAAGAGCTCGAAGAAAATGGCAAGTTACGAGATTTTCAGGTGATAAGGTAGTTTTTAACCGTCTTAGCAACGAACTAAAGAAAAGAATATGTGAGTTTAAAAATGATTCACTGAGTAGATTCCTGAGTAGTCTGACGACGGATGCTTCTATCGAATATTCCTTATGGAAAGCAGCTAAGCGCTTAAAAAGACACAAAACCCGCCAATAAAATCTCAAGATGGTAAATGGATCGGAAATCCGTAACAAAAGGCTGATCTCTTCGCTGAACATCTAGCGAATGTTTTTAAGCCATTCCCAGCAAACACAGCTGCAGATCTCTTACAGTTTGTTGATAGAAACGACGAATGCGAAATACCTTTTGTCACGATTAAAGAAGTAAGAAGCATGTGTCAACATAAGTTGTCTAACAAAAAATCACCAAGGTACGATCTCATAACTGCTCAGGTTTTGAAAGAAATGCCTTTAATAGAATTCAAGAAACTCCAACTTATAATAAACGCATGCCTTAAACTAAGATATGTGCCACATCACTGGAAAATTGCAGAAGTCATTGTTATACCTAAACAAGGTAAGCCACCAACAGAAGTAACATCTTACAGACCAATATCGCTTATACCAATCATGGCAAAAGTTTTTGAAAAACTGCGACTGAAAAGGCTTAGCAAAATAATAAAAGAAAGAAGACTAATGCTGAGCCATCAGTTTGGATTTAGAAATAAACATTCCACGATAGGCCAAGTGCATCGAATTACGGATGTTGTGGAAAAGGCACTTGGAGAAAAGCAAGTATGCTCGGCTATATTCTTAGATGATGCTCAAGCCTTTGACAAGGTTTGGCACTTGGGACTTGAGTACAAACTACATAGGGACCTTCCCAGGCAGTAGTACGAAATACTGAAATCCCACGTTACGAACCGACTCTTTAGAGTACGGTACGACCAAATTTACTCGGAACTAAAGAAAATTGAAGCTGGTGTACCACAAGGAAGTGTCCTAGGACCAGCCCTCTATCTGTTATATAACGGGTGATTTTTTAGCTGGTTTGGTTTTGGCAACACTGGTTTTGACAGCTGACGTGTGTTAAGTACCTTGTGTCACTGTCAAACAGCTTCAGTTTGGTTTGCAATTTAACCATGGATCGTCCTACAAATGAACAACGCTTGCAAATTATTGAATTTTACTATCAAAATTCGTGCTCGGTTCGAAATGTTCATCGCGCGCTGCTTCCATTTTATGGTCGGCATTCTCGACCTTCTGAGCAGTCTATTCGGAAGATTGTGACCAAATTTCGCACCAAATTTACTTTGTTGGACATTAAACCACCAACACGTTTACGTACTGTGCGTAGTGAAGAAAATATTGCGGCCGTATCAGCTAGTGTGACAGAAGACCGCGAAATGTCGATTCGGCGCCGTTCCCAGCAGTTACTGTCAATGGTGAACGCTACCGAGCGATGATAACAAACTTTTTTTTGCCCGAAATGGAAGTTCTTGACTTGCATGATATGTGGTTTCAACAAGACGGTGCCACATGCCACACAGCACGCGAAACAATGGCGCAATTGCGAGGCGAGTTTGGTGAACAGTTAATTTCACGTTTCGGGCCGGTCAATTGGCCGCCTAGATCGTGCGATTTGACACCATTAGATTATTTTTTGTGGGGGTATGTCAAGGCTAATGTCTATAGGGACAAGCCCGCTTCGATTGACGCACTGGAAGCCAACATCCATGCATTCATTCGTGAGATACCGGCCGATATGTGTGAAAGAGTATGCCAAAATTGGACTCAGCGGATGGGCTACCTGAGACGCAGCCGCGGTCAACATTTGCATGAAATTATCTTTAAACATTAAATTGCAAGGTTCAAACTATCGATTCAAATAAATATTTCATTCATTTTTTCGAATTTTTTGTGTTTTTTTTTTTTTTTAAGTTCTAAACCTCTTAAAAAATCACCCGTTAGAAGGGATATTCCAGTGGGCATCAACGCTGTCATGGCCACCTTTGCTGATGATACTGCAATATTATTGCCAGATAAATCCGTTACGAAGGCTACACAAAAATTGCAAAATGCAGTCGATGAAGTAAGTGATTGGACGCAGATATGGCGCATCAAAATAATCGAAACAAATTCGACGCATATAAACTTTACTAGTAAAAACATAAACAATGTTCCAATTTACGTAAACAGTACAGCAGTACCTTACTCCAATACCGCCAAATATATTGGAATGACTTTGGATGCAAAGCTTAAATGGAAAGAGCACATCAAAAAGAAAAGAGAAGAACTAAACTTGAAGTACAGAAAAATGTACTGGTTACTAGGAAAGAACTCTGACCTATCTATCCAGAGCAAACTAATGTTATATAAGCAAGTATTAAAACCCGTTTGGACATATGGCATCCAACTATGGGGCTGTACAAAGAAAACAAATGCTGAACCCATCCAAAAATTCCAAAGCAAGGTCCTTCGTGGAATAATTAATGCCCCTTTGTATATAAGAAATATCGATCTACATCGTGACCTTCAAATTGAAATGGTTACAGAAGTGGTTAAAAAACGCCGTATCACACAATCAGCGACTCCAAAGTCATACCAAATCCGAAATGGAGACCGTCCTAAATGTGCGGAGATTAAGAAGAACCAAGCCTCGTGAGCTTATGGTGTAAAAGCTTTGGGAAAGTGTTATAACTTTAAACTTCCCCAAATGCGATTTAAAAATTAAGAAATAAAAATCATTTGTCGATCTTTCATAGATTGGTCATGATTCACCGGTGGTTTTAGTGCGGTAAGAGTCCCACACTACTTGGTACCGATTCTTACCGAGTGTCTTTTGAAGATTTCCATCGGATAACAAAAATAAAAAATTATTTTTCCATTTTCTTAAAACTTTCAGTTTGACAAAATCATAATCTTAAAACAATCTTACTGGGGCGCTCTAAATTAGACTATAATAACTTAATACTAATGCCTTTCTTCATAAGAACTATCTTATTACTAAGATGCAGATCGGATTCTATTTTTCACAGAGAAGAATATACAAAAATCTCGGTTTCTTTATCGATTTTTTTTTTTAAATATTTTGTTTGTTTTTTTTTCGTGTTTTTTTGTCGGTCTATGCTTGAAACTAACAGTTTAGGTAGTTAGTTATGTAAGTTGGCCATTACATAGAAAAGTAGAGTCAACTTTAAGATGTCTGAAGGAACTTTATTCTAATATTTTAACCACCAGAACTGGTTCTCCTGCTTTACCCCTCTTTCTCTTCGGTCCCGATAGGATACATTCCTACTGGGCCGAAGGTGCTCAGCTCCGTCTTGTGCGAGGACGTTTCGACTGCAAAGAAGCCGCTTATCTACAGTTCTACGGCTGACGTGGTTGACTAGCGGAAACGCCACACAGTGAACTGTTTGTTGAATTTCGGCTACCAAAATCATTCCCCACACCAATTATTAGTAGGTACAAATTAATTAAATTTGGTACACTTAATGATTTGGGGATGCTGAATTCAATGGTGCTACCTATTTTTTCTATTTCAAACAGGGACAACACAATTTAGGTCAGAACATGGTCCCAAATATCAAAATTAAAAAAAAAATACTATCGAAGTCAGGAACTGAGTCAAGTTTATGTTTGAAATGTCCTTAAATTAGTGACTGAATGTATACTTTCATATAAACATGACTCCAATACAGATTTGTACTAAATTTAAAGAAGATAGTCCAAAATGTTGAGAAATGTTACCAAGGGACTAGAACTAATTTTAGTGCTCGCTTTATAATGTTTTTTATTGGAAATTATTTTTAGGCCTAATCTGATCGAATCTGAAAAAAAAATTGATAATTACTCAAAAACTCGAAAAGATTAAAAATAATCTAAAGTAATAGTTTTAATAATGTATATGTTTTTTGTAGTTGCATCATTTAAATCTGATAACAGGCTTAGAATTCTGATAGAAAAAACTAATAAATTTATCATTATTTTTTAAAACGGACCACTATGCACCGCTCTATCCTGGATGCATCGGGCGGAATAAAGCCGCTTAGACGCACACTCTCGTAGTTATCATAACCAGACAGGCACGTACACTGCTGGTGTCATGTCTCGCCTTAAAACCGAACTGATTATCCCGTATGATATTAATGTCCTCTGGCCACTTAGACAGATAGTTTTCTTCGAATACCTTGCTCTTAACGGCCGAACATTCGCCGGATTGGAGTTGTCCTTTTCCTTATTCAGGAGAGGATGTACCACAGATGTCTTCCACCGCACGTGATAATATGGCACTATTCATTCAGAGCGTTCTTAAACAATGTGGTATAAATGTATGCGGCTTCTTGTGGTAAGTGTCGAAGTACGATGTTGGATATGCCACCGACTCCTGTTGACTTCTTCTTCTTTAATGAAAATGATCCGCAGCTCCATCTTCGTAATTAACAGAGAACTGAGCCCATTTCGCTCGGCGATTATAGCTTTAGCCAAATAATCTTCATTCAACCCGGTGAAACCGAGGTTCTCTGATCGCCATTGCTCTGCTTTCCTTGTCATGGTAAGCGCGAATGCACGCATTCACCTTGTTCACTTGCTGGGAAACGACCCCCACAGCCCCCACTGTGTATCCGTGTACCCATGTATCCGTGTATTTTAAATATCCGTGTTCCTATTAAATTTTAAAGAATGCGATATCCAATAGATGTGAAGAAAACAGACATTTTTTTATAGAAATATGGTACACCTATGATTTTTTAAATGAAGTTCGTTAATTAAGTGTTAATCAATTGTATCATATTCAATTTGAATTCTTTCAATTTAAGGAAGACAAGCTAATCAACAGACTATACCAGAACGAGAAACATGCTTGATTTATAATTAAAATAAAACAAAAATATGTAACTTGTTTGACCCCCCCCCCCCCCCTTGTATAGGCAGTAAGCAGGGACGTGCCCCTTAAGGATATGGGGCCCCTTGACAATTTGTTATAGAAAGCTATTTCAGATTTATAAGTTTTACCATATATTTTTGAAAAATTTAACTATTAACAATTATTTTTAATTATTTCGGGGGATATCAAAAGGATGGGCAATTTGTTCGTGTTTTTTTCTTGAACACCAATAGTTTTTCACTTGAGGCAAATTTTGAGCATTTTGTAAATAAAGAGTGTTTTTTTTTACGTAGATATGGATTTCAATCTGGCAATACTTTTTTCGGAGTTGGTCTTTTTGACAGCTGTCACTTGATTCATGCTCAGTTTGGTTAGCCATTTTATAATGAATAGACTTACTCCTGAACAACGTTTGCAAATCGTGCAAACTTATTACCAAAATGATGGCTCGGTTCGCGTGCTGCGATGAAAAATTATGAACAATGAAGTCGGCCATAATGTTACAGTCAATGGGGAACGCTATAGAGCCAAGATTAATAACTTTTTCATGTCTGAATTGGAGGATGTTGATGTTGACGACCTGGACAAACAGGCTAGGGCTACATAAATTTAGCTTTGGCTAAAACCGGACCAACCACCCCTTACGGAATCTGAAAATCGAGGTGGTACTCGTAGAATATCTATAACTCCAGCCTATAAACTTGGTGGTGACACTCACAGTTGTTGTTGTTCATTAAAAAATAACTGCATGTAAATTGATGTATATTTCGCAGTATATACTGCACTTGTGGATTTCCATTTACACACAAAACCCCACTTAAATTGTTTTTAACAGTTTAAATAATTTGTTATCCATTGTTTGTCTTTATCAAACCAGTTAAAGCGTAGACGTAGTTTTTATTCAATTATATCAATTTATTTTATTTAAAAATTGAATTTTTCTTGAATAACATTTTATTTTTTTATTTTTTCATACAAATAACTTAAAATATTGCTTTTTGTGAAAAAATGTTTAAAAGGATGAAAGGATAATGCTCTATTACTTATTTAGCTGGTATACTGATGTGCCAGGGGCCCCCTAAATCATGGGGCCCTGGCCCACCGGGCTCATGCCTAAAGACGTCACTGGCAGTAAGTAATATCAAACAACAACTTCAATTACTTTCAACGTAATGCTATAGCTATTTTTAAAGCAAAAATTATATTCTCTAAATATTTAATCAATAAAGCTGTTCTTGATGAAATTTTTTGAAAAAATAATTTTCAAACTAAAAATATTACCTGAAGAATAGATTTTTACTTGCGATATAGGTACTATAAGGTAAGTTTTGGATTCGTGCAAGAAAAAAAAATTGATATAACAATCAAACGTGCGATTACGATGATAGAGAACACCAAAAAAGTGGGTGGTACAATTCTGTCTATCTGTCTGTTCGTCTACAGCCTAAACGGCTCGATCGATTTTCTTCAAACTTGGTACATAGTGTTTTTTGATGATTATGCCCACAAGTTTTTTCATTTTTTTTTATAACCAAAAATAACGGTACCTGCCATACAATTTTTTTAGCAATTTTACATAATCGTATTTTTCTCAAAAACGGCTCGTAAACTTTTCTTTAAAAAAATTCAATACATTTATTTTAGTAAAGGCTTCCTTTGGGTGAAAAACCATTTTTAAAAATGGTTATTAATGGTACCTCCCAAAGAACCATTTTTTTAATTTTTGATTTTCTTCAAAATGGTACGACCGATTTCAATTATTTTTTTATGCAGAAGCTTCCAAAAAATTTAAATAGTTTTGTGTAACAATTTTTTTTTTAAATTATTGTTGGGATATTTAAAAAATGTTTCAAAATTTTTTTTGGAAAATCAAATATTTCTAAACTCGATGTTTAAGAGTTTTTTAGTACTCTCTAAAATACTTTTAGAAAAAATTTTACATTTATGAAAAAATAACGGTACCTTCCATACAAAAGTTAAAAAACCGCAAAGTAAAATATTTTTATATTTTTTGTAACTATTAATAGTAGGAAGGAGGAATTTAAACAACAAATTGATGTCGCAGACTGTTTTTTGTTATTTTGCAATTTTCTCAAAAACTATATAACATTTAGGCCTACAGTTTAAAGTGTTTGTTTAAAAATAACAAGAGTATCGGAAAATAAAAACAAATTTGTACCAAATAACGAAACATTTTGTTAAAAAAAAATTTGTTTGCACAAAAAATCTCTTATTTTCCAAAATTTTTAAAATACTCGTAAAGAAAGAAAATCAGTTTAAAAAAACAATCCATTAGTGTTCAAAATTTTAACTTGAAAATTATTTTTTCAAAGAATATTGCATTGCAGGTATTTTATTGACCGTATTTTTTTAATTTTTTTTCTATTTTATACCAATTGTTTTAGAAAAGTAATAAATGGACCAACCTCCCGTAGCACCTCGTAGCATAATGCATCTAACCAATGAAAAACTTTGAAAAAAGTCGTAGGAAATTGTTGTTTCTATATTCATTTTTATGACGACTACGCGACGTTTAGGAACAACAGAATTTGTAAGACTTTGAAAATTTGGTGAAGAAAAACGGTTCAGTGAATCCATTTGAAAATCTTTACAGAAATATTGATGCTATAAAAGTCTACAAGTCTGCATACTAATGCAAGTTATGCAATCAGAACATGCAAAGAAAAAAAGATTTACCGAATAACCACAAAAGTCGTTTTTAGTACTTTTTTTTAAACTAACGTTGAAGGGTTTAACAAAAATAATTGCTACAAAATCAAAAATAAATCTTGTAAAAAGCTAACTCAAATTTCCAAAACTGTTCTTGAATGTTTTATGACGTCATTATTTGCTGAAATATTGGTAAACAAAGTCAAAAGTATCTTTTTTCATTAAAAGTCTTATAAGCTATAGAAAATAAAACTGTACGATAACAAATCAAAAATTGAATTGACGATGAATCTGACCATTACATTTGATTCACTCAAAAAAAGAATTATCCATGCAAATGAGGACATTTAAAAAAATAAAACTTTTTAAAGTTTCTCCAAGTTTTATCATCAAAAAAATTATCTAAATCAGTTAGGTAAACCGTTTTCAAGAAAATTGAAAATCGAAAAAGTATTGTCAACCATTTCTTCGAATAAATAAAAGAAATATTTTTTTAGGGAAATCAGTGAGCCATTTTTGATAAAAATAAGAATGGTCCATTTTTGATTATTAAAGAAATGAAAAAAAATTGTCGGGGGAATGACCTAAAAATGCTGTGTACCAAGCTTGAAGAAAATCGATCTAGCCATTTAGGGTGCAGCCAATCAGACAGGCAATTGTCCCCTTAAATAGAAATATTACTAATATAAATTTAAATTCATTGAAAATTGTCATAACGATATTAGTCTAAGAGCTTAAAAACAAAATTATAAACTTTATAATTGCTTAGGCTAAGAAAAATTGAACATTTAATCCAATCTCATTAGATTAATGAAGATGAAAAAAGGACGTTAAATTTGTTGAACATTGAGTATTTTTGGTTCACACTGAATTAAAATACGCAGCCTTATTAAAAACTATGCTTTTAGCATAAGCCTCACGTTCCAGTTTTCATACCATTTAATCATCAAACCTCATGTTTACCTTTACATTGTATTCAAATACAAAGAAAAAAAATTTAAACAAAAACAAATAAGGAAACAAAATGTTATGAAACACACTCAACTCACAGGATATTAGAATACTGCAGTACAATACAAAAGACTATTGTTTAGTTCACGAATTTGAATGAAAACCCATTACCGGTCTTATAGTAAAAAATTCAAAAGCCTCAAAGGACGCACATCATTTCTGTTCACCTGAAAACCCAATTTTTTTGTTACCATATCAAGCATAATATATGCAACAAAAATCCTTAAGCATAATTTTTCCATACATGATATATAGGTGTGTCGCATGTATAGGTAAACGTATATAGGTGGACGTATTTTCTTTTTTCTAAGCTTCAGGTATACGCTCCTATTGTAAAACAGAACACTTCACATGCCTTACAAAGGCACATGACACTATCAACACTTGGCTACTTGCCGATTTACCTCTATTAAGTGCAAACAAAGTATCCTTTCCGTCACCCAATTTTGCTCGTTTTAATTTTTTTTAAGAGTGAAAAAGTTTTTAAGTATCGTCCTTGCATAATATTCTAACACAATGTCCTCACCACATGTCAGTTTTTGCAATAAGTTTGTTGCACGTTTAATTAGAATAGAATAAAATGCACGACTGGATTGCACATACTTGCTGTTAAAGGTGGAGCAGTCCTGCTGTGAATATAAATAAATAACAAATTTGTGCATTGAAATGTTAAAAATAATCTTTGCATCTTCAATTTTTTTAAAGATGTGTAACTAAGACATTTAAACAAATAAAAGATACAAGTCTGAAAAATGTAGTAACATTGTCCTTAAAGACAAACAAAAAATAATTAATCTAATTTTCAAGATTTTGACTTATGCAGTGGCACAAAGATTTTTTAGATGATTTTGTCGTCGCATTGAATTCATCTTACGTCACCAGCAAAAGCGAATGAATGGTTTGCTTAAAGACTCGAATTAGCTCGTTGGTATAAAGGATCAATAAAAGTGGACCCAAACTAGATTCCTGTGGTACTCTATATTCCACCTTTTCTATTTTCTTCCTCACTAAACGCATGTTCTATCTTCACGCATCACATTTTGTTGCAACGGTGGTCCATCATCCTGTCAGCCATCAAAATAAAAAAAGTAGTAGTAGGAGTAGTAGTAGCAGTTAATAAATTTTTGTTTAGTTACACAATGCAAGAGAAATTTATCAGAGATCGAAAATAAAACTAATATAAACCTTTTGAAAAGTTCTTAAAATTTCGATTACCTGACGAGATTTTTAAAAATGGTCAGTTAATAACTATTGAACCTTAAAAGAACCTTTCTTCGATTTCTCTCAGTAAGTAACTTTTGCTTCGATTTTTTTTTTAGATTTCAGTTAACCACTGACCACTTTTCGCTGAGAGAAAAAAATAAATCTGTGGAGATTTTTATTTTGTTTTGTCCATTAAAAAGCGGGTGGCAATGGTGCAGTGGATGTAGTGCTTGACTGCTAACTTAGAGGTGTGAGTTCGAGCCCCATTCTAGGCAGCATTCTTTTCTATATTCTCCCAGCTTTACTCGACACTACCCGTGAGATTTAATGAGATGCTAAACACCTTGATCTCTATCCACTGTGCCAAATCTTTCCTATCCTCCTACTCTTTCTAATTAGTGCCATGAAATTCAGGTTGCATTTAAAAAACCTATAAGGTCATAAGCTTAGATTCGACGGTCAACGTAAATGGTCAACGCATTGACTCCTTGACGTCATCAAAAACATCGTCAATATACTGTCAACGTAGACTGTGTCAACACATGAAACATTGACGATCACACAAATGACGGCACTCGTCAATATTGTCCCAAAATGCGTTGACGTGTTATCTGTGTCAATGCAAGTGGTACCCTCTGGTGTCAACGTATTGACACGTGAAATGGTGACAATTATACTTCTTGACCACATCCAAACATTATTTTATAAACAACGAAATCCTTGCCTTCACCGGGTTCGTGCCAACTTTCGGGCCGCTGTCAGCGATTAAGGACCCGTTGTACAAACGTGGTTCAAATTTTGATCCGGGATGGGGAACCTCCTGCGGGTACAAAAGCCCGACTTCCGTAGCAGTGACTGGCAGATCCTCAAGGTGGAAGCGGCCAGGAAGCTATTCTGATGCTGAGCGGCGAGACAATGGCAAAGCTTCCATTGAGAGGCTTCAAATTAAGAGTGGGGATTAACGAGGTTAAGGAGCGGCTGGTAGCCAACCAAAAAACTAACAATAAAAATAATGATGAAGGTGCTGCAAATCAACCTTTACAGCACAGTAAGTTGGCCTCGGCCACCTTAATCTCCTTCCTAGCAAAGGAGAATATAGATATAGCCCTTGTTCAAGAGCCCTGAGTCAACAGTGGCAGGATCTGCGATCTCATGTCCAAGGATTATATAACATACTTCAACAAAGGGCCTACCGAAGGCAATCATCGTAGTTGCATAGTGGTGAAAAAAACTATAAATCTTTTCCTCCTATCTCCTCATTGTAGCGCAGACATGACGACGGTGAAGTGCGAGAGAAAAGGGTCTCCGCCCCTTATCTTAGCCTCTATTTACATGCCAGGGGACGAACCGGGCCCTCCGCCGTCAACTGCCTTTGATGACATGGTAACAGCTACAGGTAAGAATGGCTGGGATCTTCTGGAATGCTGCGACACATTCAGAAAAACATTTTGATCTTAAATAGAGGTAATGAAACAACATTCATTACAAGAAATAGAAGAGAAGTGCTGGATGTGACACTTTCCACCAATTGTGAATAAAAAAAAAAGCTTAAGCTATTTTTGGAGAAAGCTAAAGCTGAAGGCTGAGTAGAGGCGGAGCGGATGCTGAGCGAAGGCGGAGCGGATGCTGAGCGGATGCAAAGCGGAGGCGGAGCGGATGCGGAGCGGATGCGGAGCGGATGCGGAGCGGAGGCGGAGCGGAGGCAGAGCGGAGGCGGAGCGGAGGCGGAGCGGATGCGGAGCGGAGGCGGAGCGGAGGCCGAGCGGAAGCGGAGCGGAGGCGGAGCGGAAGCGGGGCGTAGGCGGAGTGGAGGCGGAGCGGATGGGGAGCGGAGGCGGAGCGGATGCGGAGCGAAGGCGGAGCGGATGCGGAGCGGAGGCAGAGCGGAGGCGGAGCGTAGCCGAGCGGAAGCGGAGCAGAGGCGGAGCGGAAGCGGGGCGTAGGCGGAGTGGAGGCGGAGCGGATGGGGAGCGGAGGCGGAGCGGAGGCGGAGCGGAGGCGGAGCGGATGCGGAGCGGAGGCGGAGCGGAGGCCGAACGGAAGCGGAGCGGAGGCCGAGCGGAAGCGGAGCGGAGGCGGAGCGGAGGCAGAGCGGAGGCGGAGCGGAGGCCGAGCGGAAGCGGAGCGGAAGCGGAGCGGAAGCGGAGCGGAAGCGGAGCGGAGGCGGAGCGGAAGCGGGGCGTAGGCGGAGTGGAGGCGGAGCGGATGGGGAGCGGAGGCGGAGCGGATGCGGAGCGGAGGCGGAGCGGAGGCGGAGTGGAGGCGGAGCGGAAGCGGGGCGTAGGCGGAGTGGAGGCGGAGCGGATGGGGAGCGGAGGCGGAGCGGATGCGGAGCGGAGGCGGAGCGGAGGCGGAGCGGATGCTGAGTGGAGGCGGAGTGGACGCTGAGCGGACTCTGAGTGGTCACCAAGCAGAGGCGGAGCGGACGCCGAGCGGAGGTCTAGCGGACGCCAAGCGGAGGCCTAGCATCTTAATGAATATTTATTTCCTACATTATTTTGATGAAGAATAACGAAATCTTAATTTTGTTTTAAACAAATTCTTTTGATAGTTTAAAATGTCTCTTATATTATTACAATTATAATAACTTGTTTTATACAAGTGCAAAAGCTGTAAGAATTTTTCTTTTTTCTTACAATATCTAGCAAATGTATGTATATAATGTGTTTTAAGGAAAGTGTGAAATACAACATGAAACATTAAAAAATTCAATATAATTATTTTTGAAGAGTTAAATGAAATGAAAAATTTCAACTGAATATTTGTTTTATTGGGACCCGGTAAAGATCTCATTAAAATTCATCACTGAATTTTTTATTAATAAATTTCAGATTTTAATAAGGCAAAATCAATAATTAAATAATTAAAAAATAAAGCTCATGACTAAAATATTATTTCTATTGGAAAAAATCATTTTGTCTATCTGTATCAATGATCATTTAAATTGTATTTATTGGGCCTTGTGCATAAAAAAAAAAGCTTAAGCTATTTTTGGAGAAAGCTAAAGCTAGCTAGTCATAGATATTAATAGTAGCTTAAGCTAGAACTGTTCCATGTGAATAAAAAATAGATTACGCTTATAGTCTTAGCTAGAAAATTCTACAAAACGGATATTTAAAAAAAATTCTGGGTTTCTTTAGAAGCTCATAACTTGAGTTCTAGGTGACGGATTGTTTAGGTGTAGTGCTGGTTAATTTTCTAATTAACTTTTAATTGAAATAAAACTCGATTTCTTTTTTTTATAACTTTAGAAATTAACTTTAATTATTTTATATCGCAAGCAAAAATGGTGTCGGGTGAAAAGTTCTCGAAAGAATGATATGACCTTTTACATTTTATAAAGGTTAAACGATGAGTTTGCATAATTGATGACATAAATCATTACTTTGACATGAAGTGTCACATTGGGCTATTTACTCGTTATTTTTAAATAATCAATTCACAATAGTAGTAGGTAAATAAAAAGTGTTATACATTCAATTTGTTTCTTTTTACTTTTTAGTGTTTAATTTGTATATTTGAAATAATAAATTTAAATATATATGTTGTGTGTCAAACACGGATCCTCAAGGTTGCAATAATTAAATGGAGGGTAAATAATAGGCTACCATGGAGAGGTGCTTTATAAAATAAATAAAAGGCTACCATGGAGAGGTGCTTTATAAAAAAAAATATCGTTGTGGGGGAGGGGAAGGGGGTAATGACGAAATCATTCAGAGTTTTAGTTTCATAAATTATTTAAAAAAGAAACAAATAATACAAAGTTATTAAAGTTTTGTTAATCATACATATTTTTTTATAAAATCCATCTCCCTACATCCATTTTTTATCCAAAAACCACTTTTTTTACTTTTTTTGTCTAGAACTACAGGATTGACGTAACAAAAATAAATAACAAATATTAATCAATTTTTTTACGAAAAAAGTAATCAAAGTAATTACTCAAAAGTAACGATTACTTTGGCAAAAGTAACGAAAGTAACGATTACTCAAAAGTAACGACTTTTTACATCACTACTGAAAATTAATTCTGATTCTCAGACGAACCGAAATATTTCAAACTCCACCGATTTTACATCTAATTTTTCTTAAAGAGAAAATACCATTTTTGATTTGTTTTCCATTGACACAATTATAAGTTGAACGTTTCATTTAATTTTTTTATAAATTGAGTCAAGATATAAGAGTTATTCTAGAAATGATAAATCTTATCAAAAGACCTAAAAAAATTATTTTTTAAATAGAGACCAAAATGAAATTTGACGAATTAAATCTCTCAGTGAGAAACCAATTGAAAATCAACGGTTTGGTTTTTTTCGATCCCTGAAATATATTGCTTCATAATATTTCATCTTTTTACGAATACAAAACTTGTCATATAGTATCTAGCTGTCGCAAGTATAGAACAATTGCATATAAAAAATATTTATAGAAGACTTAAGATTCTTAAAGCAAAGAAAAATGCCACCAGACATCCGCCCGCACCTGCTTTATGGTATCACAAATAAACTAGAACTCACATTAACTACTAGACCACATTATATGTGAGTATAATGAGGGCGGAGGCGGAGCGGATGCTGAGCGGAGGCGGAGCGGATGCGGGGTGGAGGCGGAGCGGAGGCGGAGCGGAGGCGGAGCAGATGCTGAGCGGAAGCGGAGCGGATGCGGGGCGGAGGCGGAGCGGAGGCGGAGCGGATGCGGAGCGGAGGCAGAGCGGATGCGGAGTGGAGGCGGAGCGGAGGCGGAGCGGAGGCAGAGCGGAGGCGGAGCGGAGGCGGAGCGGAGGCGGAGCGGAGGCGGAGCGGAGGCGGAGCGGATGGGGAGCGGAGGCGGAGCGGAGGCGGAGCGGAGGCGGAGTGGATGCGGGGTGGAGGCGGAGCGGAGGCGGAGCGGATGCTGAGCGGAAGCGGAGCGGATGCGGAGCGGAGGCGGAGCGGATGCGGAGCGGAGGCGGAACGGAGGCCGAGCGGAAGCGGAGCGGAGGCGGAGCGGAAGCGGGGCGTAGGCGGAGTGGAGGTTGAGCGGATGGGGAGCGGAGGCGGAGCGGAGGCGGAGCGGAGGCAGAGCGGAAGCGGAGCGGATGCTGAGCGGAGGCGGAGCGGAGACGGAGCGGTGGCGGAGCGGAGGCGGAACGGATGCGGAGCGGAGCGGATGCGGAGCGGAGGCGGAGCGGATGCGGGGTGGAGGCAGAGCGGAGGCGGAGTGGATGCGGAGCGGAGGCGGAGCGGAGGCGGAGCGGAGGCGGAAGCGGAGCGGAGGTGGAGGCGGAGGCGGAGGTGGAGGCGGAGCGGATGCCGATAGGATGCGGAGAGGAGGCGGAGCGGAGACAGAGCGGTGGCGGAGCGGAGGCGGAACGGAGGCGGAGCGGAGGCGGAGCGGAGGCGGAGCGGATGCGGAGCGGAGGCGGAGCGGATGCGGGGTGGAGGCGGAGCGGAGGCGGAGCGGATGCGGAGCGGATGCGGAGCGGATGCGGAGCGGAGGCGGAGCGGAGACGGAGCGGAGGCGGAGCGGAGGCGGAAGCGGAGCGGAGGCGGAGGCGGAGCGGAGGCGGAGGCGGAGCGGAGGCGGAGCTGAGACGGAGCGGATGCCGATAGGATGCGGAGAGGAGGCTGAGCGGACGCTGAGCGGAGGCTGAGCGGACACCGATAGGAGGCGGAGAGGTGGCTAAGCGGACGCCGAGCGGAGGCGGAGCGGACGCTTAGTGGAGGCTAAGTGGACGCTGAGCGGACGCCGGGCGGAGGCGGAGCGGACGCTGAGTGGAGGCGGAGTGGACGCTGAGCGGACTCTGAGCACCAGAGTCACCAAGCAGAGGCGGAGCGGACGCCGAGCGGAGGCCTAGCATCTTAATGAATATTTATTTCCTACATTATTTTGATGAGGAATAACGAAATCTTAATTTTGTTTTAAACAAATTCTTTTGATAGTTTAAAATGTCTCTTATATTATTACAATTATAATAACTTGTTTTATACAAGTGCAAAAGCTGTAAGAATTTTTCTTTTTTCTTACAATATCTAGCAAATGTATGTATATAATGTGTTTTAAGGAAAGTGTGAAATACAACATGAAACATTAAAAAATTCAATATAATTATTTTTGAAGAGTTAAATGAAATGAAAAATTTCAACTGAATATTTGTTTTATTGGGACCCGGTAAAGATCTCATTAAAATTCATCATTGAATTTTTTATTAATAAATTTCAGATTTTAATAAAGCAAAATCAATAATTAAATAATTAAAAAATAAAGCTCATGACTAAAATATTATTTCTATTGGAAAAAATCATTTTGTCTATCTGTATCAATGATCATTTAAATTGTATTTATTGGGCCTTGTGAATAAAAAAAAAGCTTAAGCTATTTTTGGAGAAAGCTAAAGCTAGCTAGTCATAGATATTAATAGTAGCTTAAGCTAGAACTGTTCCATGTGAATAAAAAATAGATTACGCCTAATAGTCTTAGCTAGAAAATTCTACAAAACGGATATTTCAAAAAATTCTGGGTTTCTTTAGAAGCTCATAACTTGAGTTCTAGGTGACGGATCCTCAAGGTTGCAATAATTAAATGAAGGGTAAATAATAGGCTACCATGGAGAGGTGCTTTATAAAAAAAATATCGTTGTTTTTGTCTAGAACTACAGGATTGACGTAACAAAAATAAACAACAAATTTTAATCAATTTTTTTACGAAAAAAGTAATCAAAGTAATTACTCAAAAGTAACGATTACTTTGGCAAAAGTAACGAAAGTAACGATTACTTAAAAGTAACGACTTTTTACATCACTACTGAAAATTAATTCTGATTCTCAGACGAACCGAAATATTTCAAACACCACCGATTTTACATCTAATTTTTCTTAAAGATAAAATACCATTTTTTATTTGTTTTCCATTGACACAATTATAAGTTGAACGTTTCCTTTTATTTTTTTATAAATTGAGTCAAGATATACATAAGAGTTATTCTAGAAATGATAAATCTTATCAAAAGACCTAAAAAAAATTATTTTTTAAATAGAGACCAAAATGAAATTTGACGAATTAAATCTCTCAGTGAGAAACCAATTGAAAATCAACGGTTTGGTTTTTTTCGATCCCTGAAATATATAGCTTCATAATATTTCATGTTTTTACGAATACAAAACTTGTCATATGGTATCTAGCTGTCGCAAGTATAGAACAATTGCATATAAAAAATTTATTTATTTATTTATTTATTTATTTATTGAAATAATTTACAAACTTAATTTATAAATTATTTTTAGAAAGGCATCAGGGTAGCCAGACCATATGATGCCGTCTCTTAACTATACATATTTACATTTTATTATCAAATTTTATATTTCAGGTTACTTTAAGTAAAACAAAATTGTAAAAAAATTAACTAAGCAAATTATGTTTAATTGAAAAGTGAAAAACAAAAAAAAAAAAATTATATTTCATCAAATTTTTGGTGAGCGGATGTGGCATCTTTTATATACTGAATGGATCGTTCATCTGATGGATTCAAGATTTCGGCAAGTTTTTCGGTTATGTTGTCTGATGATACTTCAATTTGGCGAGATATAGGACATTCGACAAGGATATGCCAAACAGAGAGTATCGTTCCACAATTCGAACATTGCTCAGGATCTCCAGCATTATAGTAATGTTGAGTGTTAAAAATAGCTTTTCCAACTCTTATTCGGAAGAGTTTTATGCTATCTTCTCTGTTTAGAGACCGATTGTATGGTATACGCGCGTAAGTAGGTTGATGTTTTTTTAGAAAAGTTTCAGAGTTTTGCCAACTTTCGATGAGCTCTTTCTTATGATCCTGAATCAAAGTTCTGCGTAGGAGCTTATACAATTTGGGATACTCTACAATGAGTGGATAGTTTATAGCAGTTCTTGCTGCAAGGTCTGCTGGCTCATTTCCTTTGATTCCGGAATGTCCAGGTATCCATGTAAGAATAATATTTTTACTGGCGAATAAACATCTTCTTATAAGCTCCAGAGAAGGGCATTTATTTGTCTCATTTTTAAGACCCATGAGGATACCAAGATTATCGGTTACAATGAGCGATCGGTTAGAGTATTTTTGGGCAACAGATATGCCTTTATAAATTGCTGTTAACTCTGCAATGTAGCTGTTCGCAGATTCTGGTAAAAGAGCTTGGTGAATAATAGATGTTTCAGAATTTGGTTGTAACTGAATGACTGCGTATGAACACCAATTGTCTTCTTTGTACGAACCGTCTGTGTAGAAGATTCTATCAGCGTTATAGGCAGAGATCATTTTTTGGTGAAGCATTCTAAATATGTCGTCAGTAGTATTTTCCTTTTTGTACTTAGCAAGATTAGTGTTAATGGGAAGTATATGTCTTTTCCAAGGTGGTGGAGTACCTCCTAATGTCTGCGTATTATTGAATGAAAAAGAGCTAAGATTGGGAACTATAGATGTCATTTTTATAAGGGCTGATTTGGAATATTTCTTGATCGGTTTTGTAGCGTTAATCACATCTTCAGCAGCCTTGAAGAGGGGAGGGACTGGATCTGTAAGTGTTTTGCTGATTAGGTTAATTGCCCTTTTTTTCCCAAAGTGTTCAAAAGATTCATAACCTGCTTCTAATCTTAGGGCTTCTATTTTTGTGGCTCTTAAAGCTCCAGAGGCGGTTCGAAAACAATCGTTGATGGCTGAGTCAATATTGCTAATATTTCTTAACGTGGTCCACATAAAAATAGTTACACCGTGTTGGAGGGTACCAGAGACTAGAGTTTTTGCGATTCGCAGTGCAGTTTCAAGATGTGGATTCTTTGCATGTGTGTCCCATTTTAGATTTCCAGAAAAAGTTACTCCTAGTATTTTTATTTCTCTTTTAAGAGGAATGGTTGTTTCCCGTAAAACAAGTGGGATGGGGGTGCATTTTCTTTTTCGGCATAGATGCAACGCTTCAATTTTTGATGGAGGAATAATCGCACCAACTTCTTTAGCCCAATTAAACATTGTTAAATCAGCTTTTTCCAAAGTATCTTTTACCTGGGTAGGTTCTCCAGAAGCAACAACGTAAATATTGTCAGCATATACTCCAATAAAGTCGAGATTCTGAAGCGGCTGGGAGAGTTTCACGATTAGCGAGTCAATATATGCGTTATATAGGACAACTGAGAGCGGAGATCCTTGTGGTGTTCCATTGTCCATTTTCATGGTTAAAGAGTTATAGCCGTCTACATTAACTCGAAATGTTCTACCACTAATAAATGACATGATCACTGCAAGTATTTCTTTAGGAACGCCCCATTGATGAAGCTGTTTAATAATTGGCACCATCATAACTCTATCAAATGCTTTTTCCAAATCGGATGACATGATAACGCTGTGTTTGCTTTTCGATAAATTTCCAGCAAGTGTGTGCTCTAAAAGATGAAGGAGAGTTGAAACTCCTCTTTTAGGTCGGAAACCATGCTGTCCTGGGTTAGCCTTCTCTTCCATTAACCAACCAATTCGTCTAGCAATAATTTTTTCAAAAATTTTTGAGAGAATAGGAAGGAGGGAAATTGGGCGATATTCATTGAAATCATGATGATCTCGCGATGTTTTCGGAATCGGCTTAAGTTTTGCTCTTTTCCAGTCGTGTGGAAAAGTCCCAGTCGATATAATGTCATTATAGAGAGAGCAAATTCTGTCTTTGAGGCTGTCGTCGCATAGTTTTACCATCTTGTAAGTGATTTTGACCTCGCCTGGGCTAGTTCCTTTGGCTATCTTAAGAGTCATTTCTAGTTCAATACGCGTAACACGTTCTGTTAGAAATTTATAAGGTCTATGGTTTGTGGGCGGTACAAGATCTTGTAGACTGAAGTTTTTTTTATTTTCAATAATACTGGGTCGATAGGAACTATCTGAATTATATGCTTGCCACTTCTTTGCGAAAGTATTTGCAATTGTTTCTGGGTCGTTTTGCATTTGTCCTTCTAAAAGCATGTAAGGAAATTGTCTATCTGAGATTGGTGAGCGAACAGATTTAATCTTACTCCATAAGGTTCTCATATCAGGTGACGGGTTCATTGTGTTAATGAAGTTATCCCATGAAGTTCGTATAGAAATAATTGACTCTCGTTTAAGTTTGGCACAAATTTTTCTATATGCTACACAGTTTTCTGTGTTAGGGTATCTGCGGGCTTTTTTCCAAGCTGTGTTTTTTCCTCTTACCAAAATTGCTATTTCTCTTGTAAACTATATGGGATTTGTCCTTGAAGGTACTTTTTTCGTTGTTGGTATTGCTTTTGCTGCAGCTGTTCTTATAATTTTTTTGATTTTCGCTGCTTCCTGGTTAGTGTTTTTGGTCCTTGGTAATTGTGAACTAAGATCTTTTGTTGTGGACTTAAAGACTTCCCAGTTTGCAAGTTCTTCCTTGAATCGAGGGATAAACTTAGGACTCAAACTTTGTCCGGGCGTACGTACAATGATTGGTATATGGTCCCTAGTTTCGGCGTTTGGGAGTACCTCCCAGTGAAGGAGAGGTGCCATATCTTGGGTAGCAAAAGTCACGTCGATTGCAGAAAAAGTGTTTCGGGTGCTGAAGAATGTTGGTGACCCATCATTTAAGACGATGAGTCCGCGATCATTGGCAAAGTTTTCAAATAATTCACCTGTCCTGTTTGTAGCGTTTGATCCCCATAGTGTACTGTGAGCATTCATATCACCCATTATAATATGATGGCAATTATCGTTTACGGTAGGTATTCTATTTAACAAGTCGGAATTAATCTGAACTTCATGTTCCCTATACACATTTGTAATCTTAATAGGTTTTCTGCCAGGTATCTCAATCGTTTGGTGTAGTAAATTTGTGTCAGAGGTGGTATGGGAACTTATTGGTATATGATTTTTAACAAGAATGCCTACACCTGCTTTTGAATATTCAAATTGTTTGTTAAAGTGAAATGACTTATAGTTTTTGATATTAAAGAATTTTTTGTTTTTTTCAATAATATGTGTTTCTTGCAAAGTTATTATATCTGGTTTATGTTTAGCTATTAAACGTTCTAGTGCATGTTTATTGTTGCAAAAGCCTTGTACATTCCATTGGAGGATTAGAAAATCCATTGCCAAAGGAGCCATTATTGTGGTTGGGTTTTTTTGTTTAGTAGTATTGTGTTAGTAGTATATTCATTAAGTTGTGTGTTATTTGATTTTTTTGTGAGATTTGAAAAATTATTGAGATAGGACGTAGAAGACTGAGATGAGTTCTCAGTACTAATATCCATCTCAATATCTTCTGTTAAAGATTCATCAGAGAGATCTTCGGTAAATTTTTCATTATTTATGTTGTTTTTGTTAAATTCGGAGATTGATGTGTTGTTGGAAGATGGTTGAGTTAGTTGGTTAGCTGAGAAAATTTCATGGTTGTGTTGTTGGTTGGTAATGAGTGATTTCTTAGTCGAGTGATTACTATTTTCTTGAATAATTGTTGTTGTTGGTAGTGAGAGACTATTTTGCATTGACTTTGGTATGTCTCCGGTGGCTGCTGGTATGGAGGGAGTGATGGTTGATGATGTGCAGGTGAAAGCTGCTGGTGATGTGGTGGATGCTGTTGGTGTGGTTGTGGTGGAGGCTACTATTAAGCAATTTTTCTCTGAGCGGTTTTGTTGGTCTCGCAATCTAGAAATTTCCAAACGAGCTTTAATTGTCTCTGCTATTGTTGGCTTACCCTCTTTGCGCTTTTTCGGAGCTGGGAGCTGGTGAAGAGTGGGATTATCATTGTATATTGCCCAAGCATCGCGAAGAGAACAACGACGATCGGCTTTGATTTTATTTATCGATTTGTAGCGAAGGAAGGCAGGGCAGGCAGGGTCATATGGAGTGTGGCTCTCTTCCTTACAATTAATACAATAAATACGTGTGCATTCATCATGAGGTGGAGGGAGACAGCATTCTTTACAAAGAGAAGCATTGGTACATCGATTCTTTGTGTGACCAAGTTTTTGACATGTCGCACAGCGCATAGGATTTTGTATGTATTCTTGGACTTTACAATTTACCCATCCTATCTTTACTTCGTTTGGTCTGCGAATCAAGTCGAAAGTTAGTATTGCGGCACCTGTTGGCACTTCAACACCATTTTCTTTTCTCATAATTTTTTTGACAGAGATAACTTTGAATCTGTTTAGTTCTGTTGTTAACTCATCTTCAGATATGTCAATTATATGTTTTGAGAAAATTCTCCCTTGAATTGAATTGAGGCCTAAGTGATTAGATACCTTTACTGGGATTGAGTCAATTCGTTTTGACATGAGGAATTTTTCTGCTGTTTTAACATTCAAAACCTTAAGGAGTAAATCACCTGACCTCATTGCTTTGACTTCCAATATGTCTTTCGATATATGCTCTAAGCCTCGATTTATTTGAATTGGATTATATGATGAAAGAGGGCGAAGATTATCTCCTGATTTTTCCATTCCTGTTACCACTATGTAGCGGGGAATATTGCTATCATTATGGATTACAGGCAATCCGGGGTATTCCTCGTCATCATTTTTTGTGCGCTTAAATTTTCGTTTATTGGTGTTATTATTGCTCTGGTTTAAGTCTACCTCTGGAGGTAAGCCCTTAAACCAGTTCATGCGGGGGACTGTCCCCCCGTCCATGACTAACGAGAGCAAGTGGTGTTTTTTTTTTTTCTTTTATTAGCTTATGAAGAACTTACCCCGAAAAGTAAGACACAAAACGAGAAAAAAAAAATTATGTAAAAAAAAAAAAAAAACTTGTAGTTAGATGTAAGACACTTTTCAACCAAAAAAAAAAAAACTCTTAAGCGAGAACAAGTGTGTACACGGCGTTTGCCAGGACAGGACTGCATATAAAAAATATTCATAGAAGACTTAAGATTCTTAAAGCAAAGAAAAATGCCACCAGACATCCGCCCGAACCTGCTTTATGGTATCACAAATAAACTAGAACTCACATTAACTACTAGACCACATTATATGTGAGTATAATGAGGGCGGAGGCGGAGCGGATGCGGGCTGGAGGTGGAGCGGATGCGGAGCGGAGGCGGAGCGGAGGCAGAGCGGATGCGGAGCGGAGGCTGAGCGGAGGCGGAGCGGAGGCGGAGCGGAGGCGGAGCGGATGCGGAGCGGAGGCGGAGCGGAGGCGGAGTGGAGGCAGAGCGGAGGAGGAGCGGAGGAGGAGCAGATGCTGAGCGGAGGCAGAGCGGATGCGGAGATGGAGCGGAGGCGGAGCGGAGGAGGAGCAGATGCTGAGCGGATGCTGAGCGGAGGCGGAGCGGATGCTGAACGGAGGCGGAGCGGATGCGGGGCGGAGGCGGAGCGGATGCCGAGCAGAGGCTGAGCGGAGGCGGAGCGGAGGCAGAGCGGATGCGGAGCGGAGGCGGAGCGGAGGCGGAGCGGAGGCGGAGCGGAGGCGGAGCGGAGGCAGAGCGGAGGCGGAGCGGAGGCAGAGCGGAGGCGGAGTGGAGGCGGAGCGGAGGCGGAGCGGAGGCGGAGCGGATGCTGAGCGGAGCAGAGGCGGAGCGGAGGCGGAGTGGACGCTGAGCGGAGGCGGAGTGGAGGCGGAGCGGATACTGAGCGGAGGTTGAGCGGACGCCAAGTGGAGGCGGAGCGGACGCTGAGCAGAGGCGGAGCGGAGGCGGAGCGGACGCTTAGCGGAGGTTGAGTGGACGCTGAGCGGACGCTTTGCGGACGCCGAGCGGAGGCGGAGCGTACACTGAGCGGAGGCGGAGTGGACGCTGAGCGGACTCTGAGTGGTCATCAAGCAGAGGCGGAGCGGACGCCGAGCGGAGGTCTAGCGGACGCCGAGCGGAGGCCTAGCATCTTAATGAATATTTATTTCCTACATTATTTTGATGAAGAATAACGAAATCTTAATTTTGTTTTAAACAAATTCTTTTGATAGTTTAAAATGTCTCTTATATTATTACAATTATAATAACTTGTTTTATACAAGTGCAAAAGCTGTAAGAATTTTTCTTTTTTCTTACAATATCTGTACGAATGTACAAGCAACAATTTAATGAGAGCTTTAATTAAGTAAATTAATGTACCAGATTTATAAAATGCAGACGTACCATCAACATTAAACCAATAGGTTCCACAATTCAGCAAATCAATAAATCTAATGAAATGTCAAAAAATTGATGTTTGGACTGTACAATTCAACTATACATCAGGTCTTATGACCAGATAAAATTACAATTCTATCAGATTTCAAACGAATGGTTGTGTTTTATTTTACTGAAAGTTTTATATCTTTTTTTCTAATTTTTTAAATAAAAATCTTGTCGAGTACATTTGGTCCTTCGAGCCTTTTATCGAATCAGTTTTTTAACAAACTATAAACATTATTTGAACAATAATAATTGTAAAAAAGTGTGTGCCGTGTGAGTGCTTTGAAAAATCGAATCTACGATTCATAGAAAAAAGAGTCACGGGACTTGAACTTTATACTAACAATTTATCGGTTTAACTAGTAATTTATAAAATTTTCTTTCAAAAGATCTTAATTTAACTTAAAACTAAACTATAATTAACAATACACATCTGAAGACGCCAACGGAGGCTCCAGATTTCAGCTTTAAATTTGCAGCAGCATACATTAGCAGCAGCCTACAGCAGCAGCAGCATACAGTAGCAGCCTACAGCAGCAGCAGCATACAGTAGCAGCCTACAGCAGCAGCAGATAAAGCAGTAAGTCTTGCTTTTGTGTCGTAAACTTGTCCTTTTACTTCATACCTGTCAATTTAAAGATTTGTATATCATTATGACTGATAATAAAAATTATAAATATGGTGAGTTACAAAAGGGGATTTTGAGTAAAATCATCAAAGATTTCAACAATTTTAAAAAAGCGCCAAAGGAACGTAAAGGTAGGACATATACATCAGGCCGTCTCAGTAAATTGGAAGAAGACTTGATGACTTCCAAATCCTACCATGAAGCTATCATTGGGGCAGGCATGCTGGAAGAAAATCTAAAACCAGATGAGTTGTTGGTCGTTTACGACCAAATAAACGAAACTTACCTCGAGTATAGGGCAGAGTTGGTCGACACAATTGAAAAATCCTCGCCAATCATTGCAGCTCATACAAATACAGGTGCTTCGAACTTTTCAGCATCTGCGTCATCATCACATTCGGGGATACGACTCCCACGGATTGATCTTCCGAAGTTTGATGGTTCGTATACAACCTGGCGCGCCTTTCACGATAGGTTTCAGGCCCTTGTACATGAAAACAAAAATATTGATGACATCGATAAGCTGCATTTTTTGCAATCATGTTTGATTGGTGATGCAAATCGATTTTTACAAAATTTTTCGGTCGAAGCAGCGAGCTACGAGAAGGCTTGGGAGCTTTTGAAGGAGAGGTACGACCATAAGCGCATTCTGGTCCACATCCAAATGCAGAACCTTTTTGGTCAGCCCTCCTTAGCTCGTGAAACTGCTGCAGGTATTAGAGATCTTCTATATACCACAAGAGAGTGTTTTTTAGCGCTTGAAAACATGGATGTGCCGGTAGATAGTTGGGACACCGTCCTAATTTGGTTTCTTTACCAGAAGCTCCCTAATTCGAGTCAAAAGCTGTGGGAAGAAAAATTAGGTAACAGAAAAGACTTGCCTACTTTCAAGGAATTTACCGAGTTTTTGGATACCCGTTTCCGGACCCTTGAAGTTGTGGGTCAACAAGAGCATGAAGTAGCATTCCGAGCCAAAGAACAGCCACCTGTTAGCACGAAGCGTGTCCAAGTCCCCAAAACCAAAGTTTTACACGCCAAGCAGGTTGTAAAGCAGCCAGTTAAGAAGCAGAACGCCGCCGTAGAGCAATTATCATGTAAATTGTGCAATCAGGGCAAACATACACTAAGGAAGTGCCAAAGTTTCTTGAACATGGATAATGTAAGACGGAGAGAGACTGTTCTTAGACTTCAAGTGTGTGAAAATAGCTTGTCTTATGGCCACCTTGTACAAGCGTGTCTCAGTTTTAGCTCCTGCTTCTTTTGTCAGCAAAGGCATCATTCACTGCTACATCTGAATCACCAACAGAATAGCAGCACACACACACCACTACATCCTGCAGCGGGTACATCACAGCAGGTGAGAAATCATGCTCCAAAAACATATCAGGCGTCCGTGAACCCAAACGCGCCTGAGTTCCAGCCAATGGTAGAACAACCACAGCTCCAGTCAAATGGACATATTGTTAACTACCACGCGTCGCATGGTGATCGTAATTTTGCACACCAGGTGCTTCTGGCGACAGCAGTAGTCAAGGCACGAGCAGCAGATGGCAGGCTACGCCTCTTGCGAGCCCTGATTGACACAGGCTCCGAAACGTCTTTCATTACTGAAGCTGCTGCACAATTGTTGAAGCTGCAAAAGCGAAGCACCATTGCCGAGGTATCTGGGTTGGGGTTGGTCAGCAGCGGCACTACGCAACACTCCGTTGAAGTACGTTTTGCGTCCCGCCACTCAACGTTCGAGACTGCCATACAGGCTTTGGTTTTCAAGTCGCTGACTGGGCATCTTCCGGCCCAACGAGTGATACCCGGCAATTGGAACCACCTTAAAGGTCTCTCGTTAGCAGATCCCCATCTATACGAGCCAGCACCGATTGACCTGCTATTGGGAAGTGACGTTTGCGCTGAGATACTCCTTCCAGAAATAAGACGTCCAGAGGATGGTATCGGACCGATTGCACAGAATACTCATCTAGGATGGATCGTGTTAGGGAGAGTTCCAGCGGAATCTCCCCGGCAAATACGAAGCTTCGTCCAACTAACGGATTTGTCTTCACTGCTGGAGAAGTTTTGGGAGATGGAAGAATTTCCGTTCCAGACACTTGAAACTGAAGAAAATATTATGTGCAATGAACATTTTGAAAAACATACGAGACGCTTACCTGACGGGCGTTATGAAGTGAAGCTGCCGTTCAGGGATGAAGCTCTTCCTGCAATGGGATCAAGTCGACAAAACGCCTTTCGACGGCTTCTCCACCTCGAAAAGAAACTTGATTCGGATCCAAAACTTCGTGCGGACTACACGAAATGTATTCGAGAGTATGAAGAACTCCATCACATGGAGGAAATAGATGCAAATGATGCAGTTTTGGATACTCCATTTCACTATTTCTTGCCTCATCATGCGGTATTCAAGGAAGCTAGCTCCACTACAAAGCTGAGAGTAGTATTTGATGCAGCAGCGAAAGCTTCGGATGGGAAATCCCTCAACGACCGTCTACTTGTGGGTCCAAAATTGCAGTCGAGTATCATCGATCTCGTTCTTAAATGGCGGATTCACCGAGTCACCTTTACGGCCGACATCGAAAAGATGTATCGGCAAATTTTGGTTAGTTTCCCAGACCGATACTATCAGCTGGTTATGTGGAGAGAGGAGAAGACGGCACCTGTGAAAATTTTCAAAATGAATACAGTTACCTTTGGCACAGCGAGCGCACCATACCTAGCTATAAAAATTTTAAAAAAAGTGGCTGATGATGAAAACGAAAATTTTCCGGAGGGGGCGAAGATTGTCCGCGAAGACATGTACGTTGATGATCTGATTAGCGGTGCGGATTCGATCGAAGAGGCTATACGAAAACGTGATGAAGCAAGGCATCTTCTGGCGTCGGCAGGGTTCAACCTGCGAAAATGGACAAGTAATATGAAGCAACTTGTGGAAGATATCCCAGTTCAGGATCGGGAGCTTGATTTTGAACTTCCATTTAGCCTGTCGAATCATGTGAAGACGCTCGGCATCAAGTGGTTTCCAATCGACGACTGCTTTTCTTATCAGAATCTGCAGCCTGCAAGAGAAGCTACTACAAAAAGATCCATGTTGTCAACGATAGCCAAGTTATTCGATCCTCTTGGTTGGATATCACCATGCATCATCACAGCCAAACTAATGATGCAGCGACTCTGGGAGCTTGGTTGTGACTGGGATGAACCGATTCCAGCTGCGTTGAAAAAGGATTGGGACGCTTTTCATCGAGAACTTCCTCTGATCGAGCAGCTTCGAATTCCACGGTGGATCCAGATGAGTAAAACCAACAAGGCAATCGAGCTTCACGGATTTTGTGATGCTTCAACGAAAGCTTACGGTGCAGCAGTTTATGTCCGCGTCCTGGATAGCGATGACAACATCCATGTTAATCTGCTGTTATCAAAGACTAAGGTAGCACCAAACCAGCGAACGGTAACTTTACCTCGCCTTGAACTTTGTGGCGCAGTAGTCCTGGCACAGCTGATGCAGTACACCAGAGAAGTCTTCGACATTCCCGATGTTAAGATGTATGCGTGGACAGATTCATCCATTGCCCTTGCCTGGATACGCGCTACTCCCGCAAAATGGACCACATTTGTATCCAACCGTGTGTCGGAAATTCAGCGGTTAGTAGGGATCGATTGCTGGGGACATGTAGCAACGCTTCATAACCCAGCCGATCTAGCGTCCAGAGGTGTATACCCGTCCGAAATGGAGTCACTTAAAGCTTGGTGGAACGGGCCAGAATTTCTGCGGTGTCAATGGGAGTTCGATGCTCCGCATCAACCTATCGACATGGACACTGAAGAAGAAAAACGAGCGGTCAAGGTATTAAGCATACAAATGAGTGACAGCGATACTTTTCTACAAGCTATCTACGACTCTTCGAGTCTACTCAAGGTCATCAGAATTATCGCTACTTGCTGTCGCTTCACAACAAAATGTCGACCTAAACTGGGACCTATTACAGGTCCACTTACTTCAAAAGAATTGGATATAGCCCATCTATTCGTCGTCAAGGCAGCACAGAAGGATATGTTTCAATCTGAAATTCAACAAATTGAACAAAATAACATGCCGAAAAATCTTCGCGCTTTGAACGTGTTCATTGATGCCAACGGCATTCTCCGAGTGGGGGGACGTTTAGAGAACTCCCTCCTCTCTTACGAAGCTCAACACCCGATATTGCTGCAAAGCAACCACCACTTCACGAGTTTGGTAGTTCGAGATGCTCATAAAAACACCCTTCATGGCGGCATTCAAGCAATGATAACTTACATCAGACAAAGATACTGGATCGGACAGATAAGAAGAAGTGTGAAATACCAGCTGTATAGGTGCCCTTCTTGCTACCGGCAAAAGGCATCAGAAATGCAGCAACAAATGGGAAATTTGCCTGCAGCGAGAGTGCGTATGTCTAGACCGTTCAGCCATACTGGCGTTGACTACGCAGGACCCATCGAAATCAAATCGTGGCATGCACGCGGTGCGAAAATTTTGAAAGGGTATTTTGCTGTATTTATCTGTTTGGCTACAAAGGCCATACACCTGGAAGTTGTGTCAGACCTGACAACCAAAGCGTTTTTGGCAGCGTTTCGACGGTTCACTGCTAGAAGAGGAAGCTGCAAGCAGATCTACAGCGACTGCGGAACGAATTTCGTTGGTGCTAATAATGAGTTAGCAAAGATGTTGGCGGAAGCACAACACAGCTGGAAAGAAATTGCGGAAGTATTAGCGAATCAAGGTACCAATTGGCATTTTATTCCTCCTGCTTCTCCACACTTTGGTGGTTTATGGGAAGCGGGAGTGAAATCGGTCAAGTACCACTTAAAAAGAGTTGTAGGATCCGAAAGGCTAACCTTTGAGGAGCTCGCGACGCTTCTAACTCAGATAGAAGCGTGTCTGAATTCGAGGCCCCTTTGCCCTTTATCCGACAGCCTCGATGATTTGAATGCGCTCACCCCGGCGCACTTTCTAGTTGGCGAATCACTGTATGCCATACCTCAAGGTGAAATCACCAACAACATCACTCATTTGGACCGATGGAAACGAGTTCAGGCCTTGGCGGAAGGATTGTGGAAAAGGTGGAATTCCGAATATTTATCGCGGCTTCAACAACGCCCAAAGTGGACACAAATCCAAAGAATGCCGAAAGTAGGAGATCTAGTGCTCATCAAGGATGAACGCGTACCACCAACGTACTGGAATCTCGCACGAATTGAAAGCACGCACCCTGGATCGGATGGACTTGTGCGCGTTGTCACGGTGAAGACCAAAACCGGACAGATGAAACGTCCCGTAACAAAAATTTGTCTCTTACCGTCGAATGAATCTTTCGAACAAACTGCTATAGTTTAATGCTGAAATCCAAACCAATATTTTCATCTAAAAAAAAAAATATAAAAAATCCACTTTCAAAACCAATATTCAACTTAATGAACCAAGTCACTTTCGTCCGTAGAGAAAAATAAAACAATTTGGTTAAAAATATTTTGTATTTATTGAAATTAATCCATGAAATAAATAATAATCATCTGATCAAAAATTATCCGGTTAAGAATAAAACACCAATGTAATTTAATAATTTATTTAATTTCACATAATCAAAACAAGAAACAAAAAAATAACATCTTATTCAAATTCGTATTGCCACAAAGCATAAATAATTTCAATAAGATCACAATAAACGCACTGTAAATAATACATGCAACTTTATAATTTGCCAAATAAAATAATACAAATCAAATTTTAATAATTTATTTTAAATAAATAAACAAACAAACTTCACTTCGAATTCAGCAGAATAAAATCCACATCATCCGTCAATAAAAACAACAAAAAAAATCCATTGACATACAATTCAATTGCATTACAAAAAAAAAAAACATTCTTTCATTCGCTTCGATTCGCATGTCAAATCCCGTCGGCAAAATAATTTTCCGAATTAATTAAAACAATCAAATATTAAAACCGACTTCGTCACTAAATCAACACAAATCACCGATTAAATTATGCAAAATTCATAAAATTCAAAAACAAAATGAATCACAACAATGAAATTAAATTTAATAACAAAGAAAAACACAACCACGATCGAACGTGATCAACAAATAATTCGTCGAAGACAATTTCACGAATTTATCCACAATTATTAATCAAATACACCGCACTGGTTTGATTAAAATAACTATTATTTCACAATAATTACACAACACTATAATTTGCATTTAATAATATTATCATTCGCATAAATAATATTACTTTTAATTTTTTTGCAAATTCGAACAATTCACGTCACAAAAGGTAAACAAACTTCGCGGGAAACCCAATTGGAAGTCGAATACTTTCCAATTGGAAACTGACCTTCCCCACTGTTATGTCCAATACATAACCATGTATATATATAAAGGAGCACATAACGCCAATCTGTCTCATATTATATACAATCATATAAAATTGAATTTCAATTATAAAATAATCAAAAGGCACCATCAGCCAAATATTATAAAATATAATTTAAACATAATACAAATATGCACTCACACATAATCTGCCACACATCGCGATCGCGAAAAAACAATAATCGTACCCATGTCGTCGCGCGCCCACTTCGCCGATACAAACACACAAAGATTCACAAGTAATACCACTCAACAAAGACTCACCTCAAATTTGGAGCTTTCTGTACTAATTATTACACAATAACGACCGATCAAATAATTACCACACGATTAAATAAACACTAACTATTAAAACAATTACGAGTTAAACGAACACGAGACAATTCACTACCGGCCAGACAGAATGGAAAATTGCACATTGTACAATGGCGACGATACTACGAGGGTAACAGCAACTATTGTATGACGAAATCTTCATTCATTCACGATAGTAAAAACGAGATGAAAAACAATTAACGAAGTATCCGTTTTCTGTTTATACTATGTAGAATCTTGTTGACTCTGTTTGTTGTATTTATTTATACTAAAAATTGAACACTAATGTTTTTGTCTCTTTTCATGTGAATGAGATAAGAAGAGGTGATGGTTGATGACAGCAAGTACAAATTATAATCATGCCGATAATGCAGTGCAGAAAATCGAAACTGAAGCAGTGATGCCAGAACGAAACTATTTCCACATTTACACTGGACTTTTAATTTGGGTTCTGATTACATTTTCCTTGCATCGTGAGGTGGGAGAATGTACGAATGTACAAGCAACAATTTAATGAGAGCTTTAATTAAGTAAATTAATGTACCAGATTTATAAAATGCAGACGTACCATCAACATTAAACCAATAGGTTCCACAATTCAGCAAATCAATAAATCTAATGAAATGTCAAAAAATTGATGTTTGGACTGTACAATTCAACTATACATCAGGTCTTATGACCAAATAAAATTACAATTCTATCAGATTTCAAACGAATGGTTGTGTTTTATTTTACTGAAAGTTTTATATCTTTTTTTCTAATTTTTTACATAAAAATCTTGTCGAGTACAATATCTAACAAATGTATGTAGCTATATAATGTGTTTTAAGGAAAGTGTGAAATACAACATGAAACATTAAAAAATTCAATATAATTATTTTTGAAGAGTTAAATGAAATGAAAAATTTCAACTGAATATTTGTTTTATTGGGACCCGGTAAAGATCTCATTAAAATTCATCACTGAATTTTTTATTAATAAATTTCAGATTTTAATAAAGCAAAATCAATAATTAAATAATTAAAAAATAAAGCTCATGACTAAAATATTATTTTTATTGGAAAAAATCATTTTGTCTATCTGTATCAATGATCATTTAAATTGTATTTATTGGGCCTTGTGCATAAAAAAAAAGCTTAAGCTATTTTTGGAGAAAGCTAAAGCTAGCTAGTCATAGATATTAATAGTAGCTTAAGCTAGAACTGTTCCATGTGAATAAAAAATAGATTACGCTTATAGTCTTAGCTAGAAAATTCTACAAAACGGATATTTAAAAAAAATTCTGGGTTTCTTTAGAAGCTCATATCTTGAGTTCTAGGTGACGGATTGTTTAGGTGTAGTGCTGGTTAATTTTCTAATTAACTTTTAATTGAAATAAAACTCGATTTCTTTTTTTTATAACTTTAGAAATTAACTTTAATTATTTTATATCGCAAGCAAAAATGGTGTCGGGTGAAAAGTTCTCGAAAGAATGATATGACCTTTTACATTTTATAAAGGTTAAACGATGAGTTTGCATAATTGATGACATAAATCATTACTTTGACATGAAGTGTCACATTGGGCTATTTACTCGTTATTTTTAAATAATCAATTCACAATAGTAGTAGGTAAATAAAAAGTGTTATACATTCAATTTGTTTCTTTTACTTTTTAGTGTTTAATTTGTATATTTGAAATAATAAATTTAAATATATATGTTGTGTGTCAAACACGGATTCTCAAGGTTGCAATAATTAAATGGAGGGTAAATAATAGGCTACCATGGAGAGGTGCTTTATAAAATAAATAATAGGCTACCATGGAGAGGTGCTTTATAAAAAAAATATCGTTGTGGGGGAGGGGAAGGGGGTAATGACGAAATCATTCAGAGTTTTAGTTTCATAAATTATTTAAAAAAGAAACAAATAATACCAAGTTATTAAAGTTTTGTTAATCATACATATTTTTTTATAAAATCCATCTCCCTACATCCATTTTTTATCCAAAAACCACTTTTTTTACTGTTTTTGTCTAGAACTACAGGATTGACGTAACAAAAATAAACAACAAATATTAATCAATTTTTTTACGAAAAAAGTAATCAAAGTAATTACTTAAAAGTAACGATTACTTGGCAAAAGTAACGAAAGTAACGATTACTCAAAAGTAACGACTTTTTACATCACTACTGAAAATTAATTCTGATTCTCAGACGAACCGAAATATTTCAAACTCCACCGATTTTACATCTAATTTTTCTTAAAGAGAAAATACCATTTTTGATTTGTTTTCCATTGACACAATTATAAGTTGAACGTTTCATTTAATTTTTTTATAAATTGAGTCAAGATATAAGAGTTATTCTAGAAATGATAAATCTTATCAAAAGACCTAAAAAATTAATTAAAAGCGGATGCGGAGCGGATGCAGAGCGGAGGCAGAGCGGAGGCGGAGCGGAGGCGGAGCGGAGGCGGAGCGGAGGAGGAGGGGATGCTGAGCGGAGGCGGAGCGGATGCGGAGATGGAGCGGAGGCGGAGCGGAGGAGGAGCGGATGCTGAGCGGAGGCGGAGCGGATGCTGAGGAGGCGGAGCGGATGCGGGGCCGAGGCGGAGCGGACGCCGAGCGGAGGCGGAGCGGAGGCGGAGCGGACGCCGAGCGGAGGCGGAGCGGAGGTGGAGCGGATGCGGAGTGGAGGCGGAGCGGAGGCGGAGCGGAGGCAGAGCGGATGCGGAGCGGAGGCAGAGCGGATGCGGAGCGGATGCAGAGCGGAGGCAGAGCGGAGGCGGAGCGGAGGCGGAGCGGAGGCAGAGCGGAGGCGGAGTGGAAGAGGAGCGGATGCTGAGCGGAGGCGAAGCGGATGCGGAGATGGAGCGGAGGCGGAGCGGAGGCGGAGCGGAGGCGGAGCGGAGGCGGAGTGGAGGCGGAGTGGAGGAGGAGCGGATGCTGAGCGGAGGCGGAGTGAATGCTGAGCGGAGGCGGAGCGGATGCGGGGCGGAGGCGGAGCGGACGCCGAGCGGAGGCTGAGCGGAGGCGGAGCGGAAGCAGAGCGGATGCGGAGCGGAGGCGGAGGCGGAGGCGGAGCGGAGGCGGAGCGGAGCGGAGGCAGAGCGGAGGCGGAGCGGAGGAGGAGCGGATGCGGGGCGGAGGCGGAGGCGGAGCAGAGGCGGAGCGGAGGAGGAGCGGAGGCGGAGCGGAGGCGGAGCGGAGGCGGAGCGGACGCTGAGCGGAGGCGGAGCGGATGCTGAGCGGAGTGGAGGCGGAGCGGAGGCGAAGTGGACGCTGAGCGGAGGCGGAGTGGAGGCGGAGCGGATACTGAGCAGAGGCGGAGCGGAGGCTAAGCGGAGGCGGAGCGGACGCCGAGCAGAGGCGGAGCAGTGGCTGAGCGGAGGCGGAGCGGAGGCAGAGCGGATGCGGAGCGGAGGCGGAGCGGAGGCGGAGCGGAGGTGGAGCGGAGGCGGAGCGGAGGCAGAGCGGAGGCGGAGCGGAGGCCGAGCGGAAGCGGAGCGGAGGCGGAGCGGAAGCGGGGCGTAGGCGGAGTGGAGGCGGAGCGGATGGGAAGCGGAGGCGGAGCGGATGCGGAGCGGAGGCGGAGCGGAGGCGGAGCGGAGGCGGAGCGGAGGCGGAGCGGAGGCGGAGCGGAAGCGGGGCGTAAGCGGAGTGGAGGCGGAGCGGATGGGGAGCGGAGGCGGAGTGGATGCGGAGCGGAGGCGGAGCGGAGGCGGAGCGGAGGCGGAGCGGATGCGGAGCGGATGCGGAGCGGAGGCGGAGCGGAGGCGGAGCGGATGCGGAGCGGAAGCGGAGCGGATGCCGAGCGGAAGCGGAGCGGAGGCGGAGCGGAAGCGGGGCGTAGGCGGAGTGGAGGCGGAGCGGATTGGGAGCGGAGGCGGAGCGGATGCGGAGCGGAGGCGGAGCGGAGGCGGAGCGGAGGCGGAGCGGATGCGGAGCGGAGGCAGAGCGGAGGCCGAGCGGAAGCGGAGCGGAGGCGGAGTGGAAGCGGGGCGTAGGCGGAGTGGAGGCGGAGCGGATGGGGAGCGGAGGCGGAGCGGAGCGGAGGCGGAGCGGAGGTGGAGGCGGAGCGGATGCTGAGCGGAGGCGGAGCGGATGCCGATAGGATGCGGAGAGGAGGCTGAGCGGATGCCGATAGGATGCGGAGAGGAGGCTGAGCGGACGCTGAGCGGAGGCTGAGCGGACACCGATAGGAGGCGGAGAGGTGGCTGAGCGGACGCCGAGTGGAGGCGGAGCGGAGGCTGAGTGGAGGCGGGGCGGAGGCAGAGCGGATGCGGAGCGGAGGCGGAGTGGAGGAGGAGCGGAGGCGGAATGGAGGGGGAGCGGACGCTGAGCGGAGGCGGAGCGGAGGCTAAGCGGAGGCGGAGCGGACGCTTAGTGGAGGTTAAGTGGACGCTGAGCGGACGCCGAGCGGAGGCGGAGCGGACGCTGAGTGGAGGCGGAGTGGACGCTGAGCGGACTCTGAGTGGTCACCAAGCAGAGGCGGAGCGGACGCCGAGCGGAGGTCTAGCGGACGCCAAGCGGAGGCCTAGCATCTTAATGAATATTTATTTCCTACATTATTTTGATGAAGAATAACGAAATCTTAATTTTGTTTTAAACAAATTCTTTTGATAGTTTAAAATGTCTCTTATATTATTACAATTATAATAACTTGTTTTATACAAGTGCAAAAGCTGTAAGAATTTTTCTTTTTTCTTACAATATCTAGCAAATGTATGTATATAATGTGTTTTAAGGAAAGTGTGAAATACAACATGAAACATTAAAAAATTCAATATAATTATTTTTGAAGAGTTAAATGATATGAAAAATTTCAACTGAATATTTGTTTTATTGGGACCCGGTAAAGATCTCATTAAAATTCATCACTGAATTTTTTATTCATAAATTTCAGATTTTAATAAAGCAAAATCAATAATTAAATAATTAAAAAATAAAGCTCATGACTAAAATATTATTTCTATTGGAAAAAATCATTTTGTCTATCTGTATCAATGATCATTTAAATTGTATTTATTGGGCCTTGTGCATAAAAAAAAAAGCTTAAGCTATTTTTGGAGAAAGCTAAAGCTAGCTAGTCATAGATATTAATAGTAGCTTAAGCTAGAACTGTTCCATGTGAATAAAAAATAGATTACGCTTATAGTCTTAGCTAGAAAATTCTACAAAACGGATATTTAAAAAAAATTCTGGGTTTCTTTAGAAGCTCATAACTTGAGTTCTAGGTGACGGATTGTTTAGGTGTAGTGCTGGTTAATTTTCTA
The DNA here is from genome assembly GCA_963921185.1 of Dasysyrphus tricinctus. Lineage (NCBI taxonomy): Eukaryota > Metazoa > Arthropoda > Insecta > Diptera > Syrphidae > Dasysyrphus > Dasysyrphus tricinctus. The sequence continues at coordinate 176,307,991 of OY992532.1, read as the reverse complement.
ATTAACTTTTAATTGAAATAAAACTCGATTTCTTTTTTTTATAACTTTAGAAATTAACTTTAATTATTTTATATCGCAAGCAAAAATGGTGTCGGGTGAAAAGTTCTCGAAAGAATGATATGACCTTTTACATTTTATAAAGGTTAAACGATGAGTTTGCATAATTGATGACATAAATCATTACTTTGACATGAAGTGTCACATTGGGCTATTTACTCGTTATTTTTAAATAATCAATTCACAATAGTAGTAGGTAAATAAAAAGTGTTATACATTCAATTTGTTTCTTTTTACTTTTTAGTGTTTAATTTGTATATTTGAAATAATAAATTTAAATATATATGTTGTGTGTCAAACACGGATCCTCAAGGTTGCAATAATTAAATGGAGGGTAAATAATAGGCTACCATGGAGAGGTGCTTTATAAAATAAATAATAGGCTACCATGGAGAGGTGCTTTATAAAAAAAAATATCGTTGTGGGGGAGGGGAAGGGGGTAATGACGAAATCATTCAGAGTTTTAGTTTCATAAATTATTTAAAAAAGAAACAAATAATACAAAGTTATTAAAGTTTTGTTAATCATACATATTTTTTTATAAAATCCATCTCCCTACATCCATTTTTTATCCAAAAACCACTTTTTTTACTGTTTTTGTCTAGAACTACAGGATTGACGTAACAAAAATAAACAACAAATATTAATCAATTTTTTTACGAAAAAAGTAATCAAAGTAATTACTCAAAAGTAACGATTACTTTGGCAAAAGTAACGAAAGTAACGATTACTCAAAAGTAACGACTTTTTACATCACTACTGAAAATTAATTCTGATTCTCAGACGAACCGAAATATTTCAAACTCCACCGATTTTACATCTAATTTTTCTTAAAGAGAAAATACCATTTTTGATTTGTTTTCCATTGACACAATTATAAGTTGAACGTTTCATTTAATTTTTTTATAAATTGAGTCAAGATATAAGAGTTATTCTAGAAATGATAAATCTTATCAAAAGACCTAAAAAATTAATTAAAAGCGGATGCGGAGCGGATGCAGAGCGGAGGCAGAGCGGAGGCGGAGCGGAGGCGGAGCGGAGGCGGAGCGGAGGAGGAGGGGATGCTGAGCGGAGGCGGAGCGGATGCGGAGATGGAGCGGAGGCGGAGCGGAGGCGGAGCGGAGGCGGAGCGGAGGAGGAGCGGATGCTGAGCGGAGGCGGAGCGGATGCTGAGGAGGCGGAGCGGATGCGGGGCGGAGGCGGAGCGGACGCCGAGCGGAGGCGGAGCGGAGGCGGAGCGGACGCCGAGCGGAGGCGGAGCGGAGGCGGAGCGGAGGCGGAGCGGACGCTGAGCGGAGGCGGAGCGGATGCTGAGCGGAGTGGAGGCGGAGCGGAGGCGGAGTGGACGCTGAGCGGAGGCGGAGTGGAGGCGGAGCGGATACTGAGCAGAGGCGGAGCGGAGGCTAAGCGGAGGCGGAGCGGACGCCGAGCAGAGGCGGAGCAGTGGCTGAGCGGAGGCGGAGCGGAGGCAGAGCGGATGCGGAGCGGAGGCGGAGCGGAGGCGGAGGTGGAGCGGAGGCGGAGCGGAGGCAGAGCGGAGGCGGAGCGGAGGCCGAGCGGAAGCGGAGCGGAGGCGGAGCGGAAGCGGGGCGTAGGCGGAGTGGAGGCGGAGCGGATGGGAAGCGGAGGCGGAGCGGATGCGGAGCGGAGGCGGAGCGGAGGCGGAGCGGAGGCGGAGCGGAGGCGGAGCGGAGGCGGAGCGGAGGCGGAGCGGAAGCGGGGCGTAGGCGGAGTGGAGGCGGAGCGGATGGGGAGCGGAGGCGGAGTGGATGCGGAGCGGAGGCGGAGCGGAGGCGGAGCGGATGCAGAGCGGATGCGGAGCGGAGGCGGAGCGGAGGCGGAGCGGATGCGGAGCGGAAGCGGAGCGGATGCCGAGCGGAAGCGGAGCGGAGGCGGAGCGGAAGCGGGGCGTAGGCGGAGTGGAGGCGGAGCGGATTGGGAGCGGAGGCGGAGCGGATGCGGAGCGGAGGCGGAGCGGAGGCGGAGCGGAGGCGGAGCGGAGGCGGAGCGGATGCGGAGCGGAGGCAGAGCGGAGGCCGAGCGGAAGCGGAGCGGAGGCGGAGTGGAAGCGGGGCGTAGGCGGAGTGGAGGCGGAGCGGATGGGGAGCGGAGGCGGAGCGGAGGCGGAGCGGAGGTGGAGGCGGAGCGGATGCTGAGCGGAGGCGGAGCGGATGCCGATAGGATGCGGAGAGGAGGCTGAGCGGATGCCGATAGGATGCGGAGAGGAGGCTGAGCGGACGCTGAGCGGAGGCTGAGCGGACACCGATAGGAGGCGGAGAGGTGGCTGAGCGGACGCCGAGTGGAGGCGGAGCGGAGGCTGAGTGGAGGCGGGGCGGAGGCAGAGCGGATGCGGAGCGGAGGCGGAGTGGAGGAGGAGCGGAGGCGGAATGGAGGGGGAGCGGACGCTGAGCGGAGGCGGAGCGGAGGCTAAGCGGAGGCGGAGCGGACGCTTAGTGGAGGTTAAGTGGACGCTGAGCGGACGCCGAGCGGAGGCGGAGCGGACGCTGAGTGGAGGCGGAGTGGACGCTGAGCGGACTCTGAGTGGTCACCAAGCAGAGGCGGAGCGGACGCCGAGCGGAGGTCTAGCGGACGCCAAGCGGAGGCCTAGCATCTTAATGAATATTTATTTCCTACATTATTTTGATGAAGAATAACGAAATCTTAATTTTGTTTTAAACAAATTCTTTTGATAGTTTAAAATGTCTCTTATATTATTACAATTATAATAACTTGTTTTATACAAGTGCAAAAGCTGTAAGAATTTTTCTTTTTTCTTACAATATCTAGCAAATGTATGTATATAATGTGTTTTAAGGAAAGTGTGAAATACAACATGAAACATTAAAAAATTCAATATAATTATTTTTGAAGAGTTAAATGATATGAAAAATTTCAACTGAATATTTGTTTTATTGGGACCCGGTAAAGATCTCATTAAAATTCATCACTGAATTTTTTATTCATAAATTTCAGATTTTAATAAAGCAAAATCAATAATTAAATAATTAAAAAATAAAGCTCATGACTAAAATATTATTTCTATTGGAAAAAATCATTTTGTCTATCTGTATCAATGATCATTTAAATTGTATTTATTGGGCCTTGTGCATAAAAAAAAAAGCTTAAGCTATTTTTGGAGAAAGCTAAAGCTAGCTAGTCATAGATATTAATAGTAGCTTAAGCTAGAACTGTTCCATGTGAATAAAAAATAGATTACGCTTATAGTCTTAGCTAGAAAATTCTACAAAACGGATATTTAAAAAAAATTCTGGGTTTCTTTAGAAGCTCATAACTTGAGTTCTAGGTGACGGATTGTTTAGGTGTAGTGCTGGTTAATTTTCTAATTAACTTTTAATTGAAATAAAACTCGATTTCTTTTTTTTATAACTTTAGAAATTAACTTTAATTATTTTATATCGCAAGCAAAAATGGTGTCGGGTGAAAAGTTCTCGAAAGAATGATATGACCTTTTACATTTTATAAAGGTTAAACGATGAGTTTGCATAATTGATGACATAAATCATTACTTTGACATGAAGTGTCACATTGGGCTATTTACTCGTTATTTTTAAATAATCAATTCACAATAGTAGTAGGTAAATAAAAAGTGTTATACATTCAATTTGTTTCTTTTTACTTTTTAGTGTTTAATTTGTATATTTGAAATAATAAATTTAAATATATATGTTGTGTGTCAAACACGGATCCTCAAGGTTGCAATAATTAAATGGAGGGTAAATAATAGGCTACCATGGAGAGGTGCTTTATAAAATAAATAATAGGCTACCATGGAGAGGTGCTTTATAAAAAAAAATATCGTTGTGGGGGAGGGGAAGGGGGTAATGACGAAATCATTCAGAGTTTTAGTTTCATAAATTATTTAAAAAAGAAACAAATAATACAAAGTTATTAAAGTTTTGTTAATCATACATATTTTTTTATAAAATCCATCTCCCTACATCCATTTTTTATCCAAAAACCACTTTTTTTACTGTTTTTGTCTAGAACTACAGGATTGACGTAACAAAAATAAACAACAAATATTAATCAATTTTTTTACGAAAAAAGTAATCAAAGTAATTACTCAAAAGTAACGATTACTTTGGCAAAAGTAACGAAAGTAACGATTACTCAAAAGTAACGACTTTTTACATCACTACTGAAAATTAATTCTGATTCTCAGACGAACCGAAATATTTCAAACTCCACCGATTTTACATCTAATTTTTCTTAAAGAGAAAATACCATTTTTGATTTGTTTTCCATTGACACAATTATAAGTTGAACGTTTCATTTAATTTTTTTATAAATTGAGTCAAGATATAAGAGTTATTCTAGAAATGATAAATCTTATCAAAAGACCTAAAAAAATTATTTTTTAAATAGAGACCAAAATGAAATTTGACGAATTAAATCTCTCAGTGAGAAACCAATTGAAAATCAACGGTTTGGTTTTTTTCGATCCCTGAAATATATAGCTTCATAATATTTCATCTTTTTACGAATACAAAACTTGTCATATAGTATCTAGCTGTCGCAAGTATAGAACAATTGCATATAAAAAATATTCATAGAAGACTTAAGATTCTTAAAGCAAAGAAAAATGCCACCAGACATCCGCCCGCACCTGCTTTATGGTATCACAAATAAACTAGAACTCACATTTACTACTAGACCACATTATATGTGAGTATAATGAGGGCGGAGGCGGAGCGGATGCTGAGCGGATGCTGAGCGGAGGCGGAGCAGATGCGGGGTGGAGGCGGAGCGGAGGCGGAGCGGATGCGGAGCGGAGCGGAGGCGGAGCGGAGGCAGAGCGGATGCGGAGCGGAGGCGGAGCGGATGCAGAGCGGAGGCAGAGCGGAGGCGGAGCGGAGGCGGAGCGGAGGCGGAGCGGAGGCGGAGCGGAGGCGGAGCGGAGGAGGAGCGGATGCTGAGCGGAGGCGGAGCGGATGCGGAGATGGAGCGGAGGCGGAGCGGATGTGGAGCGGAGGCGGAGCGTAGGCGGAGCGGATGCTGAGCGGAGGCGGAGCGGATGCTGAGCGGAGGCGGAGCGGATGCGGGGCGGAGGCGGAGCGGACGCCGAGCGGAGGCGGAGCGGAGGCGGAGCGGACGCCGAGCGGAGGCGGAGCGGAGGTGGAGCGGATGCGGAGCGGAGGCGGAGCGGAGGCAGAGCGGATGCGGAGCGGAGGCGGAGCGGATGCGGAGCGGATGCAGAGCGGAGGCAGAGCGGAGGCGGAGCGGAGGCGGAGCGGAGGCGGAGCGGAGGCGGAGCGGAAGAGGAGCGGATGCTGAGTGGAGGCGGAGCGGATGCGGAGATGGAGCGGAGGCGGAGCGGAGCGGAGGCGGAGCGGAGGCGGAGTGGAGGCGGAGCGGAGGCGGAGCGGATGCTGAGCGGAGGCGGAGTGGATGCTGAGCGGAGGCGGAGCGGATGCGGGGCGGAGGCGGAGTGGACGCCGAGCGGAGGCTGAGGGGAGGCGGAGCGGAAGCAGAGCGGATGCGGAGCGGAGGCGGAGGCGGAGCGGAGGCGGAGCGGAGGCGGAGCGGAGGCAAAGCGGAGGCGGAGCGGAGGAGGAGCGGATGCGGGGCGGAGGCGGAGGCGGAGCAGAGGCGGAGCGGAGGAGGAGCGGAGGCGGAGCGGAGGCGGAGTGGAGGCGGAGCGGACGCTGAGCGGAGGCGGAGCGGATGCTGAGCGGAGTGGAGGCGGAGCGGAGGCGGAGCGGAGGCGGAGCGGAGGCGGAGTGGACGCTGAGCGGAGGCGGAGTGGAGGCGGAGCGGATACTGAGCAGAGGCGGAGCGGAGGCTAAGCGGAGGCGGAGCGGACGCCGAGCGGAGGCGGAGCAGAGGCTGAGCGGAGGCGGAGCGGAGGCAGAGCGGATGCGGAGCGGAGGCGGAGCGGAGGCGGAGCGGAGGAGGAGCGGAGGCGGAGCGGAGGCGGAGTGGAGGTGGAGCGGACGCTGAGCGGAGGCGGAGTGGATGCTGAGCGGAGCGGAGGCGGAGTGGACGCTGAGCGGAGGCGGAGTGGAGGCGGAGCGGATACTGAGCGGAGGTTGAGCGGACGCCGAGTGGAGGCGGAGCGGACGCTGAGCGGAGGCGGAGCGGAGGCGGGGCGGAGGCGGAGCGGAGGCTAAGCGGAGCGGAGGCTAAGCGGAGGCAGAGCGGACGCTGAGCGGAGGCGGAGTGGACGCTGAGCGGACTCTGAGTGGTCATCAAGCAGAGGCGGAGCGGACGCCGAGCGGAGGTCTAGCGGACGCCGAGCGGAGGCCTACCATCTTAATGAATATTTATTTCCTACATTATTTTGATGAGGAATAACGAAATTTTAATTTTGTTTCTGTTTTTGTCTAGAACTACAGGATTGACGTAACAAAAATAAACAACAAATATTAATCAATTTTTTTACGAAAAAAGTAATCAAAGTAATTACTCAAAAGTAACGATTACTTTGGCAAAAGTAACGAAAGTAACGATTACTCAAAAGTAACGACTTTTTACATCACTACTGAAAATTAATTCTGATTCTCAGACGAACCGAAATATTTCAAACACCACCGATTTTACATCTAATTTTTCTTAAAGAGAAAATACCATTTTTTATTTGTTTTCCATTGACACAATTATAAGTTGAACGTTTCATTTAATTTTTTTATAAATTGAGTCAAGATATAAGAGTTATTCTAGAAATGATAAATCTTATCAAAAGACCTAGCAAAAATTATTTTTTAAATAGAGACCAAAATGAAATTTGACGAATTAAATCTCTCAGTGAGAAACCAATTGAAAATCAACGGTTTGGTTTTTTCGATCCCTGAAATATATAGCTTCATAATATTTCATGTTTTTACGAATACAAAACTTGTCATATAGTATCCAGCTGTCGCAAGTATAGAACAATTGCATATAAAAAATATTCATAGAAGACTTAAGATTCTTAAAGCAAAGAAAAATGCCACCAGACATCCGCCCGCACCTGCTTTATGGTATCACAAATAAACTAGAACTCACATTAACTACTAGACCACATTATATGTGAGTATAATGAGGGCCTTTGTGTTCAGTTAAAAGAAGTAGAAATATCTCTGTTACGCGTTCTACACTCTAAACTAGAAGTGCTAAATTTCTTGTTATACGGATGGGAGTGTGGTAAACGTTCTTAAATTTAAACAATTCAGTAGTGTTATACTTCAAGAAAGAAATGTACAACAAAACTTGTTTATATTTTTATATATTGTATTAAAGTACATAAACGAAATCTAGGATTAGTTATGTGATAACTTAGCCTATTGAATCCGGAAAAATTAGAGGTATAAGGAACAATTACGTGCAAGGGTTTTTTATTATTGAGTATGTTTGTTTGGCCCATAGGCATGCTTAAAACCAAAAATGCTACTAAATTCACCCGTGCGTTTTTGAGAGAATGGTCACACTGGCCACTTTTCAGTATTTTTGGTGTAACTCGAAAACTAAGCGGAATTTGACAATTTTACATATAATACTTTTGTTCAAAATTAAATTTTCTATTGGAATGGATAATTCAAAAAATTTTACGAACAAATTTAAGCAGGAAAAGTTAACAAAAACCAACTTAAAAAAAATCAAAAAATCAAGGATATCTAAATTTTGTAATAAATTGTGCATAACTTTTCTTGAAGCAAAGATAGGGTCAAGACATACACTGACAAGACAAAGAAGATACTAAAGGCCCTTAATATGGCATGTTTAAAAAACTAATATTTGTTCAAAATTGACAGAGATATTCCCATTCAAACCTTATCATTTCTTATAATTTTTCTCAGTTTTGGCCCAAAAGTCCCTTTTTCGGTACAATATGGCAAATTTCACTTTCGTAAAAATGTTCGAAATCAAAATTTTTGATATAATATGACATTAAAACTATAGAGAATTTATAAGAAGGATGTAAATTCGCAATTTCGTTTTTCGGCTGTTTTTAAATGCGGTCAGACCTACAGACCGAACGGCTGGTCCGATCAACATAAGATTTGGTATTAGGTGCTAGGAACGTTAAATTTGTCATAAAGTACCAAAAAATAGGCTTTCGGGCAAAAACTGCGGAAAATGATAAGAAATGGTAAAGTTTGAATGGCTATATCTCTGTCAATTTTTAAATGATATGGCTTTTTTAACATGTCATATTAAAGCCGTAAGACTCCAGTTTACTTTGTTTGTGCATGTCTTGAGCGTATCTTTACTCCGAAAAAAGTTATGCGCAATTTAGAAAAAAATTTAAAAATCTTTGATTTTTCGACTTTTTTTATGTTGGTTTTTGTTTACTTTTCCTGCTTAAATTTTTTAAGAAATTTTCCAAACTATCCATTTCGATAGAAAATTTAATTTTGAACAAAAAGTATTAAACGTAAAATTGTCAAATTCGGCTTAGTTTTCGAATTATACCAAAAGTACTGAAAAGTGGCCAGTGTGACCATTCTCTCAAAAACGCACGGGTGAATTTAGTAGCATTTTTGGTTTTAAGCATGCCTATGGGCCAAACAAACATACTCAATAATAAAAACCCTTGCACGTAATTGTTCCTTTTTAAAAGGTCTATTCAATAGGCTAAACTGGAATTAAAATTGAAACTGTGAAAATAGAATTGTCGTTTTTATAAAGAGGTTCTGATTTTGGGATCGTATTTGTACTTAATGATTTACACACATATATGCCATTTAAATAATTTTTTTAAACTTTTAGGTTCTGTAGTACTTTTACGTTTGATCCATGTACTGACTGATTTTATTTTCTAAGACTTTGTATCTGTTGAAAATGTGAAGGGGAGCTGGGGTAAAAATGACCATGGGGCAAGTATATACAAACTGATGTTGGCTTAGTTTTTAACTTCATCTCATTTTCATTGAAATTGGGGCCAGGTTTTTCAAATGAAAATAGACGTTTTACAAAAAAGAAAAAACAATGTAAAAGACTTTTCAACTCAATTAAGTAAATTGGCAAGAGAATTTGTTATGAGTGTCAAGTTAGCAAAGCAACTTTGACTAATCAACAAATGGTTAGTTGGATAATTTGCCGTTAATTATTTGTAAATTAGTTGTGACAATTTCGAATTTGTCGTTCAATGTTTTCTATGTTTTTTTGGGTGCTTTGCTAACTTGATATATAGGTTATGTCACAATAAAGAAAGGTATTCCAACAATATTCTTAGTTAAAAAGGCATTCCGGAATGTAAATGGAGCTATTGGAAATTTCCCATTTAATTTATTTATATTCTCATAAATTATAAGTTAATGCCGCAACAAAGAAAGGTATTTCAACAATAGTTTTTGTTAAAATGTCATCCTAGACAGTTAAAATAGCTATATGTATTGGAGCTTTGTCCTTTTATATAGTTGGAATCCTTACGAAAAATGGAAACTTAAAACAAAAAAAACAGGTTAAACAACAATATGTAATATTTTATGTATATATATGCACCAAGCCCTAAGCTATATTGCGTAGCACGCTTTATATTGCTGTATTAAGCGCAGTTCGCTTCAAACAGTGGCTAGGGAGCCGCAGTTTAAATAAATTGACTTTATGATTTCAAGTTAGGAATTCATTTTATTTACAATTCTTACAGCTATTTATACATAAATTCTTTTACAAATTATTTTGGCTATCCCCACTTATTATTATTAATATTCTTTTCTTCTTCTAATATACAAATTAATTGTAACAATTTTATTACTCATAACTTTGCATTCTGGAGCAATGTAATAAAATACATTCTATGCCATACTCATAATGCATCGTCACCAAAACGATTCTTTGCACTCGATTTTGTTGGCCAAAGGGAACAACAAAATTATGATTCCAATACTATGGTGATACGTATAATGTATCAATGAAAGTGCATTTTACTATGCGGCTCTGTTTACATTTGGTATTGTTAATGTTTTGATTGTGGCTCTTTAAGAATTAATGTTATTACATTACAAAGTAAAATAAGTAATTGAAACTGTAATTATTGCAGTTATTCCTTTATGTTTTGTTAGATTACTTCCACAATATCTTAAAATAAATAATATTCTGGTATTCCAACAATAAATATGGTTAAAATTTCATTCGGTTTATGGAATACCACTGTAATACATTTTAGATAAACTATTAAGTATTGTTAAAGTCTCCATAAAATATAGGGAATATCAAAAAACAGATAGTTTTTTCACCTTTACTTTTAGTAAATGAACTAGAAATTGAATGGTATGGAATGGAATGGAATGGAATGGAATGGAATGGAATGGAACGGAATGGAATGGAATGGAATGGAATGGAATGGAATGGAATTGATAATTATACAATACGATCCAAAAATATACCAATAAAATTAAAGCATATATCCAATACAATTTATTGTATTTTTAACAATAAAAGTAGAAGTCACGATTTCACATGCATATATGGGTCAATATTTCAAAATAATAATATTTCAGTCTCCTTCATTTTTGAACCGAAGTACAAAATTTTACTATAAGTTTGTTAATTGGATGGCTTGAAACAAACGGGTTCTAATATTCGCTCTAGAAAAAAAAAAGTTAAAAAAATTATCATACCCGCTATCTTCATTTAAACACCCAAAATGTCATTCCCTTGACGTGTCCCCAGGCCTACTTACCACACTGCCTGAATTTTAGCAACGAAACTAAAAACTATACAAAAAATCTAATGATGCAGTCTTTTTAATAATATATGCATTCTAACTAAAAAAATATTTAAATGATTTTTTAAACATTTTCTCGTTCAAAATATCATAAAATAATGTAGTTATTGCTAAAAAATGTCTACTCTCGCAAAAACCTTGAACCACAAGAGCAAGTTCGTGCGACGTAGTCGTGGATACTATTTTTAATGATAGTATTTGTTCTATTTTTTCTTAATCCTCCTGAAACCATCCGCAAAATTAAATATCTATCAAATCACCGGAGTTAATATACATTTTTGTCATTCCCCTGTACAAATGTCATTTCCCTGACTTAAAAAACCGTTAGAATTAATCAAATACTATGACCCCTTGTTTTAAAGTGGTTATTAAAGAGTTATTAAGAGATATAATTGTTATTCTAGCAAAATAGGTTGTTTTGAGCAAGGGTCCAATTTGAATTGAAAAATATTAATGTTTTGAAATATTGACCCATATATATTGTTGAATAGCACGTGAAAATACGGGTAAAATAACAATAAGTTTTCTGAGTGTAGTAATGTAAGGGAGCATTTAAATGTAAAGTTAATTCAATGCTATTAGTTGATTCGAAATAGAGTTACAAATTGAATACTTCCTAAAATTTGCGTTAGGATACGGAAGATGAATTTGTTGGGTTAATATTTAGAAAAATCACGCAAAGCATACTGGAAAAAAATTTTGCCCAAGGGAAAATCAATTTGTGGTGTGAAAATTAAAAATTCGCGCGAATTTTTAATTTTCACACCCCAAATTGGTCTTCCCTTGGGCAAAATTTGGTCTTATTTCACTACTGCTTATAGCCTTATTTCACGGCGCCAATCTACCCTAGCTATTCGAACAAAAATTAAAACAAAAAATAGGTATAGGTAAGTACTCTACATGAACATATGTACATACATACTTCTGTGGCGTTTTGGAGTCACCCTGTTCATAGCTAGTTGACATAGGACTGCAACAAAAACTGTCAGAAGACACGTGCTAACAAGACAGAGCAGGGAGTTGATTTGTCTTACTTAGAAGAAGAACTAGAATACAAAATAAAATATTATTCGTATAAATACTCAACGTACTATTATTTAAAGTCTTTTCTTTTAGTTGCAACCACAACACTTTCCAAACTAATTAAAATATAGTCTATAATTTTTGACATGCGAAAATACCTATCTTTGCATATATTTTTGTCTCTTAAATCAAAATCATATTTATAAAACAAACTCCTCGTCGCGCCGAGCGAGATCGGTCGAACCAAATTCATTTCATCTTTATGCTGGGCTTACAAGGAATACTAAACAATACTTATTTATTTATTTATTGTTAAGCGAATTTACTTAACAGTTTACATTGAAAATAATTCAATAATAGAATAATGGGAAAATTTCAAAATTGTTTTTGTAACACTTTTTAAAGGCCTGGTCAAACAGAGCGTGCAATAGGTTAATAACACTGGTCTGCAAGGAAAATCGCCTTTAAACCAAAATATACTTTTCCAAAGGATTTTGACATGCTGAATCCGAATCTGAAGTCAAAATTACTCTAGCACGTCACGTTTTTGAGATATTCCAATCCAAACATGTCAAAAACCCGTTTTTTGGGTACTTTTGAGGTTGAATTTCTTCACCGATATAATTTAAAAAAAAAAAAAAATAATAACAGGATCTGAAAGAAATATATTTCATCTTTCTAAATCATTTCAAATCTTTTTAAAATTCGTTTTCCTCCCAAAGATATTGTAAATTCAAGGAAATCATCCAAGAGTTAATTAGCTCTTATAAAGCTCTTAATTGCAACATGTCGCTGAAAATAAATTTTTTGGACTCCCACTTAGATTTTTTTCCCGGTAAACCTTGGTGCAGCTTCAGAAGAACATGGTGAAAGATTTCATCAAGACATGATGCACATAGAACGATGATATAACGGGAAATGGTCAGAAGCAATGCTGGCAGATTTTCGCTGGTCAATTTTTCGTCAGACAATGGAAAATATGAAAAGAAAAAAAGCAACAAAATAATATGTTTAAATAAAAAAAGTTATAGTAAATTGTTTATTTGGATTTTTGAGTATATTTTATTTTTTAAAACTACTTTTCTAAGGTGTAGTTGGGTAGGATCGGTGTGTTTTTTTACATTGTAAAATATTTTACCAGTTGTTTATACAGAGCAGTGAAATACACTAAAAATGGGAAAGAAGTGTTTGGGATTTTAAAACGCTTAGTTGTTTCTTTTGTTAAAGTCTTTGATTAAAGTTTATTTAATATACTTGAGTTTATGAATATTAAATATAGGAAAATTCTATTATTTTCCAAAAAATATATTTTTTACAGCGTAAATCATAAGAACTACGAAATTTCGAAATTTCTGTTTTTTTTTTTTTAACGGTTTATAATATAGGTGAACATTGATGGATGATGACAAATCTGGTTTCATGTGAAAGCTAATATTATGTGGAGTAAGTCCTCCAAATTTGAGCAGAATAGGCGCAATAGTTTTTTTTTGTTACCATGTCAACCAAGTCTAAGAGGGGTCTTTTTTGAAAATCAATCATATTTTTCAAAAACCAATTTAAAAAAAACTGGACGTGATAGAATTTTTCTGAAACCAGATTTAGATTTAAAAAAGTCAAATCTGTCATAATTTCAAAAAATTACTTGAAGGCGAAAAAAAAAGTTGATTTTTGCAGACCAGTGTAATTTACAAAGTAGTGTTGTTTCAACTTAAGGGGGGTACAACATTGCATAGGAAAAAAATAAAGATTTAACCCATTTTTTTTTTAATGCAGATATATATGAAACCGGTTTCATTGAAATCGGTTAGTAATTGGACAAAGTTGTGCTAGCTTAAATTTAAGGTAGCACAACATTGCATACTACAAAATATATTACAGCACAAAAATCGTGAAAACAACACAAAAAGAGCATACAATTCTTATAAAATTTTTAATTACTTATGCCTATAATGGCGAGTTAACTTTTTGGACGTTCGAGGATACACTAAATTGTCTTATCCATCCGACTTAAAATTCTGCGGACTCTCTTCAATGTTAACGGTTTCCCACAGTCACCATCATCGCAAAAAATAAGACTGCCGTAGTTTGACAAAGATTAAACCAGTTAAAGAAAACGGGACCCTTAAGAGTGTTCCGAACTGAACAAAACCAGTCATTTGTTAACTTTTTTTTTTGCGTATATAAGACCGTTTTTTTCACTTTTATCAGATACTTTGTTTTACAAAACTTTTTATTTTTACTAATTAGTCACTAGTAAGCGTTTTATTGTACTAAAAAAACCATTTTGTAAAAGTAACTGATTTTAACTTCCAAATTTACATAAATTTTCTGTCAAAAAGTGCCTTTAAATAATTAAAACTTTCAATATCAGATGATACAATTATGATTGTATAATTAATGAAAATTTTGAAAAATAAATTGAATTTATATTAACTGCAAAAATAAACTGTCAAAAAATACCGTTAGGTATAAAAAATTGACTGTCAAAAATGCGTTTTTTCAAAATTTACAAGCTTTTTTATTTTGTACTAGATGACCCGGTGAACTTCGTTCCACCATAAACTAATTTAAAAAAATTGAGTGTAACTCTCCATGGGCTAAGCCCAGCGAACGTTGAATCGGCTTAGATTATGCAGTTGTTGGCAAACTCCGAATATAATTTTGAACAATTTCACTCTCGATGGCCACACTACCCAAGATTTTTTTTCTTGTTCAAACATTAGGTATAGAAGACCGTTGTCACCTCACTTTGTAATAGAATATTTTTTTAAGTAGGCAGGAATACTTGGTAGCCTGGTACAGTGAAAGCTAAAATAAGCGAACACTCATCATCCCCTCTTTTTGTCCGGTTATCAGAGCTGTCCGGTTAAGAGAAAGATTGCCCAATGGCAACCTGCTCTTTTTGACATCGCATAGTGAAATGAATGCGAAAATAAGAGCTGTAGAACATTTACAATGCCGAAACGCGGTGGAGAGATAGGAATCATACACTCTCAACTAACATTTACTTAGTTACCCGGGAAATCCCGTACTAAGCTCTCAAAGTAACAGTGATCTGTCTGGTTATTAGAGATTTGCTTTTGAATTGAAAAAAAAAATCTACACCATTCTGAAAACAGATCCTTTGCTTTTTTGTGTTCGTTTTGTTGTGACGTCTCTATTTGAAATGAGCATAAATAAGTGCCCGAGTCCGTTTAAAGGAGTGTCCGTATATAGGAACGCAATTTGTATGAAAAATTCGAGAACAAAATTGGTTCGCAAAAATATGTCCGTTTAAGGTAATTTTCCGCTTATCGTAGCTATCCGCAAGTAGAGCTTTCACTGTATTTATGCCTTGGTAAAATTTGGTTGAGCGATACATTTTATTTTTTGTTTAACATCATTTCACCCTAAAAACAGCTATATCTATAAAAATACTTACATATTTCTTATGGCCATTTTGTAACTTTAACCTTTCAAACACAAATATCAATTTTTAGAACCGACCGGACCGGGAAGTCTCTAAGGTTAAAAAAAGCAAACAAAGTAGATACCCAAACCCGTTGCTGGTTCACAAAACCAATTTCTTACCAATTCCGAAGATCACTTGAAACTGTTGAAAAAGATATACCTAGTCCAGTAAATAGAGAGGTTTTACCCTACAAAAGGTCGGGTAGTTCTAAATTTTTGATATGTTATATAGTATGGTTGGTAGATGAAAATTCCAAAATTCCACAACCACGCCCCCTCCGCCCCCTTCAAAATCTAAACCATTCTGAAAATCCTGGAAAAACTACAAAAAATTGGCACTTTTTTCAGTTTTTTGCTTATAACTTCTTTCCGGTTTATTTTAACGGAAAAAAGTAGTAGTGAGATTTGTAGACAATAAAATTTCCTACAAATATGACACAAAAAATATTTTTGTACAGCCACTGCAATCGGCGCTATGGAGCTTCCAAAAATGGCTAAAATTTCGTATTTTGTAAGATTTTCAGTTTCTTCCCTCTTTTCAGCACAACAACTCCTTAACCGTCAAGTTTAGGGCAAAATTTTTCATAATAAATCTTGTAGATAGTGTAATTGGCTACCAATTTCATGTAACTACAGTCGACACCCTCTAAGTAGAACTCCCTCTAAGTCAAATTTCCTTCTAACAAGAATTTTTGTCACCATGTTTGTTGTATCCTCTCAAATTTATCTCTAAATCGAATTTTTGCAAAACTCTCTCTAACTCGAAATAATTTTGATATCTCGTGAGAGTTCGACCTAGAGGGAGTCGACTGTATTTTCATTTTGGGTTAATTTATGCAAATTTTGTCCACGTTGTTTGTATACGGAGCAAGTCTTGTCATCCATCTTACTCATTGGAATTCAAATTGTAAGTTATGATAAAGGATATTAAAACGAATGCCAGTAAAAGATCAAAAATCTTAACCCTGAGGAAAATTCTGGAAATGACCAATGAACTTCAAGTCGAGACACAAAGTTTCTGCATTAGCTTCAAGGCCGCTTATGGAAGCATATTCATCGTCAATAGCTCTATATGGCGATAACTGAGCTCGAGATCCCGAGAAAAAAGATCCGGCTGTATCTCGTGACATTATAAAACACAAGATGCAATATGCCAAATGCAATGTGCAACTCAAGAATAGCTTCTCCGAACTGTTAAAAACGTGTACAGTGCACTCATCGAGGAAATGCGATAGTATTTTTGTCTTTTTTAATCTTCTTCTGGAACAGATAGTGCATAGGGCAGCTGCTAACACAGAATGCCCAATGTTGTGTTCCATTGTGTCTTTATAGAGTTCCTGATGGTAATTGAAAAACAGGTGAAATATATTGGTTTTGAAGTAAACAAGTAAAAGTCCAATTTACTGCTGTCAAGAAAAAAGCATATGTTTACAAGCTAGGCCAAAACATCCCTTTTATTAGCAGCAGCTTCGAAGAAGTTTAGAATTTCATTTACCTTGGAGTCAATACTCGTATTTACTCCACGTATGACACCTATGTGAATATTCAACGAAAAAATACTTTTGGAAACCACTGCTATTAATCAGTTTGTCAAAGAATTAGGCTCAACACTCTAAGCTCAACAAGCTATGCTAGATTGTGCGAATGGGAAACAATGCTCCAGCCTTTTGAGTTTCTCAATCCCAAGTTGAAGGCAGTAAAGAAGATCAAACCTCTGGTTTAGAGGATAAGTCATCACCAGAGCACTTGTGGTTTCGGCCCTTCATGGGTCATCTGAACAACACCCGAGTTTTTATAATTTTTTCCGAAAGTATTATGTTTTAAAAAAGTGCGAGCGGCAGTAGGCGGAAATTAATTGTATTGGTTTTTCATTTCGTCAATTAACATGTCTATAAATTTCATCAAAACCAGTACCTACAGTGGCTTAGTTTTTATGGAGTTTTGTGCACTACCTCAAAAAAATAGCGACTAAAACACCGGGCTCAGAATATCGTGATGTCTATATCCAAGTTTTCTGACTCTTCTATGTATACCTACTTCAATCGATTCTGGTGGTTAAACAAATCCGTAGTAAAATTTCTACGGGACTCCAGTACACTGTATAAACCAGACAGAAAAGAAAATGAGTTTGTAAAAACGTTTGAATAAAAAACACTTTCTCAAAGCTCTCCCGATTCTCGATTGTATTGGTCACAAAATGAAGGTGCCGTGGCATAAGGCCAAATTTAAAAGTTTGGTTTTAAGTCACTTTCCAAAAGCGAAACTAGGCAAAATTTTATGAGTTGGCCTTATGTCTCTTTTACAAAGTGACATAAGGCCAAATTTGTTTGTGACTTAAGGCCAGTCGTAAAATGTTTTGATAATAGAATTAATTCCAAGTGCCTTTAAATCCAGATTCTTTAAATGCAAAAGAAATTTTGTATACACCCTCGGACCCACCCCAAGTCCTATAGTGAGCCCAGGCAGGGGGGTTGCATTGTTTATTTAGAATTTTTAAATTTCACAGACCTAATGAATCCTCTCCTTTGTTTGGTTTGTGAAATATAAAAATTTGCAAATAAACAGTGAGGTATGTATGGGGACGCATGCTGCCCCCTGCAACCCCCCTGCATGGGCTCGCTATAGGATTTGGGGTGGGTTTAAGGTTGGGTGTATGCAAAGATTCTTTTGAGTCTATAAAAAGAAGTTTTTCCGCACTCATCATCTATTTCTTTTTTTTTCATATTTTTTTCAATGAAAAATGAAAATAATAACGGGTACCCTAATTTTGAAAGTGACACAAGGCCAAATTTGCCTTATGTAACTTTTTAAAGGCGACATAAGGTCAACTCTTAAAATTTGGCCTTATGTCGCTTTTGTCAAGTGAGATAAAGCCAACTATTTAAATTTGGCCTTATGTCACTTGGCCTTATGACACGGCACCCAAAATGAAAATACAGTCAACTCCCTCTATGTCGAACTCTCACGGGATATCAAAATTATTTCGAGTTAGAGAGAGTTTTGCAAAAATTCGATTTAGAGAGAAATAAATAGGTTTGGAAATTTGAGAGGAGTATACAACAAACATGATGACAAAAATTCTTGTTAGAAGGAAATTCGACTAAGGGTGAGTTCTACTTAGGGTGTCGACTGTAGTTACATGAAATTGGTAGCCAATTAAACTATCTACAAGATTTATTATGAAAAATTTTGCCCTAATCTTGACGGTTAAGGAGTTGTTGTGCTGAAAAGAGGGAAGAAACTGAAAATCTTACAAAATACGAAATTTTAGCCATTTTTGGGAGCTCCATAGCGCCGATTGCAGTGGCTGTACAAAAATATTTTTTGTGTCATATTTGTAGGAAATTTTATTGTCTACAAATCTCACTACTACTTTTTTCCGTTAAAATAAACCGGAAAGAAGTTATAAGCAAGAAACTGAAAAAAAGTGCCGATTTTTTGTAGTTTTTCCAGGATTTTGAAGGGGGCGGAGGGGGCGTGATTGTGGAATTTTGGAATTTTCATCAACAGACCATACCATATAACATATCAAAAATTTAGAACTACCCGACCTTTTGTAGGGTAACCCCCCTATTTTAACCTCTATTTACTGGACTAATAAGGCTGTTGATGGAAGAAAGAAGACTTATGGCTTTTTCGATTGGAGTCAGAATGACAGATCTTCTTCCTCTTCTACTTCTAGTCTGGGTTTTCCAGATTTTTTATCAAAAAGGCCATTAATTTTTCATTGTCTGCACTATTTTGAAGTTCAATAGTTGATCGTTTAAAATTTCTTGCTAATTTTACATAATGCGCTGAAATTTCACTCAAAGTGCAGTTTTTGTCCCCACGAACTACTTTGGGCTATTAAAAATATTCTGTATTAACAATTGATTTACATTAGTTACCTACAACAAACGGATCTTAATCCTTAGTAATTTTATATGGTTAATGAATGAAAAAGACCGCACCTAAAAATCTCGTTTTGATATTCTGGCCCTTGCGATCAAGATTCGATTTACCTTCAAACTATACCATCCTTTTGCTTCTCAGTGTGCATCTCGCTTACTTTTGTTGGTATATATAGATACGCATTCATATCGCAATTTTTCTAGCTTATTCTTCATATTTTTACTTTTCAAAAAAAAAAAAAAAAAAATGCATATAGACCTTCATCCCTTGATTCTGACCGTTTAGACTAATCCCATCACGTTTAGCACGTAGTTTAAATTTTCTCATTAAGAAAAACTTTATAAATGTACCTCTAACTACCAAAAGTCATATCATGTTCATGGGCTTCAACTATGTATGTAGTTCAATGGATTATACCATTTCTGACTTCTTTTAGAAATTTTGCAAAACGCACTGAAATTACAACACTCAAAATGCAAGTTTTTGATATCCCTAAAACCATCTTGGATAGTAAAAATATCCTGTTTCAACCAGTAGCGTAGCTAGACATCCGAGGGCCCTGGGGCAGAAACCAAAATTGGGCCCCTTCGGCAATATACAAAAAAATTGATTTCAATTTTCATTATTTTTTTCATTATTTTTGTGTGCAATGTCCTATGAAAAGCTTATTTTTGTAATGAACACGCACCTAACACATATTGACTTAAATAATTTATTTTTGTGAAAGATAAATAATTGTTTTTGTGTTAGGTTCAAAATTCAACAAACAAAAACTATTTCATTACCTACCTACTCTACTTTGACCGAAAAATTGAATTTAAGTAATTCCTTGGGTATATTTCTACAAATATAATTTCATAGTAAAATATCCTGTTTTCAATATTGTGTAGGAGAAATATCTGCTCTAGTTAAATTTCGTCTTTTTCCATATTATTATGAAAGCTGTGTTTAAAATAATCTTTAAGTGTTAGTTCAAGTGACGTCAACTCCAAAATACATTTTGCTTATTTATGACATTGGTCTGCGGTTTGAGCAGATAAACATCGACCAAAGTTTGCACCTTAGAAGGGTTACAGCTTACAGGATCAATCTCATGAGTCCACTGTCGTTCCTGAACGAAAAGCATTTCGAAGTTAAGGTCACTTGAACTTCAAATCGAATTTATTTATTTTCATTGTATTTTTGGTTCCGTGTAAAGAAAAAAGTTTTTGTTTTAATCAAACCTAATCCAGAGATGATGGAGAAATCCAATCAAAAGATCCACATTGACGGTCCCCCGTAGTAGTTTAACTATTTTACTGGGATAAAGAATTGAGATCGAATTAAAATCGAATTTATTGGAAATACAACGACTACCTTACATGTTACATCCTACAAAACATTTTACGGCACACATATATTTGACATCTCAGATTTAATATTGGCAGGTTTGACATTTGACACCTGTGAAACTTTATTTATTTTCACAGGTGTCAAATGTCAAACCTGCCCATATTAAATCTGAGATGTCAAATATATTTGTATATTATATATATATACAGTCGACTCCCTCTTGCTCGAATTTTCACGGGATATCAAAATCAGTTCGAGTTAGAGAGAGTTTTGCAAAAATTCGAGTTAGAGAGAAATATTGTATGGATTAAAATTTGAGGAGAATAAAAATTAGGGCGAAAAAGTTCGAGTTAGAGGGAAATTCGACTTAGAGGGAGTTCGACTAAGAGGGAGTTGACTGTATATTATAAATATTATAAATAAAAACAACAAGTGCGTTCACTATTTCAGAAAATAATGCTGCGTTCAGTTATATTTAGATATCACTTCTTTTTCTTTCCTACGAATTCAACAATAAACTTACGTTTTTAATAAACTTACTGAATTAAATAAATTAAATTTGATATAATCGTAAAAAAAACTAAAGGTACAAACTATGTGGAAAATGCTGAAAAAATCTGACTTAAAAAACAAATAGAAAAATATTTTCATGGAATTGGAAAAAATCAAATATCTTAATCCCTTTTATATTTTATTTCAAAAAGGAGATAAAGTCCACTTTTTACCAAATTGAGTTACGTATAGTTTTATGCTTGTCTTTTTTATTTTGTCCATAAACGTTCTTAAATAAATTCGTATCGTATCGTATTGGTTAAACTAATAATGATCAATTTATACATATTCAGCCTTGTATATTAGATTTTTTAGACGGTTGACTAGTTAGACAGTTTTTTGAAAGGCCTTAATAGTTGGAAATAAGCTTTATTTAATTACACAAAATTTCAAGTTAGACAAATCTTAGACAACCAATGCCGTTGTCCAAGTGAGAAAACTTTAGGACAACAGTAAACAAAATTGGACGGTTGTCTAAATTTAGACAAAGTTTATAAATACGACTGATTTTGTCAGTATTGAAAAAATGAAAAGTTGCTACCATTTAAAATAGGTATTTCAATTATTCATAAAGTGGACTATATCCGCTTTTTGAAATAAGGGATTTAGGTTATTGCTTTTTTCCAATTCCATCAAAATAATTTATATTTTTTCTAGTTTATATTCACAGATTTTCAAGGCATTTTCCGCAAAGCTTGTACCTACCAGTAGTTTTTTTACGATTACACCAAATCTAATTTACATACATAATCCAGTCATATCAAAAACGTAAGTTTATTGTTAAATTCGTATGTATGTAAGTTGGCATTTACATGACCCGATGTTTGCAGTGACGATCTTTTTGTTGTTGTTGTTATAATACTTTGGGTTTCCCCTCATTTTTATTTCCCTTCTATTCCCTTCACCAACAAAAATCGGGTCATGTAAATAAAGTGAAAAAGTGTTGCAGGTAAACAATATTTTAATTTAATTTTTATATAATTTAAAATAAATATCAAAAATATTTTAATTTTATAAATATTAAAATGAAAAATATTTTTTAAGGTAGACTAATTTTTTTTATTAAAGAGCCATGACTAAAAATAAAAAAAATGATTACTTGGGGGCCCCCAACCTCTGGGGCCCTGGGGCACCGCCCCAGTTTGCCCCAAGGTAGCTACGCCACTGGTTTCAACAGTTTATTCGCATTTTACCAAACCGATCGCAAGGCATTTTCTTATGGGTTAAGTATAATATTGGACGCACTTAAAATTCTCGTTTTGAAAATCCAGTCCTCGATTGACGGAATTCCGGATGATGGAGACTCGACTGTAATATTAATTTTATTTTGTCCGACAAAAATTTCATAATAATTGATTGATTGATGTTTTCAAACTTAAATCAAACTGCATCCTTGTATGACACAAACAATAAACTCGTCAACACACATACTGATTTAAATGCTCTGCGACTGGAACTTGCTTTGGTCAAGCAATCTTCTATAGAGAAACTACCGCCATCTTTACCAGCTTTTGCACAACATCTGCAACGACGCAGTTGGCAGGCTTGTATTTGGTACAATGCATATGATCCACTGTTTATTTTGCCAGAACCTACAGAACATGGTTGGTACTTGTGTGAAGATGAATTATTGCCAGTTCTTTTTGATGGGCCGACGAGCTATGAAATTCTTCAGCAATATATCTGTGACTGTAGCGCACGATCATCATCAGAAAAATTGTGTCTACGCCGAAAACTGAATTTGCTATGCAGCAAAATTTTCAAATGCTCCACTAAATGCACGAATGTTGAGCATATCGATTCGAGAGAATTTGATTAAATAAACTTAAAAATAGGTAATATATTTTATTTGAAAAAAACTTTGTTTTATTTAAAGATTTTGAAGATTCTTCCACTTTGAAATTTTGAAAAACAATTCTATTAATTTATTTTCAACAGAAAAACCATAGTGGGACCCACAAACTAGCAAGCTAGCTAGCTCGAAAATGTTATATAACTCTTTTATATTTTAAAATCTATTAAATTCCAAAAATCTTGAATAACGCAAGCAAATACGTGCGACTTTATATTTGTATGCTTTAGACTTAAGGTAAAAATATAATGTTATGTCTCTTCTGTTACCAATTATTGTTAGGATCAAAACATTGTCTGAATACACTACCAATTAAGTCTAAGAAATAATAAGTGTAAAAATCATATTTTTGATGGGTAAATTATTCAGCCAATATCTTTAAAACGATTGGTTCTAGGAAAAAAAGAGCCATGACCATTTTCAAGCGCAATTTCATAAGCTTTAATTTCTGCTTTCACATTTTTCCTTCTTTAGGAAAGTTTTCGAGAAATATATAAAAAAAGGGAATAAAACCCCATTTACCCCTTTTCACCCCCCTCACAAAAAAGTTCTTGGGTGAAACAAAGAATTTTTTTCAAGACATGCTCAAGACATCAAAATGAAGGTTTCCACAAAAATTCAACTTTGTCGCATTTTTTTTTCTAGTTTTTGTGAGTAAATAATGAAATAGAGGAAAACAGTGTGCATGGACCTTTAAAGCACGATTTGAGTATGTTCCGCCACAGTAATTCTTAGTAATTTTTGGCTACAGTACTCTTATATTATATATTTTCGAATAATCTTTGTTAGAAACTTTTATCTCGCATTGTGCCAGTTAAGTCTTAAAATGAAAGCGAGCTGCAAGCCTATAGTACAAATATGTAATTTTATGTTATTAAACATTGTTTTGCAAAAAATGCTGTAGTGTAAGCTACATTTGCTTTGAAGAACAGCCATTTTTTCGTTTTCTTAGAGGTTTTTACCAAGAACAAGAGCACAAAACTAAAAAAAATTTGCAATGATGTCCTAGAAAATTAGTTTATCTGTCCATAGACACCTTAATCGTTTTGATCAGACAAGTACACGCTTCACAATCTTTTTCATGAAATCACCATTCCAGTCCGGAACACTCTTAATCATTAAAACCGTTATAACTCCAAAGCAAAGCGAAAATGATAAAAATACCTCTTAAGTTTTTCAAGAACCCATCTGCGGTGGTAACTGTGTGATACCCTGTATAGCAGTTTTGATAACAAGTTATAAAAGCATTTTAAACATTCTATTTATTAAATTCTGTTTTGTTTTCAATCGAAAAGAAAATACATAGTTTTGGGTCACAGACATTTTGTTGTGAATGCACCGATCAAAAGGGATCAAAATAAGACAGCATTCTTTTTTTGAAAATTTTATTGCAGATCTATGTAAGTTGTTTATTTTAAATTTTCTAAAAGTATTACTTGGATGTCTTCTTTTCTTAATGTGCTTGTGAGTGAAGTTCGCACCACCATTTTTGATTTTCGATAGTAAAATTGTGCTGTATTGCGCTCATTTTGTGATGCCTTGTGCCGAAAATATTAAAAAAAATCGCAAATTTGCAAATTTTGCGAATACATTTTTTTTTTTGGAAATTTCTGTATTGTGATCAACTTGGGCCGTAAATAAAAAAAAATTGCAAACGTGTAAGTTTTATGAATGATTGTTTTTTTCGAAACTTCGCAATTTCTTAAAAGTGAAAGGTATGCTGTTTTGTGCTTTAGTTTAAGTTGTGATAAAAAAATCTAATGATTGCAACTTTTAGGTCAAAAACTAATGCATATATGCCTTTTTGTTTAAGTTTTACATTTTTGTAAGAAAAAACTTAATTTTACTACTTTTTGCTCAGTTTGTGCTGCCATATGGAGATAAACAATTCGCATATTTGCAACTTTTACGGCCAAAAAATAACAATCATTCAAAAATTCTCATCCGTAAAATTTGAAAATTCGCGATTTTTTTTTAAATAATTACGGCACCAGGCAGCACAAGCTGAGCAGAGTACACCACAACTTTGTTTTTTGAAAATCGAAAATGGCGGTGCTGACTTCACCCATAGCATATCTAAACCAGCCTAATTCTTTGAAATCAAGTACAGTATTGAATTAATGCGATCATATAGTTTTATTGTGTAAATTTTGTTAAATTGAAATAATTATTTTGTTTGGGTTAAAAGCAAGTTTTTTTAATAATATTACATAATGAGAAAATACCCTCCTTTTTGCTCTGATAGCAGTTTTTTTCTTTTTGGCATGGAATCCACCATATTTTTGTAGTTTTGTCTATCTGTTTTATCTCAAATTGACACTTGATATAGTAGACGCTCGATGTATTGAATCTCAAAATAGTGAACTATTCATAATAGTGAACACACAAAATTTTATATAACAATGTATTTTGTGTGAAAATTTTTCGTAAGCATTTAAGATTGCTTGAGACAACTGAGGAACTGTCTCTGTTTTCTTACTAAACCTGAAAGAAAGCTTTGTTTACCACTTAAATAAATCTAAAAACATTCGCATCGAACAAAATGTCGATTTTGAATCAAATTCACCATTAAAAAGCCTTAAAAGCTCCCGCTCAAAAAAATGAACAATCTCGAAATAGTGAACAGGCCTGGTTTTTATTACTTCACTATATCGAGCGTATATTGTACTTGCATTACCCCTTTTGATTTTCTTTTAAGTTTTACATATTTATCTAAATGTAATGTGTTATCCAATACTGTCAACTATTCTTTATAAATTAATTACTTACTTACTTACTTAAGGTGGCGCTACAGTCCGGGGTGGACCAGGGCCTCAACCAACAAGCTTCTTCCAGCCGGCTCGGTTTCTAGCTAGCTGTCTCCAGTTTCGCACGCCAAGTTGGTTGAGGTCCTCTTCCACTTGCGTGCGCCACCTTTTACGCTGTCCACCTCTACTGCGTTGTCCCACGGGGTTGGATTCAAAGACTTTCCGGGCCGGAGCATTGGTGTCCATTCGCTCTAGATGACCCAGCCATCTCAGTCAGGGGCTTTTCACTTTTGTGGCTAGGTCGGCGTCGCTGTACAGCCCATACAGTTCGTTGTTGTATCTTCTTCTCCATTCCCCATCTATGCAGACGGGACCAAAAATCACCCGGAGAATTTTCCTCTCAAAACAGCCTAACGCGTTCTCATCCACTGTTAGCAGTGTCCATGCCTCTGCACCATACATCAGGACCGGGATGATAAGCGTCTTATACAGGGACAGTTTAGTTGCTCGAGAGAGGGCTTTGCTTCTCAATTGCCTTCTTAGCCCAAAGAAACAGCGATTGGCAAGAGTAATTCTTCGTTTGATCTCAGCGCTGGTGTCGTTCGCTGAGTTTATAGCGGATCCTAGGTAGACAAAGTCTCTGACTACCTCAAAATTATAGCTGTCTATAGTGACGTTCTGTCCAAGACGTCGGTGTTGGGTGTCCTTTCTTGTGGACAGCATATATTTTGTTTTGCTTTCATTCACCGTTAAACCCATCTTCTTGGCTTCCTTCTCAATGCTCACAAAAGCACCACTGACATCACGCTTTGTTCGTCCGATTATGTCAATGTCGTCAGCGTAAGCGAGTAATTGGACGGACTTTTGAAAGATTGTGCCTCTGGTGTTGACGTGAGAGTTTTGCACTATTCTTTCAAGAACGATGTTGAAGAAGTCGCATGACAGCGCGTCGCCTTGCCTAAAACCTTTTTTGACATCAAAGGTGTCGGTGAGGTCTTTGCCGACCTTGATGGAGCAGCGTGCATTCTCCATCGTCATCCTGCACAAACGGACGAGTTTGGCAGGGATGCCAAAACTAGACATTGCTCTATATAGCTCGTCTCTATAGATGCTGTCATACGCGGCCTTGAAATCGATAAAAAGGTGGTGGGTATCGATTTGGAACTCCTGGGTTTTCTCCAAGATCTGCCGTAGTGCGAATATTTGGTCGATGGTGGACTTCCCTGGCCTAAAGCCACACTGATATGGACCTATCAGGTTGTTGACGAATGGCTTCAGGCGTTCACAAAGTACGGCAGAGAAGATCTTGTAGGCGATATTAAGAAGACTGATGCCTCTGTAGTGGGTGCAGTCCAGAGGATCGCCTTTCTTGAGGATCGGGCAAACAATACTGAGGTTCCATTCATCGGGCATGCTTTCTTCCGACCATATTTTACAGATGAGCTGGTGCATACTCCTAACCAATTCATCGCCAGCCGCTTTGAATAGCTCAGCCGCAAGGCCATCAGCTCCAGCAGCTTTATTTGACTTAAGTTTAGATATGGCTATCCTCACTTCGTCAAGATCGGGTGGACGGAATTGTTGGCCTACGTCGTCCAGGTTGAATGGTGCAATTTGCATGGTAGCGGAATTCGGTTCGTCATCGCCGTTATACAATTTGCAGAAATGATTTTTCCATATCCTCAGCACCGATTGCGTTTCCACCACGATGTTCCCCTGATCGTCCTTGCAGGCTTCGGTTCGGGGTTTGTAACCTTGGGAGGTTCTTTTTACTTTTTGGTAAAACTTCCGAACTTCATTCCTGCAGTGGCATCCCTCTAATTCCTCGATCGCGCGCTTCTCATGCTCTTTCTTTTTCTTTCTGAGAAGCTTGTGTTCCTCTTTCCTCTTCTGCTCGTAGAGCTCGCGAGCAGCTCTGGTCCTTCTATGCAGCGCCGCTTTGTATGCCTGTTGTTTGGCTGCATGTACTTGCCGGCATTCCGACGTGCGAAGCCTAGCACGTCAGAGGCGGCATCTCTGATGGCTTCCTGGCAGTTTTTCCACTGGTTCTCGATGTTTGCAGTTGGCGGCAAAGGACTAGTTAAGAGGGCGCGAGAGACTCGATCGGAAAAGGACCTGGCGATTTCTTGCGACTGAAGCCGTCCGACGTTGTACTTCCTGACAGTATTTCCCTGTTTTGGCTTTGGTCTGGATATCCGTAGCATTACCTTTGCTACAACGAGGTAGTGGTCCGAGTCAACGTTGGCTCCTCGGAACGTTCGGACATCCTTGATACTGGAGGAGTGCCTTGCGTCGATCGCAATGTGGTCAATTTGGTTGGCGGTTGATTGACCAGGAATTCGCCATGTCCCCTTATGAATATCGAGATGCGGGAACTGCGTACTAGCTACCACAACGTTTCGCCCCGCAGCAAAGTCGATTAGCCTGAGTCCGTTATCGGAGGTGGTGTCGTGCAGGCTGTATCTTCCGATTGTGCCACCAAAGACGTCTTCTCTTCCTAGTTTGGCATTAAAATCACCCAAGACAATTTTAATGTCATAGCTAGGGCATTGCTCATATGTCTTGTCCAGGAGCTCGTAGAACTCGTCCTTGGTGTCGTCATCTTTCTCCTCTGTGGGGGCATGCGCGCATATCAGGCTGATGTTGGCGAATTTAGCCTTGATGCGAATTGTCGTGAGGCGCTCGTTCACATAATTGAAACTCAAGACCTCTTGCCTCAGTCTGCCTCTAACAACAAATCCACATCCAAAAAGACGCTGCCCTTGTGGTCGGTAACAGTCACCGTAGTATACATCGCAGTCTTTCAGTTTTCTTTTGCCCGGCCCATCCCATCGCACTTCTTGGATGGCGGTGATGTCTGCTTTGTAGCAGTCTAGGGCCTCCGCTAAATGTTCGGCTGCACGTGGTCTATAGAGAGACAGAACATTCCTTGTGCAGATCCGAAGTTCGTTGTCCTTATTTCGTTTGCTAGGTTCGTCAACAGTAAATCCGTCCGTATCCGAGGCTTGTTGATGCTTCGCAACTAAAAATAGCTTTACGTGGCCGGGAAGTCACCCCGACGGCACGACCCCCAACCTGGAGGACCAGACCCTATATATATAACTCCAAGGGCGGGGAGCCGGATTAACCGCTCCTTATAGGCCTGAGCTCCGAATATGTCGTAGTAGCCCGTATAAGGTGTTCACTAAGTAGTTCAGCCTAACTGGAACTGTAGACGCCACCGTTGATTCCATCTTGAGAATTCTTCCGCTGCCACCTGGATGAAGGAGAAGTGCCTTAGTGGGAACACTCCTCCCCCCCTCTCTCGTTTGCTGCCCCCTAAAACCGTCCACAGGGATTGGAACCCCATCTTCAGTTAAAGGTACTAGGCACCCGATGTTCACCGCGGGGAGGTGAGAGTAGGAGTTGATAGACAGAGGTTCGCTTTGAAACAAAGCTTGTGGACGCTTGTGTCCTCTTGAATGCACATGTCTACCCTTTGAACATAAATTAATTACAAGTTTTCAAAAGAACGGCTTTCTCGTCAATTTCGCTTCCAATCTTAAATGTTTATCTTATTCTCATCATTGTCCGAAATATATGAAATGAAGCTAAATCTGATTGATGAATACAATTTCTAGCTCAAACTACATATAAGCGGGAGTCCGATTAAGTCTTAAGCTTATCCCTTATCATGCCTTCGATTGGAATGAAGCCATGATTAAGCTCGACTTTTGCTAAGCAGTTCTTATTGATGTTAAAATTTCATGATCCCCCAAACTGATTTCCTGGATCCGCGCCTGGGTGCATGGCGGGTTGGAAGACCAAGAACAACATAGAAATCAAATGTCTTAGCGGAAGCTAATCACCTCAATGATTACGAAGTATTTAATATTCGCAAAAAATTGATTTGATTTAAAAAAGAAGTAAGGAAGGTGGAGGATCTGAAGCTTAAGTGGTTTTTGTTGCCCCTTTCTCCCCAAGAAAACTTTTATTTGCAATTAAGCGGATGGAAATGGTCTTAGCAAAGGGATACCTTACCTTTCCTTTGAAAAAAACCCATTTTTAAACATTTTTTAAGATGTATAGGACAAAGCAACATATAATAACCATCAAGT